>LPNX010223786.1:81521-215945 GCA_001517045.1 Pseudotsuga menziesii
CTATTGGATCACCCATCCAACCACTCTAACCTTAGAGCCTCACCCATCCAACGACTCCAACATCACAAGATAGCTGCCCAAAAGAGTATTTGTCAACTACATAAGTTTCGATGTGGGATGCTTAATATACAACAATTTCAAAGGACTTGGAAAGGAGGATAAGAATATATTGCTCTTAGATAACTATCTAGTCTATATCAATTATTAGTCAAGAAACTGTCATTTCAACATTTATTTTTAAGCTTTCTTGTATTTTGGTCTTCTATCCCAATGGTTTCCTCCACAACTTGTCAGTGGTCTGCAATTTACTATGAAGAGATATAGAAGTTATGTCTATGAGTAATAAATGTATTACTACTTTGGAGGGGTCGTTGAATGTTTTACTACAACATTATTATTACTACTAGAATATTACATTATCTTTATTTTATGTTGGCCTTCTTCCCGTTGACCAAAGTTAAAATCCTTAGTCGACAACAAAACCAAAGATATAAGACCAAAAAATGACTTGTCGGAAGCACCTACGACACAAATGTAGTCTCACTTGAGATATTTTATTGCAAACTACCAGAACCAGGTTTCTGCACTTATGTTGGTATCTCTATTCGTGCAGTACTTTATCAGATTGCTCGACCGAAGCAGGGGATTATACTTCTTATTCCTTGTCAATTCATTCAAGATAACAGTATATTTACCATTCCACACATATTGCATTATTCAACATAAAAACCTTATCACAGATTCATTCCATAAGCGGTGCGACACACACACACACATATGAGTTTATTCATAAAAGATGCGGTGCACGGGGTCTTCACTTAGTGAAACCATGACATAGCACGTTCATTTGTGGCATATGAAACAATACCCCTATTTTAAAAAATATTGGAAAATACCTCCCAAAACGTTTTCTCTAACCCCCTCCTAATATGCCTTCCCAATTTTAAAAACCCCTATTTTCACTATATATTGCATGTACCCATTTTTTCATTTACATTTTGTATACCCCTTTATATTTCTCCCTAGTATATTGACATGATACCCCACAAGCATTGTACAATGCATCTTGCTTATTTCGATGTATATTGTGGATGCACATTACTTCACCCGCAATGATCAACATCACAGAGATCACATTCCTTTCCTAAATTAACACTAGTTTGTCACTCTTCGTTTGACGTTTTTACTCTCAACAATGGATAGTCACATCAAGGTTCTACATGATGTCCAAAACATGGCTAAACACTCACTACTTGACACTACTTGATTATTTTTCAAAAGCAAGAGCAAAAGCACCAAACGCTTGATATAAATCAGAGTATATCTACACAAATATTGCTAAATTCAATTGACAAATAGAGATATTTTTTTACCTTTTTCCTCTCAACAATGGACAGTCACATCAAGGTTCTACATGATGTCCAAAACATATCTAAACACTCAATATTAACATCAAAAACCATAAAACCATGCCCAATAACATAAGCAACTCTCAACTTGTAGTCTAAAAGTTTTCTAGCCCATTTAGTGAGTGGTGTGGCCACTATGATAATTTGAAAACATGAAACTGAAAAATATCCAAAGACATTTATAAAGGAGGCTGGACAATTAAGCATGTAGTTGAAAACTGCACATGGATGGGGAATACATAGAGTTTTGACTGTATTTTGTTTCCTAACAAATGAAAATGGGTATGTTTCATGTAACATGCACTAGATACCAGGGGAAATAAAATACCCGAAGCCTTAAAACATTAACAAAGAGTATCAGACAATGGGAGATATGTCTATGTTTGTAAAGTGGATAGGAAACAACATGTCAAAAATTCCATTCTAATATCATGATCAAAATGAAAATGAAATAAATTTGCAGGTCTACCACTAGGTGTGATACCAGATGTGCCATCCTTGTGTGTAGGATATGTGGCTCTGATCCAAATCCACCAAGATCCACCTAGAATCCACCATGGAAGTAGATTCCGTGGAGAAGGAAATGGAACCTGAGCCTATGAAACAAATCCCATGGAAAATGAAGCGGATCTTGAAATTTTGATACATATCCCAAAACTTCCAGTTCTTTATTGACCCATCGATCCCCAAAATTTTTTTTTTTTAATGGAAAGAATTCCAAAAACCTATAGTCCTAAAGTTTAAAACCCTAAACCCTAAAGAATACAGTGCCTTCTTAACAAATGGTGGAAAAGAAAATGCAACTGCATGAATCTGCAATCCAAGATGATCATATTAGTATTTAATACATTAGATACAGAGTCTCTAAATTATATTTTCCAGAATTACTAGTCTTGTCATATGAGGACAAGGACTTGCAAGGCTTTCAAATGTTTTTCCCAAGTTGAATCAATGTCACGGTTTACATATATTGGACAATTCCTTGAAATATTTTGGACAAAAACATACTCAAACAAATCTAAGATGTTTATTTTATATCAAAAGCATGCATGTTAATTCTAAAATATATATCCTTCATCAATCATCACAAATAGGATAGTTTAAAGACAATAAACTATGTTAAGCTTCTACCGATAACAATAGCAATTCCATATTAAAACCTTCAAAATTGATAACAAAAAAAATTACACTATTTCTTATTATACTATTAATTGAGGACCTGCAATACTTTGACTGAGCAACGACATTAATTAAGTCCAGTTTTTATATTACTTCCAAAAGAAAATCGTCATAAATAGGATATAGTCTAAAGAGTCTAGGAATATTACCTCTGAGTTATATTACTTAGTTGCAAACTTATGCTCTTCAATGGGATTGACAGGATTTTTGAAATCTACTGCCGGTCCTTCAGTTGAGAAAATAACAAAACCAATTTCCCTGCTAAATATCACATTATAAGAAAAGGCATTAAAATAAAGTTGTTATCTAACAATATAATAGTAATAAAGACATTCAACAAGACATGTAAACTCCACAAACATATTTGATTGTAATATTAGCTATTTGACTGTTACGAAGAGAAACTTCCTATGGTTTGGGGGGACCACCAAAGAAAGCATGACACCAAAAATCAATCTTTCCCAATATACAAGAGCAGTAAGAAAATCTAACACTAAGGGATATAGAATCGTACCTTATTTTGGATAGTTGAAGTAGATCCTCGTTGAGATTTCCCAATGCAGTTGCAATTATAATTTGCTCTCAACAACAACAAACAAAGAAAGAATGATATATATAAATGTGTTATCTCTACTCTAGCATATATAATCAGTCATGTATAATCAATTAAATACATCCATGGATTCAATATTCATATTCAAAATGCACATGAGTTGGATAGGAAAAGACATTTCTATTAATAAATCATAGATACAATAGTGACAAACTCTGTTGGCACTTCTGCGAACTGAAGAAACCGAGTCCTCCACTTGGGCCTCCACCACTTCAATCCTCCATCTCTTGATAGAAATATCACAAAGCAAAGGAAATATTGGGAAGAACACTATGTGCTCCAAGGGACAAAAGGATGCAGACTCAAGTATAAGCAAAACTGAGGCAACAATGAGCTATAGTTTCCTTACTCTTCAATTTCTCGTCTTTCAATGTATCCAAGGGGTTCCTTATATAGCACTCCAAAGAAGTAATGGAGGGTCGAATCCAAGCATTTTCAAGGCATTTGGAAGGCCAAGATTCAATTTATTCAGACTCATATGAGGAAAACTCCAAAAATATTTGTCATTTTTCACACATACCGATGTATGCGGGTTTGAGGTCAAAATCTACGTATGCACGCGAGTATTTCTTTAAAATTCGTGTATAGGTATAAACAAGCAATTTTTGGGGATGATCTTGGAACATTAAAACATAATATAATTCCATGGGGTATAAAGAGTCTACAGAGGGACAAGGAAGGCCATAAATGTGTGATCAACCAGGTGTGGTAAAATGAGCTATAACAGATGCCCCCTAATGTGTGAGGTCAGAGGAGTAACATGATGGCCGAAATACATTATAAAATCCATCCCAGAAGTGGAGTAATGAAGACCCGGGTGGAAGAACCAGCCACTCATCAATACAATACAATAATCAATCTCTACATGTGACTGCAAATACATGTAGCACTCTCAGATACATAAGAGTACAATGGCCATGAATAGGCATGATATACAAGGTTTCATGTGTGGTAAAAACCACGTACAATATACAATTGATGAAGATCTCCTTAATAGATGAAGATATATGATATACATTGGAAATACTGGAATCAAGATCACGAGAGCTGAAATCTCATGAATACTAGCATGATCAAGGAGGTATCATATATGGAATGCCACCAAGCTGGAAGGTCTTCTACACAAACCACTACGAGTACATGTACTACTATGTGAATAGATGTGCCGAGGTTGAACACAGTAGTCCATCGTCTGATTACCAGTCATTGATGTATACCATTAACAGATGCGAGATAACCAACCGATAATGAAAATGAGAATCAAGGTACAAAGTGCAATCTAACAAGTATGAATAGATGTGTTGAGGTCGAACACTTGAAACAAACCATCGATTAAGGGACATTGATGTGTTCCCAAAATTGTCGATGGCAAGAGAACCTACCACTGATGACTGTAAGTCTCAAGGCACTCAAATGACTCTAGAATCATATTCCAAAATAAATGATATGATGTGGATGGAATGGAATCCACTGGAGGGAGGGAATTAAGGCATCCCCCATCAACCAACATGAGGTACTCATCAACGCTATATAATGTGGAAGAACTCGAACAAGATGTGCACGAACCAGTAACTGTACTGGGAATGGTTGACATGCAAAGTCAAGATAACTGAGGAATGGACAACTTGAGCTCAAACTTCCTTCGAACAAGAGCATAAGGAAAGTGGCAACTGAAGGTAGGCAGCATGGACTCGATATGAAAACTGGGACATCTATGTGAAATAGGAGGCATCAATAGAGGCTCCATGGGGACTGGAAGTGTAACCAGTCGATGGAGATAAACTTAGAGTGATAAGTACAACTCATAAAATGAAAATAATAACCCAACCAATAGATGTGATATATAGTGCTCTGTTAGAAGGTGACAAGACTCGACTGATTCCAAAGATAACATCTTTTCTCATCCGACTTTTTATGTTTTATGTTTTTTTTTGTGGACTTTTTCAGATATTTTGAAAAGCTTGAAAAGGAATAAAAGTTCTTTATAGTACATAGCTAGGAGGAGACGAGTTTCAGGGATAGGCAAGCTAGTTCCAAGCATTGGAACATACCTATTCTCAATGCAAGGAAGTATGTGCATAATAATGACACTCAAGGGAAGGTCTCCTCCTGGTAAAGGGGTGATCAAGCTGCAAAAGATATGTAAAAGGCTCTGCTTGACTAGACATGAGACAAGATTGGGATACATGGCTTATAACTTTGAAGCAAGAAGCCCGCATAAAGCTCAATATGGCAAGAAAAAATCATGAAATTCAATTACAACTTAATATATACAAGCGAATCCCTATGGGGAAAATCCAACATAAATTTCAATAGGAGTATGAAGCTCTCGCTCAAGGACATGGTGGGGCTAAAAAGGGACTCCCACAGCCTAAAGGAGGAAACGCAACATGGGAACCAATTGCAAAAAAGGATCTAACTAGGGAAGCTTGCATGTATAGGAAAGCTCTACCATTCACACAATACCACTTCTAATAGCAGCATGAAGGTTCTGTGATATCATGGAATGGGTTCGTAACTAAGGTTAAAATGAAACAGTCATAAGGTCATGAAAAATGTAGGAATATGTGAAATCCTAACCTAGATGCTAGTTCAGAAATTATACCTATGATAGGCACAAACAGATCAAAGACTCGATCAAAATGCACTCAAAATGGGCCCCTACAACACCATATTAGTCCAAACGGTCCAAAAATGGTAAAAAACAGGTCAAAACTATAAAAAGTGGGTAAACAATTCAAATTTTTTTCTATAAAATAGTGAAAAACTGATTTTTTCCATACCATGTGAAAATTTACCCACCATAGTGCTTTCTAGACCAAAAACTTCAGAAACTGATTTTGAGAGCATCCGTCCGCAAAATCGCCCATTGTCTGGATTAGGTAACTCATCATGCCACACTCTTCCATTTTCATGCATTTATTTTTGAATTTGATGATCAATTTTTTAACTTGGGCCATCCCAAAGAGGGCAATTTTGGCCCACACAGAAATTATCCCTTTTTCTATGTATAGGGTTGGACATATGAAGAAAAAATCGCGATATTGACGTATGTACGTGGTTGTTTTGAAAATAGTCACATACAGGGCTGCAAACAAGAAATTCAAAGGAAAAATATAATGGAACTTGGAAATTCTTGTGTAGGATGGTTCTAGAGTGGAGAGAGCATGAGCATGGAGATGTTGAAGAGGTTGTGCAAGCTGATCTAATGGCTCAATAAACATTGAGAGCTTGTGGGTTATACAAGTTTTGGCGCCTTAGAAGCTTAAGGGAAAATCCAAGGCTACTCCAACTACTAGTAGATTACTGGGATCTTGACTCAGAGACATTTCAGTTAAAAGGGATGCCCCTCAGCCTCGAGGTTGAGGACATTTACTTCATTATAGGATTGTCCCGTAGAGGGGAAGTGGTAAAACTACGAGCTCATGGGCTAGGAGGAAGTCTCACTATAGATGAGTACAATTTTTTTTGTTGCATCTAGATACGGAAAATTTTGCGAGTCAAATCCTGACAAAATCGATCCAAAACATTGGGTTGAAGGCCATACTGTTGGCGCTGGGCAGGATAGTAGGGTTGGAATCCTTCCACCAGGATTCAAGACCTTTGATTTTCTATGCGATGGAGTGTATGCATCCTACAATTTATTACTGGAGTACCTCACTGTTGAGCAACATGAAACAACATCTTACACACTGCAAGATGGGGCAGGTGAGGAACTTCGGCTATGGAAGCATATTGAGTGCTTTATTTTTTGACTGTGTGTCGGGGCTAATACCAAGAGTTGAGATTTCCCCACATGGAGTTCTAGATCCAACTCAGCTACACTGGGAAAATGTTATGTGGAGACTGGGAGGGGGATGGGTGGCCAACCCATACCCAAGAGACTTCTTTCTCTAGTGGTGTAGGTAGATCATCACCATAGATGACTACCCCTGCGGGGATCAACTTCCCTAGAGACCCAAACATGCCCATTCCACCAGGCTATGCATATGGAGAGATAGGTAACGAATCCTGACTCAAAATTTGTTTTTTTTGAAGTATTATTTTTTTTTGTTTTTTTTATATATGATATAAAAAAGACATGTTTTTGGTGTGATGACATATAGCGATACCCTGTCATGTACATGCAGATGTGGGACCACGACAACTAGATGGTTTCCCTCGTCATCGATGGAGGGGAAGAGGAGATGAGATCATGGGTGTGGATGCGTAGCGTATGCTCCAAAGCATTCACATGAACTTTGTTCGATTGACACATAGATTTCCCATGGTGCAAGTCGAGGACTTGCTTGAGGCCATGCAGCGCCAGGTGGTTGGAGTACCACAGGCATGGGTTTGTTTATTTCACCAGCTATCTAGAGCCGTAGTGTGCTACCATGATCAACAGCCTCCTCCTCCACAGGCTTAGAGGCTGGGGTGTATTTTTTGTATGACTGTGTAGCATATTTTGGTGGCTTGAAAGAAATATTTTTTGTATATGACACTTATGTTTTATTACACCACATTTTTGGACATATATTTTAATGAAAAATACCTATGATGATCAGTTATTACTTTATTTACATGTGTAAATGTGTTTGTGAATGATTTATCGTCTGTGAAACAAATGCCAATATAGTACATAGCTAGCGTATGAATCAACAACTTGATTAAAATTTCTTGTAATATGGATGTATGCTATGTTCTCAAATTGTTGTTCTAGTAACCTGACATGCAAGAACCTTTGTAAAAAATTTGGATCCCTAACATGATACAAGCCATTAAGTTGCAAGACCACTAACTACGAGTCAAGATGTACATCAAGAGAGTGAATACCATGTGAAATGACATCATGCAATAACTCAATAACGAAACTATACTTTGCAACATTGTTCGATTAAGTTCATAGACAAACATCTCCTGAAGACAACATTTGACCCATAGGAGTATAAATCACCGAAGAAGCCGAAGATAAGTTTTGAGTGTGGTGTCTAGCACCATTAACGGATCCTAGATAAACCAAAGACCCTGTTGACATCTGCCACAAAAAACAGAACCTAGTCAACAAACTCAATCACCACAAGTGGGCCAAAACTAAGCTATGCAAATGTACAATAATATACAACAAATCAGCCTCAGCTAAGAATCATGCATAGTACCTTTTAAGATAGAGCCCATTTCTAGGCTCTGCCAATGTTGTCCCTTAATAATTGACTAACTCATAAGCTCCTTTCTCTAATACCCGTTTGACCACGTAAGGACCATGCCACATAGGGTTAACCTTTCCTGCCCCCAAGGGCCCCTTAGGTTGGTCCCACAAAAGAACCAAGTCACCTTCACTAAGCCTCCTAGGACGGATAGACTTATCATATTGGACCTTAATGTGACACTTATTAACCTCAAGAGCCACTAAAGCATCTCGACATTGCTCATCAAGCTGCTCCAAGTGGACCAAATGCTCTTCCAATCTAGAAGTCTCTATTAAAAGATCCACGACTAGCTTCAAAGAAGGGATTTCACACTGAACTGGTAAGATCGACTCCAACCCATGCAAAAACTGATATGGAAAAAAAATGGTGGCAATCTTAACCGCGGTTCGATAATCCCACAAAGCAGGATATAACATGATATGCCCATTGGTATTGCTTTGTGCGGTGGTTCGTTGGAGAATGGACTTAAGTGACTTGTTCACTACTTCAACCTATCCATTTTCTTGAGGATAGTAAGAAGAGGAATGCTCTTGTTTATACCCTAACTTCACAGACAACTCTTCCATCATCTTGTTTTGAAAGTGCCTACCATGGTCATTGGAAAGCTCTCTTCAGATACCAAATCGGGTGATAATATGGTTGAATACAAAATGTGCACCTGCCTCACCGTCACATTTAATTGTGGGCATAGCCTCTGCCCATTTTGTGAAATAGTCAACAACCACAATAATGTGATGGTTCCCCCCAGCTGAACCTAGGTTGCAATCCATAAAATTGAACCCCCATTTGGTGAAGGGACCGATGATGATAATCAGATGCAAAGGGGAAGGATGCGAGCGCATGTTCCATGCAAACAACTAGTAAGGTTGGAACCCCTTGATAGCATTAACACAATATTTAAAGATGGAAGGCCAAAAATATCCCGTTCTCAAAATATTTTGAGCTGTAGAAATCCCGAATAAATGACCACCACATGCCCCTCCATGGCAATCATTCAACACAAACTCGGCCTTTTCATGATTTAAGCAAAAACTTAAAATGGAATCAACCCCGTGGCGGTACAAAGTGTTATCCATAATGCGGTAATTTTTCGCTATATGAAGTAGTCGTCGACGCTCATCTCATGAGAGGTGAGAAGGAACCTTCAAGGTCTACAAGTAGAAAATAATGTCCCCATACCATGGGTCCACAGTCGAAATGAGAAAAATGTGCTCATCAACGAAAGAGTCCTCATGAACCTCTCCCTCATCCAAACTCAGAAAATCAGATATAATCTCAACAAAAATCAATGACTTCTTCGACTTCACCGAAACAAACTTGAGGTCATTCTTGCAATATCACAATCCATTTATTATACTTTCCCCCTATCATCCTTCTGGTGAGGATGAACTGAAATGGATTGATGTGAGCTATAACAAAAGTTTGGCGAAGAAGGATATAATGCCTCAAACCATGAACCGCATGGACAGTAGTTAAGGCCAACTTCTCAACATGGGTATAACGAAGCTCCACATCAATAAGGTTTCAACTAAGATAGTAGATGACATTCTCATGAAGCTCCTCATCCTCTTGAACCAATACCATGCCAATCATCTCTTGAGACACGACCACATATATAAAATATTGACGGCTATAGTTGTGTGGACTAAGCATGGCAAGTGATGCCAAGGCTCTCTTCAAAGCATCGAAATACTCGTGGGCTCGCTCATCCCAAATAAATGGAATTTATTTCTTCAACAAATGCATGAATCGTTTAGTCAAATTGGAAAAATTGACTATGAATCTTCGCAAGAAGTTCACCATGCCTTGCAAACAATGAATATGTCTAATGTTATGCGGGGAAGACAATTGAAGTATTGCCTCAACCTTCAAAGTATCAACCCTTATACCCTCCTTCGAAATAATGAACCCTAGTAAGCGACCAACCTTCACGCAAAAGATGAACTTATGAGGATTTAACTGAATTTGATAACGATGGCATCTTTCGAAAACCAAACACAAATGATAAGTATGACTCACCCTCATACGAGAGTAAGTAGCTAAGTCATCCAAATACACTTCAATAATCTTTTTAAGATCATGAAAGGCAAAGGTCATATCCTGTTGAAACGTTGCTCCAACGTTTTTAAGTCCGAAGGGCATCTTTCGGTATGCAAAAGTAACCCAAGGACAAATGAAAGTAGTCTAATATGAATCTGATTATATCCAGAAAATCCATCCATGAAGGAGAAAACTTCGCTCCTTACACACTCATCCAAAATCCGATCACTAAATGGTGTGGAGAAGTTATCCTTAGGACATGCACAATTCAAATCTCTAAAATCAGTGCATACACAGATCGTTCCTTACTTTTTATCCACCGAAATAGGATTTGACACCCACTCCATCAAGGGAATGGGATAGATGAAGCCAACTTTGAGTAACTTCTCTATCTATGCCTTAATAGTGGGTGCTTTCCTAGGATTCATTGCACAAAAACGTTGTCAAACAGGTTTAGCATCCAGATAGGTTTTGATTTCACGTTCAACAATGCGAGGGTCAATTCCCTACATTTATTCATATGACCAAGCAAACACATCTCAAAATTCTTTAAGAATCTGGGTGTACTTTCTAATATCATCAGGGGAACAATCTGCCCCAATGTGCACGTTTTCAATCTTGTCAGGAGCGTAAGAAATATTGATAGGTATAGTTGGTGACAATTTAGCCATGTTCCCTTCGGCATACTTGCTAAGAGAGCCTAATGGGACCACAGACCTACCAATTTTCTCACTAAAGATATCCTTAAATTCATCACACTCAATATCATCAAGCTTAGGGAGAAAATAAGATCTATGATGCAACTCTCCCCAAGGTTGTTTTAGCCAAGACATAGCTTCAAGAATAGCCTTGTCTGATGGAAAGATGTCATTGAGGTAGTCATGTGAGTGAGATGACGACACTTCCCATGCAGGAAATGCGTAAGGGTCCTCCTCCTCCATCTGCGAAGAGGAAGGACTAGACTGTACAACTAAATCAATATTAGCTTGATAATCCACCATAGTTGTAGACAACAACATGTCCATCTCAGCAGGTATAGAATCAACCGAAGTACTCGGAGAAGGAAGAGTTCAAGGATCCTCCATATGCGAAGTGAGAAAAGGAACCAAACTCAACGGCATTAAATCCTTACCAAGACTAGAATCGATCATAAGAACGGGCATGGCACAACTAAACGTTCTCATTAATGAAGGATACATGCCCACCCCAACATTCTCAGTTTTCGGCTGAGAATGATCGATAATCGGGATAGAAACTACCGACGATGCTTTCGAACTAGAATTATCAAAGGATATGTGATCGATCATCACAATCTTCCCATCCAAAGGAAAAAAAACAACCCAAAAGATTGACGATGTGACTGCTTGCATGTTATAAATACAGTTCCTACCCAATAAAAGATTATAGTTGAGGGGCACATCAAGCACCTCAACCTCGATCGCATTGGTCTTCCCTCCCAATTGGACCTCAAGGGAAGGAAGAATGTCATGCGGATGAAATGATATTCCATCAAACACAGTTAATATGGTTCCTGAATTATACAATGGAGGAGAACCCAACCCCTTCCAACATGACAAAGACATCACGGAAGCCACAACACCTTCATCAATCACTGTGTTCTTGAAGGTGTTTTTAGACACTCTACATGAACCAAAAGGGACACATAGTAAGGAAAGCGAGGTTGGAATCCATGAGTTTCAAATTTGATCATCGAAGGAAAGATTCTACCAACCACCCCAAGAGCATACAACAAGGCTCCCCTTTGCGGAGGACAAGTCGCAAGAACTTCTAAAGTAGACATTGCAAAAGGAGTCAGGCCCAAATCCTCAACGATAGAATAGTTCTGGGCAACTCGGGAATTAGTATTTTTCCCCGAACTCTTCAAAGATCCCTTGGGAATGCGAGGTGGATCTTCATGCTTATCACTAGGTTTTTCAATACACAAAGGGCTCTCAGATGGAGCAGGTGGTTGCGATGTACCATAATCCTTAGAATGAGTCATGACATTTTTGGCAGACACCATATTAATGCAACCATGGCCACTAATGGTGTCTGACGGGTTTGGAGTCCAACCAGAAGCACCACCAGGATCCACGGTCCTTGAGTTCATATTCTGGTTTTGTGGTAGAGGATTTGTCAACACAGCTGGGCTTTGTGTGATGAACTTCGAGGCATCTTCTATCCGAGGGAACAAGTGAGTGAGGTGATCATCCCCAAAAATCTTACAAGGAAATTTAACCTTACGATTAAGTTTCTTGTCCCCCCCAGCATTATTGTTGTTCTTGTCATTATTATCATTTTCATTCCTATTCCCACCCTTTCGATTGTTTTTACCTTTCTTTTTATTCTGTCCAGGTTGTTGGTTACCTTTCTGGTTTGAGGATTGCACTGAAAGTACATCCACCATTTGGGTAGGATGAGATGAAGTTGTAGCTTGTCCCGACACAGGCTGGTTAATAGAAAAAGTATTCATTTGGTTTGTAACTGAGCTTGCATGCCTAGCACTTGTGGAGCCAACAATGCCATCGGCATGTGGCCTAGGTTTAAACTTAGGGTCGAAATTGGATCTAGGTGTGTTTAGTATGATATCATACAAGAGCTCAAACTGAGCATAAATCAAATCCAATCGTTGGGCTCTAAAGATAGCTTGTTCCTCATTTTTCACTCTGGATGTGGAAACATCCTTTGCTATGTAAGGAAATAAAGACTTGAGGAACCATTCAAAAAGGAACTCTGGTGGTATGGAAGCCTTAATCAATCTCTTCCATCTACTCCACTCTTGAATGTGATCAAAGATATGTGTGGCTTTGTCTTGCCAAAATGTTGACACAAGTTTAGTAATGGCATTGTAATGCATGGGTAGCTAAAAGTGATTGAGGAAGGTCATAGCTAGGTCATTAAATGATGTATAAGTCCACCCAGGGAACTCTATGTATCACTTCTCCGCAAGTCCCATGAGGGTGCATTGAAATAGCCTTAAATGAACTAAATCATGATTCAAGTAGTTCAAAGAGAACCAAAGGTGGAACTTCGTGATGTGTTCACCAGGATCTTTACCTGGATTTTCACCGGGTCATGAGACACGGGATCATTTGTCAATCTCAACAATTCAAGTAAGTTCAACGTTACAAGGAAAGGGAGGCTAGGATGATACATTTAGTTCCATTCTCCTTGATAGGGCTGGTTCACATAGGTTTGATTTCTATAGAAACCATGGCCTTCGCTAGTGGGATAGTAACCTCCTCCCATTTGACCCATATAGGGTTGCATGTTGTAGTTTGGAGTACCTTGAGGCCGGGGTTCTACAAAGCCATAGTTAGGAGACTGATAAGAGGGTTGATACCTGGACCCATAGGGTGTATAAGTTTGTCCATAAGATGCTCCATAGGATGTTCCATAAGCTGGTCCATAAGATGGCACATACCTGACTGACACATAAGGAGGCACATGGCCTTATGACACTACAGTGTGAGAAGACGTGGAATGAACATGAATAATAGTAGAACTCCGGCCCGAAGGACCATGTGAGTTAGGAGGACTATTTATTATCAAAAATTCATTTGAAGGAACCAGTGTTGAAGGCGAAGGAATATGGGAAGGGATGTAACTTGTTCCCGTAATATTCACATGTCTAGGATTAGTCCCCCGAACGGGAACGATAGTGCTAGTCCTAGGATGCGTGTGTGAAGGTCCTCCTACCACAAGGATAGAAGGTGCAATATGACTAGTACTACCAAACCTCTCCTCCTGGAAAGGAATGGAAGTTCCCCAAGGCGTAACACTAGGGTCAAAACCTGATCTGACATTGGATGCCGGACCAGTCTCGGGAAGGTCTAGAATGCCATACCTAATTGTGATAGTGCTAGTGGGTGCATGGTGAGTCTCACCACTTGCATTATGTGACCAATATCGGTGGTTTGCATTCTTATAACCTGGAAATTGTGATGGATCGTCAGGTGATGTCCCAACTACAAAAGGGTCGGACCCTACCAGAGTCCCATATGTACTCAAAGGTTCATCTTCCTAGTCAGGGTGCTTTGGGATATCAGGCTCATGGTGACTCATGGTGAGATCTGTGTGTGAATCAAAGTGAGAATTAGTCCGTCTAGACTGTCTGGTTCTCTCTCCCAAAGGAGGGGGAGACGTAGAAGGAGGAATTCCTTCTAAATTAAGAGAATGTCAGAGTGCCACAATTGGATCCACTATGAATCAATAAAATAAAAAAGACTCAATCCATCTACACAACCCTAACCAATATAGTGTACATAGAGCACACTCCTAAGAAAATCTACAACCAAAATGCAAACAAATCAAGGGGAGGATATGCGATATCCCGAATGAAGCAGGTATGCCTCACCTAGGAGAGGCTTGAGACTCCCATACACTAAAAGCAGAGGTTCATAACCAATTATAGTGGCCCTCATCTTCAACACGTAAAGTGACTGTGTTGTCCGACCCCTACCTAGCCATGACACCTACATAATAACCTTTGCAAGTACCCCCTGTGATACCTAGGTAAGGAAGATAAGGTCACCCCAATATAATCAATGCTCAAGTGGATAGTCATAGGTAGGATCGATCGTATGGGCAGGGTAGCAAAGTCTGAAGCTCGAAAGCACCAACTGGTACCTCAAAAGCCCCCAGATACGAATACGATCCTGGAATTATCTCTGGCGCTCACAAAAAGTTACCAAGGGATATCCCAATCAAAATCATGTGCGTTTCCTTATGCTTGACTCCTGTGTAAGAGGAGCTTCCTGAGAAACACTAATTATACCAAGGATTTCTCACTCTCACCTAATTGTTTGTGTTTAGTAGTCTTGGAGAATTGACTTACAATGAACTATTCCAAGACTCTAAATCCTAATCTTGTTGGTGAACCCTATAAAATAAAAATGTGTAGTTCATTTTAAATAAGCATTTATTTTAATGGCTGTAATTACTCAAAGGGAAATGGTTGTGCAACTAATGATCTTGACACTTGGCAGTGAAATAAATGTGCACACCTAAAAAACAATGCCAAGTGAAATTTTGTAGAATGAAAAATAGGGTATTCCACTACATGATATACAAGTTCTTTTCTTGAAATGAGAATGCAGTCATTCCTAAATGAAAACCTGACTATATTTCAATAAGAAAAACCTAATGCAAGTACCATGCGAGTGGAGAAATGCAAGGATGCATAAGTATGCAAAAGCAAAATATTTTTGTATTGTTTGAAATAAATGGGATATAAAAAGCAATAATAGACCCTGCAACCACTCACAAACAACATCCAAGCAAGGAACCAAGATAAAAGAGACCTAATGCACTAATCCCAGAACAAAAAGGAAAAAATGAATGAAAAGAACAAAACCTAATTAAAAATAAATCAAAAGGGGTCTCTGGTTAGAAATAAAGGCTGTATATAGACACCAACATCACCCAATAAGACTCAGCAATTATCAAAACTCACCCAACAACACTCAATCTCCCAAATAAAGATCAAAACAAAATCATACATGATTGTATGCAATAAACCTGTGTACATACACACGAATTCAAGAGAAAACCGCATGTATACGCGACTAAGATGAAAATACTCATATATAGGAAGAAAAAGAGGGGAAAATGATAAGCCAAGACCAAATTACTCCTACAGGACACTACTGGGAAAACATACCTCTAGACCCGACACAGAAACATAGAAATAAACATCAATTCAAGCACATTGTATACCCAATCCCCAAAGAAAAAACAACTAGGAACCTCCCCAGCGAAGTGGCCAATATGTTACGGAGAGAAAATTCCTATGGCTTGGGGGTACCACAACAGACACTATGACACCAGAAATCAATCTTTCCCAATATACAAGAGCAATAAGCGAATATAACACTAAGAGATATAGAATCGTACCTTATTCTGGACGGTTGAAGTAGATCCTCGTTGAGCTTTTCCAATGCAATTGCAATTATAATTTTCTCTCAACAAAAACAACCAAAGGAAGCATGATATATATAAATGTGTTAGATGTACTCTATCATATATAATCAATCATGTCTAGGAAATTAAATACATCCATGGATTCAATATTCATATTCAAAATGCACATGAATTGGAGAGGAAAGGATATTTCTATTAATAAATCAGAGATACAATAGTGACAAACTCTGTCGGCACTTCTGCGAACTGGAGAAACTGAGTCCTCCACCACTTCAATTCTCCATCTCTCGATAGCAATCTCACAAAGAAAAGGAAATATTTGGAAGAACACTATGTGCTCCAAGGGACAAAAGGATGCAGACTCAAGTATAAGAAAAACTGAGGCAACAACGGACTATAGTTTCCATACTCTTCAATTTCTCCTCTTTCAATGTATCCAAGGGGTTCCTTATATAGCACTACAAAGAACTAATGGAGGTTCGAATTCGAGCGTTCTCAAGGAATTTGGAAGGCCAAGAGTCAATTTATTCAGACTCGTATGAGGAAAACTCCAAAATTATTTGTCATTTTGCACACATCTCGATGTACGCGGGTTTGAGGTCAAAAGTTGTGTATACACGTGAGTATTGCTTTAAAAGTCACGTATAGGTATAAGTAAACAATTTTTGGGGATGAGTGTAGAACATCAAAGAATAATATAAGTCCATGGGGTCCAAAGAGTCTGCAGAGGAACAACGAAGACCATATATGTGTGATCAACCAGGTGTGGTAAAATAAGCTATATTAACAGTGACCATCCACATGAAACAGTATTACAGTGACAATATTCCATAAATGGACTCTCCAAAAACCGATCTTGTGGTTTTGGTTTATTGATTTCATTTTTTTATTGCTTCTTTTGCAGTGGTTTTTGTGCTCCTACTGACGTTCAGGCATTCACCTCTGAGTTGAAAAATAAGTTGTCAGCCAAATGTCGAGGAAAGGCTTAAACTAACTTTACTCGAGAAGTGAAAGAGATATATCGGGAGTATAATGATAAAGGTATACAGAAAGAGGACTTTATGCTAGATATTGATGATGGCAATCCAGATCATGTATTGATGAAATCTTAAAGGATTATGTAGAGAAAGTACAGTTTAAAAAAATGACAAAATCCAAGAAGCAACTGATGAGTCAGAGGAAATGTTGAAAATGAAAAAAAGGTACATCTAATCAAATGCATTATGAGACTTTTTCCTTGAAACATGATATTAAGAGGGAAGTACATAGGAAGGAAAAATGGAAAAAGACACATGGGGTAGGTGAGAATAAGAAAAATCTTGCTACATCCCTGATATCGTCTGATAAGAAATACAGGAAAATGCTCAATTCAGTTCCGGTTGGGCTTAAAAAGGATGGTTGATTATCAACATCATAAATACAAAATTATGAGGTCCATACTAAATATAAAGAAGCCTACAATCCATTTTGAGGACCATTTGAGGCCTGATGTTGCTGGTGCAGTGCCTACAAGCCATTTTGAGAACCATTTGAGGTCTTATGTTTCTGGTGAAATATCTTTAATAACTGAGCCAGATCGGAAGACAACAAAGAGAGAGTTTAAAAGGTCATCAGAGAGTGAAAGAAATATTCATAATGATGGAGACAATATTTTGAATTTTTCTTCTTATCTTGAAGAAATTAAGATATAATCACCATATACAGGAATTATTTTACAGCAGACCATGAGTGAAAAGAAGATTGGTCAGAAAAGGAAAAGCATGGAAAAAGAAATTTGAGGTTCTCGATTAGTTCTCGTAAGGGAGTTCCTAGACTATAGAAGAACAGTGAAAGATAACATTGTCAGGAATTTTGAATCTTTTAAACATGGAAACACTGAAGAGAGAATTTAGGTTTCAAACTGTAAAGAAAATTTGAAGGGTGAAAAAGATTTTGAAAATATTCATGAAAATTATGTTCCTAATGTCAAAGATCATGTGCTTTCTACATTTGTGACTAAAGATGATGAAGTTAGGGTAGTTCCAAACACTTCTTTACATCATAATTCCATTCTGAAGAAGAAAAGAAAGCTCTTGAAGAAACATAATTCAAGGTTATCAAATCTACCAGAGAGATCGTATAATCAAATAAAGATAAATATTTGCATGGAAGAAGAAAATGTTCTTGAAGTATTATCTGGAGTAGATCATCGAAAGAAAAGGACACAGATCAAGGAAAGGAAACTTAACTTTGATGAACATTTTCATTTGGTAAAAAGGGAAAGAATTGAAGCTGAAGATGAAACCAAGAAAATTGTAGAAGACTCAAATAAAGGAGGCATAGCAAGTGCTAATGAAAACAATGGAGAAAATATGGCATCGGATAATGCTTGTGTGTTAAATGAATGGCATTTGAGAACTAATAATATCTTAAGTTCTAACATTCTTGAAACTGAAGGTGAAGGCAGATGTCTTCAATTTTTATGGAAAGGCCTATGTGTTTGCCACCAAATGATGATAAATATCATTTGTGAAGTAGCCTACCGAGTGATGATGTTTCCCTACCTCCCTCTAAACAACGTCACCGGGCTTAGGAGGATATGTCTACATGTGTTGCAGAGGCTACAACTGCTTTAGTGGATCCAGTGGAAACTAGTGTGTATGGACAGGATGATGCATACAGGATGATGCATACTAAATCCAAAAATATGAGGTCCATACTAAATATAAAGAATCTTACAAGCCATTTTGAGGACCATTTGAGGTCTAATGTTGCTGGTGCAGTGCCTACAAGCCATTTTGAGAACCATTGAGGTATGATGTTTCTGGTGTAGTATCTTTAATAATTGAGCCAGAGTTGAAGACAACAAAGAGAGATTTTAAAAGGTCATCAGAGAGTGAAAGCAATATTCATAATGATGGAGACAATCTTTTGAATTTTTCATTTTATCTTGAAGAAATTAGGACACAATCACCATGTACACACATTATTTCAAAGCAGACCATGAGTGAAAATCAGTTTGGTCAAAAAATGCAAAGAATGGAAAAAGAAATTAGAGGTTCTTGATCAGTTCTTGAAAGTGAGTTCCTAAATCGTAGAAAAACAGTGATAGATAACATTGTCAGCAATTTTGAATCTTTTAAACATGGAAACACTGAAGAGAGCATTTAGGTTTCAAACTATAAAGAAAATTTGAAGGGTGAAAAAGATTTTGAAAATATTCATGAAAATTATGTTCCTAATGTAAAAGATCATTTGATATCTACATTTGTGACTAAAGACAATGAAGTTAGGGTAGTTCCAAACAATTCTTTGCATCAGAATTCCATTTTGAAGAAGAAAAGAAAGCTCTTGAAGAAACATAATTCAAGGTTATCAACTCTACCAGAGAGATCATATAATCAAATAAAGATAAATATTTGCACGGAAGAAGAAATGTTCTTGAAGTATTATCTGGAGTAGATCATAGAAAGAAAAGGACACAGAGCAAGGCAAGGAAACTAAACTTTGATGAACATTTGCATTTGGTAAAAATGAAAAGAATTAAAGTTGAAGATGAAACCAAGATAATTGTAGAAGGATCGAATAAAGGAGGCATATAAAGTGCCAATGAAAATAATGGAGAAAATATGGCATCGGATAATTCTTGTGTGTTAAATGAATTCCATTTGAGAACTAATAATATATTAAGTTCTAACAGTATTGAAACTGAAGGTGATTTGCCACATGGGCAGATGTCTTCAATTTTTATGGAAAGGCCTATGTGTTTTCCACCAAAGGCTGGTAAATATCATTTGTGAAGTAGCCTAACGAGTGATGAATTTTCCCTAACTCCCTCTAAACGCCGTCACCAGGCTCAGGAAGCTATGTCTGCACGTGTTGTAGAGGCTACAACTGCTTTAGTGGAGCCAGTGGAAATTAGTGTGACTGGACAGGATGATGCATACAAGATTTCTGTAGATGAAAAATATTATACTAAATGATTTGATAATGACAAGAAGTCAATTAAGGGAAATTAGGAATGTGTCAAAGTAGACACATTGATCCAAAAATAAGCAACATAAATAGGAGGTAGTAAGAAACCTGTGGTGTCTTCATATTCATATCAATCCTTTATAAGGTTTTCTTTAGAACCTGCTAAATGGGTAGAGGAGAAGAAGATGGATCCATGGTTTGAAGATTCAATGTCCTCTAAGCATATGGATAAATGGCAGATTGGAGATAAGGATAAGAGGAGTTCACATGCTAAAATGTCTACTGAATCATTGGTTGATCCAAAAATGGAAGAAAAAAATCTATAGAGCGTGACTGCACCAGTGCTTCCTTCTCCAAAGAAGCAAGATGTTTCAAATTTAGCTTCAAGGAAAGTCAATTCAATCAACACACCTCCTATCAAGGCTTATGTTGCACAAAAAGGTGAGGCTGAGAAATATGAATACAAGTCAAAGTGCATCAGGGTGAATAAATCTTGTGTCACCCCAGTAATGAAAAACAACAGAGGCCTTATAAAAGATCATGGGAAGTCTATCTCAAAGAAGTTTAACCAAGGGCAATTAGCTAAGTAGTTGTATGTTTGCAAGCATGAGCACGTTTCTGCTATAAAATATGGCACTGAACCTTCATCAGAAAAGGTGACAAGTTCATCAAAATTTAAGTTGAAGATAAATGGTACTGCAACAATGAAATTGGATGGTGTGTCACTATCTACATAGTTGCATTTAGAAAAATAAAACAAGCTTAGACAAGTGTAATTCCTATATTAATTCAGTTGTGCTTCAAATTACAGTGACAGTCTTAAAAATGGATTCTCAACAATCCAAGCCTCATATTTAATTCACTTCTTTATTCAAAAGAATCTGGAGATCACATACGTCGTATATTGTGGAACATATGTCCATGCATAGTGAACAGAGCCCTTCAAAGTCTTCCTGCATGCTAAGACAATATCTTGAATAACGTGCATATGAAACCACCAACTTTCTTCCTGACTAATAACTACACCTCCAGGCCATATCCATATGTATCATATCCAAAAATAAATGTAGAAACTGGAATACATATTCTCATCCATATCCTATTTGTGTTCTGGTAACTACAACTCAAAACCTAGATAAGTGCCATAAAACAAGTAATATCTGACATAAAAGAAAAAATAGCACTAATTCTTAGATCAAGGACATGAGAATTAGATGTGTCATTAAAGGAAAAGAGAAAATTATAAAGTAAGCTTCATATAATTTTCAAGAAAACCAATACTTTTCAATAAAAGCAAGCAAGGATAAAAAGGAAAGCCAAATAACAAAAAACGTAAAAACCAAGCATGGAATATTCCATGTACATGGTTCGAAAGTACTTGATGTTGAAGTTTAAGGGTTAGACGACTTTTTAATTTAAGTGGTAAACTTTAATGCATGAACATATAAAATCAAATTTAGAACAATACTGCTCTAATAAAATTTGAACTATAATAAACAAACAAAATTTTCATCTTTTTCAACTTAACGCTCCATTGTTCATTGCATTAAAGTTGGTCCTCGATAATAA
This sequence comes from Pseudotsuga menziesii, assembly GCA_001517045.1. NCBI lineage: Eukaryota > Viridiplantae > Streptophyta > Pinopsida > Pinales > Pinaceae > Pseudotsuga > Pseudotsuga menziesii. Next base: position 103,397 of record LPNX010223786.1, read on the forward strand.
TCAAATTCCATGTACAGTAACAACATGATAAAATAATGTACAATAGATATCAACATTAAATAATCATAACCAATACTTGAATCAACCATATACTGAAAATTTTCAGATTTGATCTTGTCACCAAAGGGACAAGTCAATCTAAACAAACAATTTATGTGCCTTGAGAGAGATCCAGAGAGGGTTAAAGCATGAGCATACTAACCCAGAATTATTAGTCAACAAGAAAATTCATACCCAGTACATTCATGCTCACAAAGGACACATAGTGATGCTGGGAAAGGATGCAATCACATACTGCAAAGACACACAAGCATACTTTGCACAGTCATGCTTGAAAAAACACAGTCCACCCATAAAGTGAAACTCATTGTCATGATGGGAAGACTCCACATTCCACACAAGAAAATAGGCTCATGGTCACCTCATGGTCATGTTAGATAAGGACCCACAATCCACCCGAGAAAATAGATCATGTTCATGCTAGAGAAGGACACACACTCCACCAAGAAAACAAATCACGATCACTTTGGGGAACGACCCACAGTTCACTCAAGAAAATAGATCAGATTCATGCTGGTGAAGGACCCACAGTCCACCAAGAAATATATCATGGTCACGCTGGTGAAGGACCCACCTTCCACCCAAGAAAACAGATCACGGTCATGCTGGAGAAGGACCTCTCAAGGTATCACCAAGGCACAGGTTTTTCGGTCCTGTTGAAGGACCCAAAGTCCAATAAGAAAGTGTAAATAAACAAATCATGGTCACGTTGGTGAAGGACCCATAGTCCACCAAGAAACAGACTCACGATTACACTGTGGAAGAATCCACATCCCAACCAAGAAATAGGCCACGGTCACGTTGGGGAAGGACCCACAATACAACATAATCATGGTCACGCTGGTGCAAAGTGACCACATGGAAGGTGTAACAAGGAAATATTAGTCACGGGGGTGGTGCAACAAGAGATCACATGGAGAAGAAAAAAATATCATGCAAAGATCAGAAAGAGGGAGATATCTCAGTCACACTGAGTAGCAGACCACAAACTAGATCTGTCTCTCATGTTAAATTAAAAATTTAATTTCTAATCTAGATACTCCTTAAGATAGGGTATCAAAACATTAATAAACATAACCTATGGACAAAGTAATATAAAGGATCATGATTCAACCAAGGGGGCCACAAGAAAAAAAACCACAAACCCAAAAGGTCAAGGTGAATTATATAAGGTGGACATGCAACTCCTTTATAGGACCAACTCCTTTACTGACCTTATAAAGTTTGAGAGGGAGGTGATGCCCAATATCTTCAAGTGATTTGAATACCGAGTTTGATAGGAGATAGGTTATTTTGAACCATTGAGAAAAAGGATTTCTTGGTCCGACTTAGTCCTGACTACGTCTTACCTAAACTCAAATAGATGGTCCCCAATTAACCTAGCCAGTAAGGTCCCAATAATGTGTTAATTAGATGTGTTGCAATCTTGGTGAATCCCAACTTTAATAAGTACCCATCAATGAAGGAAATATCTCAACCAAAGGAGTACGAAGGGAGTCACTTAATCAAAGGTCCACCATCATCTTTAAACACTTTACCAAAGGGATCACAACATCTATTATCAAATCCATTATTATTCCTAATGACCCTCAGCACCTTACACTTTTACTGAGAAGTATCTGAACTTTGAAGGGAAACATATAGTCTTCAGGTTAAGTTATAGATCTGATTTTTTTTTGTGTTAACTGGTTTGTTTGCTAAGTTTGTTATAGGAGGGTTAACATGATTTCCAACTATACCAAGGATATTGAATTATATTTTTCAATAATTTGTTTCTACGTGGTAATGACAATAAGCACCAACAATTACATCAAGTAACCTACTGAATGTTATGCTAATAGTAGAACTATTTCCCATAGTATTTAGTCTCAAATGGGATTTATACCATAGCTATGCAAGGAAATCTACCAAGTTTACCTCCTCCCACTCAGATTAAGACCCTAGGGGAAGTAAGTGTGATGCAACTACTCAGTTGGAAAACATAGGCCTAACATTTTGTGTGAAATAGACCATTTGATTCATAGAGGATATAAATGCCTAGAAAGATCTGTTATCCAAAAGAAATAGAGACATGGTTATGAGAATCAATAATAAGTGTTCAAATTTCCAAATGTTGGTTTGTACAGATAGTCATTGTAGTAATAGTAAGTTTGAGAAATATAGTAGTAGTCACTAGTCGCATCATGAATCCTTTAAACAACTGAATTCTCATATTTTTTCTACCAATAGTGAAAGAGCCCATGTATATGGGTCATGAAATGTCCATGATATGTTAGATAAGGAAAAATGCTTGAATATTGGCTATAATATCTCAGTTAGAATCCAAGTTTAACGAAAATGAAAAAATGAAATAGAACCTCAATGTAATCTCTCAAAACAAGTTATAATCAAGTATACAAGTACACATAATATGCGAAAGGAAATGATGGAAGGATATCCAAAGCCTTGACTGAAGCAATGAATCTCCTAAAACCGCAAGAGCAGAGGCTCCCTGGCATTCCTAAAAGCTTCAAAAACATGCCCATGCCTTAATTGGTCTTCAGTCACCTCTGTATCAAGACCAGACATAAAAACAAAATGATCAAATTTTCCACACCTACAATGCACAAAAGATATTCCTATGAGCATTCCTAAGAAAGCTAATGAAATTTGATTAACATCATTAGAATCACATCGAATGACAACAAATCCCTTACTCTTTCGCCAAGGCCATTTAAGAATTGATTTGACAGTTGGAAATCCAGATCTCATATGGTCCACTATAGGAGAGACCTTCAAAGTATAGACAGACAAAATGAACCTCCTAGTTATGCATTACTGAGCTGATGCATTGCTCTTTGAGCTGCTTCTGGAAAGAAAAATGTTATTGTACCCCATTTTTTAGTTGCTTCTCCTTTTCCTGCCACTGAGTATTTATGGAAACCAACTATGCTACCAGAACAATTTTCAAACATTAACAAGATCTCTCTATCATCAATATTTTGTGCATCTGAATGAAAAAAATCAATGCTTAAACATTTTCCATCCAGTACGAGATGTTTAATTTCTGCACCAGCACCAAAAAGTGCCACTGGAGACTGCTTTCCCCAGGAGGGATAGAATAAAGGCTTTTCTATGCCTTCATTATATATGAATCTATACCATCCCACCCATCCTTGTCACTTTCCTCTTATTGCACTCTGTTCTCATCAATGTCTCCCCAACCATCTGTTGAGGTTGGTGATGGAGGAGTATGATCAATATGGTCAACGACAGATGAAATATTTGTTGCTAGAGTATATGAAACATATAATGCTACAGACAAAAAATTTCATGGATTATGACCAAAAACAAATATCATTGTGTGCAATGGATAAGAACAAGGAATTGAATATTAAACTAAAACATGTTCTTTCTATCTATCATGAAAATGATAACAGAGTTCTGAACAACTCAAACTATTAAGCTTATGGAATTTGATTTCCATCTCAGAACTATTAAGCTTATGGAATTTGATTGCAAGGGTTCAAGAATCCAAAGCAGAGATCAAAATCAAAGCAGAAACCAAGTATTGATTTCAGCTTTTGATCCCAGTAAAAAGAATTAGTTGGTTGGCAGTTGTTTTCGGCTAAAGGAAGCAATATGCATCTGGTAGAACGACATCCAAAAAGTAATGATATTCTCTTATGAGAAAAATTTGCTCACAATAATGACCAGAAGGTATGTGGTCTAAAATGAAGCATACATGAACAGTTAGACAACTCAAGAAACTTTTTATCTATTTCTATATATATTTGAGAATGAAAATCCTTGTTTTCTTGTGCTATTGCCATATCAACAAAAATGCAGGAGCATCCCTTCGTAGAAGAGTTTAAAATTTAAACCATCGATCAAGCATGTTGTATCACTAATCAAACATACTACTTTTTCAAATATAAACAACTAAGCTTTAAGTAGAGAAATAGAATAGGTGAATTAGATAAAGGAGAACAATATGCATATGGTAGAATGACATACAAAAAGTAATGAGATTCTCCTATGAGAAAACATTGCTCACAACAATGACCAGAAGTTATGTGTCCTATAATGATGTAGACATGAACAATTAGACAACTCAAGCAACTTTTTATCTATTTCTGTATATAGTTGAGAATGCAAATCCTTGTTTTCTTGTGCTATTTCCATATCAATAAGAATGCAGGAGCATCCCTTCATAGAAGCAATTAAAAAAACGATTAAGCATGATGTATCACTAATGAAACATACTAAAGTTTAAAATATAAGCAACCAATATTTGAGTAGAGAAATAGAATAGGTGAATTAGATAAAGGAGAACAAGGGATAACATTCATACAAGCTTTCAAGAAGATTATCCATGATTGTAATTTCTCCAGTTCTGATTCTCAAGCAAGGTTCAGATGAAGACATATTGAAGGAGAAACGCATTCCGAGCCTTAGAAGATTCATAAAGAAAAGGAAAAAATGCAACACGAATACTTGTATTTCCAATTTCCTAGACTGAGGATCACCAGCCTAAAGAATGTCCTTAGAATGATGCAAGTTTAAGGCAATGCTAGTAATTTTAAAGTGAAACGAGTGTACTTGACAGGGTATCCAATCTTCTTGAACTGTCAGGACAATGAACTACTAAAAGAAAAGATATATATAACCAGGACCAACTAAATGATTTGTTTTTCATGATTGAGCAATGAGGGTGACCTACACAGAAATTAGAATAGAGGGATGTAAACAACTCTGGGCATTACAATATCGAGTCCCAAGGAAAATTTCAAGGGAAAAATTAATCCCATACACTAATTTTTGAGGAGTTTTTCCAAAAAACATTTTCCAATTGCCATTTTCTTCTAAAAATATTCACCCTAATTCCACAAGATAAATATTTTTTACTCTAAATATTGCCAAATTTGTCCAGAAAATTTGGGGTGCTGCTAGTGAGCCTAGGATGGTTAAGTGCACCAAAATACGTAGATCAGCTCCATTCGTGGAATCCATGTTTTAGTTATCTAGGATTTGCTAGCACCAAAATTTGTTTGACTTAAGCCAACTTGACCTAGGTCCTGGACTAAGGATATGGGTAATCTTAAAAGAGGTTTGAAGCTAGAACCAGTCATTGATGATTTTACCATTGTTACATGTTATCCAAGTACCTGAACATACTGGTAAAAAGAATACCTGAGTTATTAGAAGGTGTGGTTACTTGTTGTGCTGAAGCTACAACAAAATTGGAAGATGAATCTAGAACTTGTCAGAACCCTTCCCCTTTAATTTTAAAGAGCTCATTTCCCAACTGCATTTCCAACATAAAAACAATTATCAATGCAAATAAATCAATAATCATATTCTGGTTGTTAGACTACCAACTTCCAAATATATGTAAGAGTTTATGCCAGATAAATTGCACAATGAATAAAAAAGTGAACTATCTATTAAAATTTCATGACTTTGTCTTGGAGTAAATAAGAATACAGGAAAAAAAACCTAGTATGTCTCTCACCAGTGACCAGAAACAAATGTGATGGCAAAAGGAAACTACAGATGTAAAATGACATGATGTATTTTTATGAATTTGTAAACATATATAGCATGATTTGAACACGATTTGAAATGAATGAAAGTCACCATGGAAACGTAAAAAAATTGTAGAAAGAGGCCTGGAAGGAAATGATGCTCCAAAAGGCCCTAAAGAAGCTGTATATCGCCACTCATAACATGGACATAAGAACGTAAAACAAGGTGAGGTGTTCCTTCAAGAAGGAATGCATCCCTTAAAAAGGGGGTTAAGGACCCACAAAACAAGGGCACACACCCGAAGAGAGTTATTGATCCTACATATTATGTTTAACTAGATATTCCTTAACCATGCCTAGTAATACAACAAAATAATAGAGATATATAAATAATTCCAAAAGTGTGAGCAAACAAGCCAAACAAATGCATTGCAACATGATGCAGGAGATTGGGAAAGCCCATAAATTGGGTGCATAGACATAATAGGAATCATACAAAGAAGGTTCTATAATTTGGTATTGGTCAGAAAAATCAACTTGATGTAATCCATTATGTACAACATGTTGAAGTTTGAGACATTGATCCATTTATTTCTTCCCTTTCTATCGATGGACTAACTTTATGCTAATTTTTCATTAGTTAAAAATCAAGTATATTTAAGATGAACTTCATTGGTTGCAAATAATGAAATGGTGCAATCTCAATGTAGCTTCCAGATACTAAAGCAAAGTTACTAGAACTGGATCAGTCATCGAACCGTCCAATCTCAGGAACCAGAACCATACAAAAACTAGACCAAAAAACCGATTGACCAAATTATACATAAAATATTCAAAATTTGATATATATATATATGTGTGTGTGTGTGTGTGTGTGCACCCATCAAAATTAAAACCATTATACACAAATATGGAAAGTTTCTCATGTATAAAGAAAGTAATAGTGCATACAACCAAAATAGAACCAAGTGCAATCCATATTTGAACCTAAGTACATTAATAAATAGCCTATAAAGTTATACACCTTCTTTCAGAGTCCAAGACATCTTTCAGCATGCCATATTCTTGGTGCATTTTATCCGGAACATAAGAGAGTTGTATTTCTCTTTTATCATGGTCAACCTCTATACCAAGCCGATGGTTGTTGCAATTTTGTTGAATGTGAGCGATAAGAGAATGTAGATTGTAATTATTATTCCCACACAACCTCTTCAAAAGGAAATTTCCAACTCCAGAAATCACTTTATTCTACATTGCAACTTCTTTCAATAGATGGATGTCATATGAAGGATGAGGTCGAATTTCAGAGACCCAATCCTCCTCTACTATTGTCACACAAATAAAAAATTGCCTTGTGGCACATAAAATTTCCCCAAAAAAAATCCATTTGGGCTTGTGACCTAAAGCTCAAAATGAGCATGATGGATGAAAATATGCTTGTTGTTCTATAGCATCTACATCATATCCTAGCTGGTCATATCCAGAAAACATGGCCAAGTTTTTAGCCATACAGGAAAAAATATTTTTTCTCAAAGCTGCACCACATGTGCTAGAACCAAATGGATACCAACTCCAGCAATTTGGGACACGTATACCAAGCTCATGCTTGAGACACAGTTCCGTTTTTGTTATATCATATTTACATCTCACCATGGATTTGGCATTGATGTTATTTTCCCAGCACCATTTGTTCCTACTGAATTTATGTTTATCCTCCCACTCCTTGTAAATTGAAAGAATAATAAACTTGGTCTCCAACTGGATGACATAAACGAAGTTTTAAACAATCATACTTTAATTATTCTACCTCTGTACCAAACCTACAAAATACACTTCCTTCATTTGCCATCAAAGATGCAAGTACAAGGCCTTCTCTACCCAAATGCTGAGATAAGCTGTCCAGAATAATATTTCCTAATCGAGGCTCTACACCCAAGTTGGTGAGATTCAAACCAGATTCAGTTAATTTTTTTAGGCCTTTCTGGCCACAAACCACTACACCTAACTGGACTAAATTTTTAACAGCTACACTTATTGCCTTATGGCTTGGGGCTTGAACAAAATCAATGGATTCAAGGTCCTAGATACCCAAAGGAAGAAGTTTTAGAAGGGAAATGCCTAGATGAACTCGCAATATATTTGGATATCTATGGGGTGCAATAGAATTAGACTCTTCTTTTGTGTAAATACAGTAGCATATCCCCGGTTGGGTGCAACCTACACGACCATATCATTGAGCAGCTACACTCTGGCTAATTTGGCCCACCTTCATCACATTAGTACCAGTTTTGGGTTCAAACCTGCTCTCTTTTTCCATGCTAGATTCCACAACAAATATGACCCCATGAATGGTTAGAGATGTCTCTACCAGATTTGTTGCAAAAATAACTTTCCTTAAACCTATAGGTGCATCTTCAAATGCACGCCTCTATTCTTCCATTGAAATCTTTCCATGCAAAGCAAGTGTCAATGTTGAATGTTTCTGAAATTGTTCTCGAGCCCACTCTACTTCTACTTGCGAAGTTAAAAATGCAAGAATGGCTCCATGTTCTTCTCTTGCATGAATCTAAGAAACAACCTTTATCACTTGAGTGACATATGAAGGAACACTCAGTTGGGCATGATTCACAGTAGAGTTTTTTGAAGCTTCTGAATCATCCCTTGCAATGTACTTAGTATCTACAGGAAAATTTCTTCCAGTTACATGGAAAATGCTACAACCACCAAAATAATATGATAATGTATGTGCATTTGTTGTTGCAAAAATTATGACAAGCCTCAATTCCAGTCTCTTAAACAAGCATCTTCTAAGCAATGCTAAAAGAAGGTTTGTGCTTAAGCTCCACTCATGGGCTTCATCTACTATGATGCAACTGATATTTGCCAACACTGAATCTGATATACATAATTAAAGGAGTACATGGTCGGTCATATAGTTAACCTTCACTAATGAACAGTCTTTGGGAGTGTCTATAGTGAAACAATTAATAGACTATACGCCTCCATAGCATCCTTTACATTCTCACACAACTCTTTGTTGTAGAGACATTGCGATAAATTTCATGGGTTGTGTGCATACCAAGGAACCTTTGATGGCAAATCTTGAGTCTGCAATATACTGCACCAACTGAGTACTCTTTCTAGAACCTGTCTCTCCAATTAGTACCATACCTGCATTTTGCTGTTGAAAAGAGTCAATCAGACTCAGTAACTCAGTCTTTAGTACAGAGTAGATTGGGTCAGGACATAAAACTGTGTTGTAATATGTTTTTTGACAGGTAATCTTTTTCTAAGGCATACAGACAGAAAGCACTTTTCCTTAGAGACGAGATGATGCCCTTGCTGCCCTTAAATGTATGCTAGAATCAAATGTAATTAGAGCTCATGTATAGAAATCCTTAGTATCTGAATTGTATACAAATACATCACACTTATCTTGAGGAACAAAGGAAGTAAGCTCCTATAATATTGCTTCCTTATAACTAGAATTTGTAGGCTGTAGACCAGTAGGAAGTTTAATGATGAAAAAATTCCCAATACAATCAATTTTTTAACCCTAATATTCCCAAAAGGATTAGTCATGATACAGAAAAGGAACCGAAAATGAAAGAAACTACACAATTTCTAAAAGCAATTGATCTTACAATGAAAATTTCACAATGGAAATACTTTATATATGGTTTCAAAGGCAAAACATGATTGATGGGTTTTAATGAAACATATTTAATTAAGTCTCAAAATAAAAAAAGATAGAGAATGTGAAGCACCTTGGATAGGTCGAGGAGACCATTCTCCTTGTGCTCGGGAATCATTATCCCTGTGTTAAATGAATGCCATTTGAGAACTAAGAATATCTTAAGTTCTAACAGTGTTGAAACTGAAGGTGATTTGTCACATGGGAAAATGTCTACAATTATTATGGAAAGGCATATGTGTTTTCCACCAAAGGCTGATAAATATCATTTGTGAAGTATCCGACTGAGTGATGAAGTTTCCCTGCCTCCCTCTAAACGACGTCACTAGGCTCAGGAAGCTATGTCTGTATGTGTTGAAGAGGCTACAACTAATTTAGTAGAGCCAGTGGCAACTGGTGTGACTAGACAGGATGATACATACAAGATTTCTGCAGATGAAAAATATTATACTAAATGCTTTGATAATGACAAGAATTCAGTTAAGGAAAATGAGAAATGTGTCAAAGTAGACACATTGATCCAAAAAGAATCAACAAAAACAGGAGGTAGTAAGAAACTTTTGGTGTCTTTAGATTCATATCAATCCTTTATAAGGTTTTCTTTAGAACCTGCTAAATGGGTAGAGGAGAAGCAGATGGATCCATGGTTTGAAGATTCAATGTCTTCTAAGCATATGGATAAATAACATATTGGAGATAAGGATGAGAGGAGTGCACATGCTAAAATGTCTACTGAACCATTGCCTGATCCAAAAATGGAAGAACAAAAGCTACAGAGCGTGACTGCACCAGTGATTCCTTCTCCAAAGAAACAAGATGTTTCAAATTTAGCTTCAAGGAAATTCAATTCAATCAGCACACCTCCTATCAAGGCTTATGTTGCACAAAAGGGTGAGGTTGCGTAATATGAATACAAGTCAAAGGGCATCAGTGTGAATAAATCTTGTGTGAACCCAACAAAGAAAATAGCAGAGGCCTTAAGAAATATCATGGGAATTCTAGCAAGAACAAAGGAGTAATCAGTGAATGTCCTCAAACAACATCAACTGAATGGAAAATACCAGGACATAGATTATAAACACAGGTCAATGAAGGATAACCCTAATATTGAAATCCAGGTCGCTCGAGAAGGGCACATACAACCGACACTCCAAAATGGCTTCAAAGGGGTAGTTTTCCTACAACCATGTACACTTGAAGGTTGCAAGTGTAAATCTAGTTTTCATCCCCCCATGCCTCTCTAATATTTCTCAATACCTCTCCATTGATAATCTCAAGTCCCTTCTCTCTCACAGTGGCCATCACAGAATAAGAATCATTGAATCTAAAGAATTTATCCCACAACAACTCTATCTCCATCTCCATTACCATGGGATTACCCTCGCTACTCTGACCATTTTCTAGCACTGATTCGAAGAAGAAGGGAAGATTCAGGTAGCCTTTTAACAAATGTTGAAGTTTCAGAGGTCAGTAAGGCATGCTCGATTCTAGTATGCACACACTACATCCACAGCAGGCTGATTAGTCGAAAATGCATTGTAAATGAAGAAGGATCTTGAACCATACCTGGTGGACGAGGTTTCCATGGTTGTCTTTGGACGATGAAACAATTTTGCTCGGTCTCCTCATTTTCCTTAATACAATAATAAAACTACTTGTGCTATCACATGGTGTTTTGTTCAGCCTTAATTGACGACAATACGTTCCCACGAAAAACAATACTGATGCGTGCCCACGAAAACCAGGACTGATGCATTCCTATGCTCCCTCCGTGAAAACCATTTGCATATGGTAAGGATTTGAAAAAAAAAATCCCCCAACGTATTGGGGTATTTATATAATAAATAATATAATCCCTTATACCCTTATTATATGCTCAATATATTGTTTTTTTTTTTTTTTTTTTTTTTAACCCCCAATATGAACGAATGTGTTATAATATTGGCCCATTAGTGACACCCCCGTGATGCGGTGCGACATATTCAGATCTACTTATTCACAACATGCATGCATTCAACATAAACATATTAATCAAAGACACACATAGACAAAATTTAATGTGGGATCCCATCCGAGAAAATCCACAGAGGATCTCTTCATCTAACATGAGAAATATGTTAACACATTTTATCTACGCACTCAGCTTGCAGACTCTTCTCTATATATTCTTTACAACTCATACATACTTCTCTCCTATCATGCTCTCTAGTTTTGGGGCTATGTATTTCTTCTCTCCTTCACTTCATTGTCGATCTCCACATAGGCTAGATCAATTCTCTATATAAACAACTCTCCTCTTCCCTTCTCAACCTACACAATGACTCAACCAACAAACAATTGACCAACTAACTATCTAACCCCACACATAGCTTGGGTTCAACCATTTATAAGCTTCTACCTGTCTTAATTAATGGACTCTTTTATATTAGCCAACAAGGTATTATTTCTATTTTCGTACATTTAACTACAACTGATAATAGGCACTATCGCCCAAAAATATAATTATGCTTTATTACCAAAAGTGTGCTTTATTCTAACTAACTCCTTACCCATGATCAATTCAACTAACATTTTCAACTACTCTACTCTCCTTTTGTTGTGGTTCCTTTCATTGCGCCTTCTCTTATCGTTGATCTTTCTGTCATGTCTGTTTTTATCACAACTTGTCTTTTGTTGCGACTCTTCTTCCACTGAGACTTTGCTTGCAACCATAATGTTTATCTTTCCAAATATAATTATGGTCGAATTTTGCTTAACTTTTCCTAGGGACAACAAACCCTCGACAATCACCTATGTCTCATCCTGATCTAGATTAGTCTGAAACCTCTGTTGTTATGACCTTACTCTGAAAATCCTAAAATATTTCACTATCTTCCCAGTCTCGTCCCGTACTTATGCTTCCGTCTTCTTTAACTTTTCCACAAGTTTGGAACTGATGTGTTCCAAAGTTGTAAGTCTTGCTAACTGTACTTCTTGTCGCACTTTTTAATGTATAGGTTGAATCATACCTGTAACTTTCTCTACCTCAACTTGTAAATATGTGACCCTATTAATCCTCTTTTGTTGTTGTGCACACAGTGTTGCTTCCTACTGTTGTAGCCTCTTCATGTGAGCGGCCTTAAACATTTTCTCTACTAATGGAAACTTCTTCATTTCATTCTTCAGCTAGTTCACCTCTGTCTCAACAGTGCGTAACTAATTTGTGAATTTATCTGACTCTTCATCATCGATCAAAGCTTCCCACATCTAAGAAACTTGCTCGACCTCTTTGTCACAAAGTTCCTCCACCTCTTTTATTCTCTTCGCAACTTTATTTGTTGCTTTTCTTCTCTCTTCCAATACCTCTGGAGGTGTACTAGGTTTCACTTGTAGTTCCAACTCCGTGACCTTCTTGCGGAGGTTCTCTGTTATTTCTCTAAGTCAAAACACTTTGGTTTCTGCAAACATCTCACATGTAATTCCTTCATCAGTAAATCTATTGCAAGAGAGTGTTATAGATGCATTGAACTAGTTCATGTTCTCCTCCCAGGTCTTAGCTTTCTGCTCTATTTCTTTGATTGTTTTCTTCATCTTATGAATAGTCTTGTTTAATGTTTTAACCTAATTAATCAATGTGCCCTCTCTAACCTTCATTTCTTCCAGTATGACATTTTGAATGGAATACACTTCGTACATTAGCAATGCAGAGAAATTTATGGTGGCATGGCTCAAGTTTCTTACCTTAGAATTCAGCTTTGTCATCGCCAAGTCGATTGCTTCACCCAACAATTGAGTATTTCTTGGTGGAATGGGAGTCGACATGTCATTAGGTCTCTCCTCAGATGAGCCAGCTAAGTCCTGCGACTCAATAAATTGTGGTCTGTAGTCGACCACTACTCTTACTTCTTTTACTGCCTTATAGATCCTTTGTAGTAAATATGTGGTACTTCTTGTTAGCTCTGTCTTATGCTCATATATCTTCTTGAGGATTTGATTGGAGACCTGTGCCATTGCTTCCATAAGAAGTGTATAATCGTTGTTGGTAAGGCCAACAGTTCCAACTCATTTGCTTCCTTTCCTCATCTTATGACCCTTTCTAGAATTCTATGTTTTCTTCCTCTTTTCTCCTATTGTTGGGTCTATTGGGACCGTGCTTGAATCATTCTAGGTATTCTATGGGTTTTCTTCTAGTGGTAGATCTTCTCCCTATCCTCCATTCTTTGTTTTCGATGGATCCTCCTGTTGCAACTCTTCCTCTACAGATAGCTTATCATGTGTGACAGGAACTATCCACTCTTCTGGACAATAAATAATGGCATCAATTTCTGTAGCCAACAATTGACACTGTGTCGTAATCAATTATCGATGTGGGTCTTTTCGAGGTTGCAAAAAGATATGATGGGACCCGAGCAAAAAATTGACAATGTTTCTAAACTGCTTAACAGTCGCCACTGTAATTCTGGCATGTTTTCTTACATGATGTCATGAGTCCTCTCATTATAAAAATAACTCTATATAATTGTCTTTTTTCGTTTTCAAGAATTCCTTGTCGAACCAGATATTTTGGTATTGAGCTCGTTGACATAGGACGGGCACATCTACCCTCTAGTAGTTTGGTGATTATTCCCATGCGACAAACAAAATCAAAATAAGTATCCGTGAATAATAAATTTTGCTACCTTTCTCCTGGGGTGCTACAGTATAAGGAGAAGGATCACTAAGAAATGATCAGGCCTTGAAGAACATCACAAAGAATGAAAATATCATACATAACTTCTCCAGATAGTAGAAGATTCAACATGCCAACAAATGTTGAAGAGTGAAGAAAAGATAAGACTTTCTTTTTGCATGTTATTACACATTTGTTGTATAATGTTGTATGTGATGGATTTAAAATCCATGGTTTCTAGTTTAGAGAAACTTTATCCTGGATAGGATCCAGATGATGCTACTATGTGTAGGTAGTTGGTTGGTATTTGAGAAGACCTATTGTATTTTATGCTTACTACTAAGCATATGTTTAGTACCTTTGAGGTGCATTACAATAGGCTCCTTATTATATGTGATACATGGTAGACCTATTTGATTGTGCTATCCAGCATGATTGTTTTAACATGATATAAGCAATGTAATTTTAGGCTAGTAGTACAAAATCTAAGTGTATTGCAAATAGTACTAGAGAAGCAAAATGTATGTCAGAGAGTAGTACACAAGCCAATGTATTTTGTGGATAGTACCACATATTGAGGAGTGTTGTAGCTTGGGAAGATACCTATTAGGGTGAAATACTTGGGCCTACACTCATTAGGTGTTAATAATCAAAATTTCTGAAAAACCATATATGCGTGTTATTATAAAACACATTAAGATGAAGTTTTACTTCATTGAAGTCATGGTCATGTAAAATGAATTCCAGTACATAGATAATGAGAGTAGATTGCAAATTTGTGACAAGCCTCTATATGTGACAAAGTTCTGACACTTCTGAGATGAGCTTGGTATGGTAGGAAATTCCTGGTATAACAGAGAATGTCTCCCTCGTTGAGAGGGAGTGTTGAAAGTACAACTTCGAGATTCATTCCCATGAGACTTGTGTTGTATCATGTCTGGAATCTATGTCGTATTAGGTTCAGATATTCTCCATGGAACTTATGTCATATTAATTTCACTAACGTATGTTGTTATATTAAGTTAAAGAGCTTATGTTGTATTAAGCTAGGAACTTATGTTGTATTAAGTCCTATATAGGAGAGATGCATGCACCGAGATCTTATGTCATATTAATATCATGGCCTTATGTTGTATTAAAGTTAGAGACTTTTGTTGTATCAAGTTTGAACTTATGTTGTATTAAGTCTCAAGGATATACTATGTGATGTATGGCTAGTCATGGTTAGTAGGTGCTAGAATTCCTTTTTAGGGATTAGATACCCATAGAGTGATCTACTTTAGAATATCACTATATGACATGGGGTAATACATATGATCATAGGTTCGGAAGTGATTCTTATGAGTATGACATGATATAAATGATTAATTAATTAAAAACATATGGACCATGCATGATGAACAAGATGAGCACAAAGATAGAGAAAGAAATCAAATTTCCCATGTATGCCTCCAAGTGATCTCGAATGAATAATACATTAGTTGAGTCTTAGTTGTGATAAACATGTTTCAATTAACTAAGGAATCAACTCCTTAATTTATGCAAAGTGGTTGTTGAAGATGACACTGATGGTGAAGCACTAGCTACATTCGGTTATATGTTCAGTTCAATTACATTCATTTATGTTTATATACATTCATTTATGCTCATTTACATTCAGTTCCATTCAGTTCAGTTCAATTCAATCAGTTAACCTCTCAATTAGAGGTAGTTAACACCAGTGAATTAATGGATGGCGCATATTTTCAGAGTGGGAGATAATTATGAGGTGATAACTTGGCACTAAGTTAGAAAGGGCACAAGTTTGAAGATGAAACAAAGTTCACGGTGTTAATAGTGTTACCAGTGCACAAAAGCATGCAACCATTCACTACCTTCTTTGTATGACTGAATTTTTCTTGTTATTAAAACTGCAATGCACTTGGCAAGACCAGTGCAGTGTTCCATATGATCTCTACTCTCTTGTGCTCTTTGATCAAGCAATCTGATATTGTGTTGTAATCATTCTCTGTCAATTATCTATCATACTATAATATTGTTTGTTGGGTTATTTATCCTTCGGCTTAGTAGAGGGTTTTCCCAGGGTACATCATGTGTCTTATGGATTGAATGCTTGTGTATGAATTATTTATGAGATCTATCTGCACTATAATTATGGATTAAATTTTAAAGTTCAAGAATCTTCTTTATTGCTCAAACACTAACAACTAAAATATGTCCAATGACAACATAGAGGTCATGCTTAGAACATATTGAACTTAGGATTGTTTTCATGGATAATTTTAGGGGCTATATATAGCCCATGGGTATATTAAGTGGGTTACAAAAATTTAGTGGGCTATTTTCTTATATGGAAAGGGTTTTTTTATCTAAAATATATTCTCCCAATATTTACTAGAAAAAAAATCAATCCAAAATGAATAGCCTCCCATATACCAATGAGGAAACTGAAAAAATTTATTTTTGCCATAGCAAAATCTCCCTCCAATCTATATTTCTCCCCCAATTTCTAGATAAATTCTAGTGAAATCATTCCTTCACCCCCAATTTTTAGTAATGGAGGATCCCAAGGGTTATTTTGTTGTCCATTTTCCTTGTAATTTAGGCATATGGTTGCATTCTCCTGTATTTTTAGTCAATTTCATGTGATACCTTATTTGATCCCTTGATTTCCAGAATTGGAGGGAAAATCAAAGGTTGTTTTGTTCTATATAAATGCTACAATAATTCATGGTTCACCCACATCGGATTGCACTTGTAAGGTGAAGGTTATGGTTAATGCAATTCCATTTTTCATTCTTAAAGTTTCTCGACATTTTAATCTTTTCATAACATCTATATTGTCAAAAGCTCAAGTCTTAAAAGGGCATATCACACATCCAATTTATCAAAGAATACAAACTTGCATCACACATTTTATACAATAATTAATTGGTATGTTTTTATGCTTTTTATCAACGGTTACAATAGATTATTATATTCTAAATTAAACTTTTACCTTTATTTTTATCATGGATTCTTTTTAGGTTTGTTGAATTATAGGGAACTCTTGATTCTTAGGACTCATTTGGTGTTTTTAGGGTTTTATTCAATCCTAGGAGTATTGGTTCCGTGAAAGTGTTATAGAGCTCAAACGATATGATTTTTTTCATGCCTTGTCATGTTTAAACTATCGACTGACATTTATATGTTGTTAGTGGATACTACTCTTGATGGAGAGACACCACATGGTTTTTATTTATTCAAATTGAATTTGACCATGTTGTTTAAAATGTTCTTTTAATAGGATCTTGCTTTGTAATTATTATTGGATCCAAGGCATTAATGAGAGTGTATATGTTCATATTTTATGTCTATTATTGTTGATTTTTTGGATGTTTGTGATATAAATCAATGCACACTGATTATAATGGCGGGGCTACAGTGCAATGGCCATTATTTTGGTTGTTTTCTTGTAGAGTTGTCCAAAGCGTTCTGGTAGATTCTTTTATTTGTATTGAGAAGTTCGTGGATGGTAGATTTTTTTATTCATATTGACAAGTTCGTAAATTTTATTTGTGACCTAAATTTGTTGGGTTCGGTACTTATTTTACGATATTTTTTATTTTATAAGGGCCATTCAGAAGTAAAATGTTTTTTTGGTGATTTTTGTATGATGTGTAATTTCTATCATCATCAAAAAATGGATCTAGTTATGTATGATAAATATATGATTTAGTTGGGACGTGATACTTCATTCCATCATGATTGTATATAATATGTACAAGGCATGTTTTACGTGAGTTGTAGACATTATGTTATTTGATATATAGTCCTTTGCATTCAACGAGGGTGCTAAAGCAATTTTACCACATTTTGCATGCTTTCAAGAATTTCAAGGACAAGAATACAAAAACCTTAGTTTATATGAAAAGAAGTAATATTTAATAGTGTATTTCTAATAATATGCATGATGATGCATTAATGTGCTTTCTATTATTGTTATTGTATGTTCTTATTTCTATTAACCATTGTAACTTTATAACTAACTCTAAAAAGTCTAAATCAAATGACATAATTCATATTTTGATTGTCAACAAAAGAAATAAAAAAAAAGTGGCATTCGTATATATAAACATATAAGCATGTTTTTTTTCTTAAAGTGTATCTTAAAAATGAGAGATTTGGAAAAAAAGATAATTGGGAATTCATACACTATATTAAGGTTCTAGGTCTTGATAATACTCAATGTTGTAATAATGGTTCATGGGTCCTATAATCACTCCATGGTGTAAAGTGTTCAATTGTATTAGTTTGTCGATATCTAAAGGTTTGGGGCCCCACATGTCCGTTGGAAGATTAATGGACGAGATAAAAAGTGGAGTCCCCACTTGGCCTAAAACTAGTTAATGTAGTTGTGTTTCACCCACACCTTTAGTTGTGAGTGACCCAATATTGATTGTGAAATGTATAAATAAATCCATCATCTACTCATTCATGTATTTGTTCATTTGAGGGTCTAGGAATCAAGAGAGTCGAGCCATGGTATATGTTCTTCTATCACACTACCATAATAATTTGGAGAATCAAAAGTCGAGTCTTCCTACCAAAAGATTCACTAAGACATTATGAGGTTTTATAATTTGATGAAAGATTAACCAAGTTTTTACAATATTTTATAACTTAGTGAAATATTCGGTAAGATCTTACAATATCTTATAATTTAGTGAAATATTCGCCAAGATTTTGCAAGATTGAATGAAATATTAGCCAAAAAATTATATATATACATATTATATTATTGATAAAATGGCCTTCAAATTTTCATATATATTAAGGAGATTTTTCCATTTATTATACATATAAATTTCAAGGGTATTCTTAAAATTATCCTTGATTGTTTTGATTTAAATTGATAGGATAAACTGAGTAGGTCATAAGAGAATAAACAATGTTGAGTTAAAAATCATGCGCATCTACCATAATGAGCGGTACTTAATAGATTCATTAGCATGCAACTCGAAGGTCCAAACATAAGGTAAATATCAAGAGATAAAAGGAAGCGCTATAAATATATACGATGGAAGATATACATTCACAAAGAGATACTCCGAATTCAAATAGTGTTTAAGTTCAGAATCCTGTATAGAAATGCAAATTTTCAAGTTACAGGAAATTCACAATAAAGTCTCTACTGCAATTATATCTGAACTTGGATGATAACTAATGCACTGCAATAAAGTATCTCTGCAATCATGTAAGAAGTAAAACACAGAAAAAGATGAACATAGTCTTGCCCATGGGTAGATAGATCACTGAGCATGAGAATTCTGCTATCATATTAGGTACTGGAGAATTTTACACAGTAAAAACTTGCCCTTCTATGACCCTTCTCTTCCCTCTAAGAGGAAGATATGGAACCCTTTAATTTCATTCATACATTCTCATCTCTTACAGGGATATATCGAACCCTTTAATTACATTCATACATTCCCATATATATATATATATAGATGAATTCCATATCCAAAAATATTGGATCAAGGCTCCTCGATTCCATCCCATCGATCATTTTCTTGAAAAATCTATATATACAATTGTTACAAGTTTTTTAAATAAAATATATTCAAAAAAAACAAAATAAGAAAGTATCATATTCATTGACAATAAATAAATCTGGGTCAGCTGAAGATCCTATGTATGGAAATTTACCACTTGTCCTCAAATCTGGAATGAACTACTCCTTTCATGCCTTATATCTTATATAAGTCTTTGATTGTTGATCTTCATCTTGAAATTATCTGCCATCTATTTATAAAATATTTTAAATGCTACCTGAATTTTCTCATTGAATTCTTGGAAATAAAGGATACAATTGACCACTTAAGTTGTTCCATGGAGATTTGAATTTAGTGGAAATCCTTTGACACCAAATACTCTTCCTACTGGTACTTTGCCACCAGTGTGCATTGATTTCTATCTCATCAACAATCACCCTCAAAATCTATAACTGAAAAATTTACAGGTTCAACCTCACATGGAACATAATAATGTCTCAAGGAAAATTGAATTTTCATTGATTATTGGTTACCCACAACCAAGCATCCGCAAGGGAAAGACAAATGTTCATTCAAATGAAAAGAATTTGCTTTACCGTCTCATTGAAAGAAGTTAATAGATCAATGATTTGTTTTACATAGGTAAACTCCTTTCTACCCAAACAGCTCAGCAACAAGGAAAATGTAACCTTCTTTGATAATTCTTTGATGCAGACATCTAGAGCAGATAGAGACTCAACAAATTTCAATCAATTAATGTTCGTCTCAGGAAGGTTGTGAGAAAGAGAGATGGAAATTATGTCCAAGATGGCAAAACATTCTTTATCTGTGAAGAATTTCACAATCGATGCTAGGAATTCTTGCAAAATGCCGGAAAGATGAAGGAGTTTACGATCTAAGAAGAACCATATTACCATGACCGGCCAATTCTTTTCTTCAAAGGTGGTTAAAACGTGTCTTGATTTTTTTGCCCGACAACATGTAGCCACAAATTTTACCCAAAATTAAATATTCTCTGGTAGTCCATCACATTCAAAGTCCTCTTTATCTTCGAAAAGCATAGGCTCATCTCCCTTACAATATTCCAAATATCGGTATATTCGAACAGTTTCTTTAATTTGGAACCCAATTAAGTGCACAAAATCTTGATAAACTCCGGGTTCATGAAAGAATGATGGTGCATAAAAATTGCAAGCATACATCTCCACATTTTCAATTGATGAGTGTCCCATTAAATAGAAGTTCCAACATATACTAAACTCATCACAGTGATTACGAGATAAAACCAAGTTGTGTAGCCAGCCATTCATTAAGATCTCTACCATAAAAGACTCAATTTTCAGCATTCAATCATGTCATTAATATGAGCTTACTATTTTCTAAAAGATATTTCAATAAAGGACATACATCAACTCCTGGAACAAATAATCTTGGAGGAGATTTCCGAGAACCAAATATTCTTTCATGCTCGGAAATACTTGGAATGAGGCTCTCGACATTCATTTTTTTCTTCCTAGTCAATCTGCATTTGAAATATATTGACTTCAAAACATATGTGCATTCAGGCATTTATGACACCTTCCTGACAGAGCAATGTGTTGGTGTTCTCACAAATAATGCCACTTTTAGAGATAAAAATCCTAATTCCTGATAGAAACCAAGATACTGAGAGGGTGACAATGATCAAACAAAGAGTTTGCGCCCCCTTTTTTCCTTCAACCTCGCGCTTGATATTTGACTGGTTGTTGGTGTTGTTCTTAGACATTTCAGGCACTTGGTAGAGCACCTTATTTTTTGTGCACAAGATATATCCCACATGCAACGAACAAGTGGATTTAAAATGATTGATATATATCGGTATCCACTCATATCATTGCTGCGTTGACTGCATTATTTAGACGTGAGTAATCAACATAAGATTTGCTCTTTTACTTCAATTTATGGATGAATCATGAGACTTACGACGATATTCATAATTACAGAATAGTTTTACTTTTAACTTTGTTTTACATATAATTATTTAATTCCAAGAACTATTATTTTCACTCGAAAATTGGTATGTGACGTCATGCAACTTGCACATTCACCTTTAAGCCTTTTGTTTATAGTTTGGGTTGAACATCGATGAATAATGAGACTTACGACGATATTCATAATTACAGAATAGTTTTACTTTTAACTTTGTTTTACATATAATTATTTAATTCCAAGAAATATTCATTTTATGTATTATCATTAATTCCAAGAACTATTATTTTACTATTTTCACTCGAAAATTGGTATGTGACATCATGCAGCTTGCACATTCACCTTTACGCCTTTTGTTTATAGTTTGGGTTGAACATCGACATAGGAAATACTAATATAATAATAATTTCACTAGAAAAAACAAAGGAACCACAAATAAGCTTAGGGGCTTAGCCACTAGTGAATACCAAACACTATGAATATTTGGGATTAGATTTCATTGAGAAGCTAAGGAAGACACATGAGAAAAATACTACATGAAGGGTAGAAGGCATTCTTCCCACTATAATTAGATGTAGGACAATAAAGCTTTGAGTGTACTAAAAATGTTGCATGCCTTCTTTTAATACTCCTTTAAGGATGTGAAATATGGAGACCATTTATATCTAAAAACAAACGAAAACACATAGAGAAAGCACAAAAACACCTAATAAAAAGTTCTTTAAGAGTAACAAAAAACACCTTTTTTGAGATGCACTTTTTCTAAAATAGATTGTCTATACCCAACTAAATTGAAAGCATTAAGAAAAGTAACCGTGTATAGAAAAAAAATGGTAGCCATGGACACCAACATGATTCCAATTAAATTTATACAGGATGAGATCAAAAGGAAAATAAACCACGGGCCATATATTGTAGGATGGTTTGAAGAGTGGGCTTTAGAAGAAGCAAAGTATCAATTAGAGAAAAAAGGCATTGAAAAATCATGTGCAAGAACACTACACAGAGGGAAAGTGGAGAAAACATGTCAAAAGAAAACAACAATGCTATATAGATAATTTCAATAGATGTGAGGATATCATAGCGCAAAAATACTTGAATCCTAACCTCCCATGGTGTGAAAATGAGGCTAACATGACTAAGAACCAACTCATATAGGTTGAGATCTAAAGAAAGGAGATAGGAATAAGAAAAGCCATTGTGGAAGGAAAGGTTACAGTAAGTATGTGTAAATGGGGAGGAAAAAACAAAGTAGCACATTCTCCTACACTATGCAACATACTTGCTAATGATGAAATGGTAAAATTTTGATATATACACTAGGAATCAACATTTAAAGAATCTACCCAAAGGTACATCAAGGTTGTCTGAGAAAATAATTATTGTGAGAAGAAGTAGACAGTGTACTAAGTGAATAGGGTAGTTTCCCCTTGATGCAAAGTCAAGGGGACCATCTTAAGTTGAATATACAAAGTCCATGATTTATGTCCCACCATTACACCACTAGCTCTAGTTACTCTAATTTCTTATTTTATTCTCTTTTAATTAATTGAATAAAAAATTGTAAATTATTTTGTCTCATATGATCATTTGATCTTGTAAACTATTTAATAAAATATATCTATAAATAATATAGGTAGGGAGTAAGCTAGTAAGTGGACAAACTCAAAGTTTTTAGATATGAAATTCTTCCTAAATTTAGGTAGATTTTTTTTTGAAAGATGTAGATCCTAATTAGAGAAATCTAACTACAAAACTTTTCTCTTAGAGAATTTTTACCTATTTTAAGACAAACCAAATTGTTGAAGTTTCCAAAAAAAAACTTTGACATTCTCAAAACAATAAATTACTTATAAAAAAAGTTGAGGTTGTCCACTTATTTATAACTCACTCCCAGAGACATCTCTCATCCCATACAAATCATTCATTAATATAATGTGGTTACACAAGAATATCAATTTCCTTGGATTACAATATAAACAAGTGCCACAGGGTGGCTAGGTCCCTAGCGTTAGCTCTATAATGCTAAGTACATATTATTAGTGTACAAAATACAAAATTGTGGGTATCAATGCATGTTACTATGTAAAGGTAGCATTGCAAAAGTGCCAGTATATGTACATATTGTTAAAAGTCAAAACAAAGTACAAAAAACAGAAGTATATGTACAAAACGACCACTATATGTACATATTATCAAAATTGCTATTCTATGGACATAAGTTGTAAATGGCATGCATTACAAAACTGGTAGTATATGTATATATTGTCAAAATTGATATTCAACGGCACATATCGTGAGATATGCATTGGTTCATTGATGTGCATAATAGAGGACTTGCAAAATAAGATACGTATTAGTATTGTTGACGTGATTTTGTTCTTAGAGACATGCAAAAGTAATTGAGATGTTACCTTCTTCTTATCCAATATGTAACACTACATTGTCTTCATTGAGTGTAAAGTAGTCGTGGACTTGAAGATCACGTAGCATGTATATAGTAGCTAGTTTATTTTGTAGATATATGCTATAAGACATCTATTGTAGGTCGAGAATCTGTTCTTGTAGTATCGGATCTCTGACTATGCAAGGTATAATAGTTTTCCTGTTGTTTTGATAGTGGCATTTATACAATGTGCATATGTAAAGTGGTAATCTTATTACATTTTGCACAGATAATTAGCAATCCTTTTATCATTACAGATGTCCCAACAAGCGAATTGAATTCAATGCATACAGGTTCAAATGGTGTTGGATATGCATTTGTTGTTGTCGGTATACCTTGAACCCATTAACAGTTTTTAATTGTTAGTTATTACAAAGGTATCGGTAAATAGAACTAACAGATGATACTTACAACATTTGTCAACCCAACTAGTTTTTGTAAATTGTGAATAGCTTATGTTTTCAATTCTGTGATCAATGTTGATTTTGTTGTTCTAAATATCGTTCCCTTTGTGTCTTTTTCCTTCGTAATGTTTTTGCATAGAATCATAGGAAATGCTCCATTTTGCAATTGGTTTTCTATTAATGTGAAGAACTGATAATATGTTTCGTACAATTGTAGCTATAAAGAAAAACAAAATTAAAGTTCTTGTTTTCAGTTAATGTAAGAATGGGATTTGAAAATGGAATAATTAAATGAGTGGGTATATTTTCGATAGAGTATTACCGTGGCTTTGTCATCGTTTGAGCTGCCATCTTTTATTTGTAGATTGTGGTGTGTTTTGATTTTTCTGGCAGTTGTTACAAGTACACCAATTGTGGCAACTGGATAGCGATCTATATTTTCTGACAGTTGTTTAACAGTTGTGTTTGGTATGAAAGTATATTCATTGCATATTGGTGGAATTTTTTCTATGGTACTTGTTTCATTCAAAGATATGATACGATCACAATCGCCATGATCATAGTTTGTCTTCGACATGATTTTGAAATTTGTTATGCGGATGTTATTACCATCTACAAGTTTTTGCTTATGGCATTCTATAAGTTGTGTAGGAAGAGTTCCAGTAATTGTCATGATGCCTTTTTCATCAGTCATATCAACACGAAGAATTGGTCACGATTTATTTTTTTATATAAGAATGTGTTGTATGTGACCATGATGTTGCCTACGAATATTTGTCCAGTTCTAAAACTGTTTAGGTCCTCAATTGAGATGATATCAGGAGTTGAAACTTTGTACCTGTGTATAATTATTTGATATAAAGTTAGGACATATTGGCATTGCATTCTGATATAGTGTCAATTGAATTAGACATACCTTTTTGCTTGTTGTTGCTATATTGCTTTTGCTCAACAAGTTGTGCTCGTTATAGGTTCTTTTGATGTGAATGTAATAGTTAAAGTTAGTGTTAATGAAATTGAAAATATATATATTTTGAATAATTATGTGAAAATATTTCATAAATACTTATTGTTGTGATGTAGATTGTTGTGTTGTTTGTGATGCACTATTGCTAATGGTAGTTTCGCTTGTCCAGCTCTTTCTGATTTGGACATTTAGTTATTTCTTAGTTTATTGTGTATCATTTATATACGCAATATATTGTATTGAATGTGACTATAGATGTACCTTTTAGAGCCTGCATATTGGACTGCTTCTTGATATTGGCTCATGACTTCGTCATCTCCAGTTACATTGATGTCCCTGGTTTTGGCATTGTGGTAAATGTATATGAAATAGTAATCTATATATGCATTTGTATACCAATGCAAAAGTTGAAATTAGATATGGTGATTTGAATGGAGTAACCTGTTAGAACCTATTTCCATCCTTACCTGGTATATGAAAATTTGAAAAGGTTAGAGACATGGAAAATAAAACCCTTTTAAATGGTATTGAACATAGTTACTTTATAGGAGAACAATCTAGGATACAAACCTTTTGGACATATATTATGGCATATTTTCATTTTTGTTGTTAAGGACAACATAGATAGCATCATGATCAATCCAATATGCATCTAATATAAATGTCTTAAAATTTTGTATAGGTATATTTGACCAGACATGATCAATAAGCGATTTTGACAGAATTGTTTCCTTATCCAAAAGTATACAAAAATTGTGACTATGCATATAGTTTTCTAATGATTTTATTTTGGTATTCGTTTTGGATAGTTAGATATTAAAATCACCTTAGATTAGGATTCTTTGATTTAGTTGTATATTGCATAATGCTTTTGTAAGAGTAGTAGTTATGTTATCTAGTGTTGCATTTGGATTGGCATACATGTTTAGGATAAGAAGATGTGATCCCTGGGAAATTATATTTGCAATAGTTAATTCAAAATTTGCTTCTTCATGGTGTGCATATCCCAATATACCTATATATTTTTTGAAACATTTCAAGATATTGTGTTTTGCATAATTTGGTATGCAGTGGAAACTTGGAAACAATTCATATGGCATGGATTATGTAATATATGTTTATTGTAAGCATAGAATGTCACACTTCATTGTATCATGGTCGCCTAATATGTCATTGATATGCATATGTACATTGCATGTGTTGAGGGATCATATTAGGATGCTTGAATGTAATGTTATGCATTGGGAATCATATTGTTATTATGTGTTGCAACGTCTTTGTTTTTGCAGACAAGATAGGGAAAAGTAGGGTCATTTGGTGCAGGACGTAAGCAATTTATATTCAGATATGCTATGTCACTATTGCTTTGTGTATTTGTACACATTATATTCAGAATAGTAATAAATGTTGTATTTGTTTGACGTATTGTATTATGCAGTTCATAACATTTTACATTTTATTTCTAGAAATCATGGGTTGTAATTTGCTTATTTGTTATAGGTTGTTCAACTATCAATGAATCCTAGACAAGTTGTGCTTGATAAAGATCGCCACGGAATATCATATCAATGTTTCCAAAGTATTTAGTTTGTGCATGTTTTATGTTTCTCATACGATCATCAATTGAGTATAGAAATCGACTTCCAATCAGAGATGCTTCGTCAATGAAAACAACTTGCAATTCATTGTAAAGTTTTGGTAAGATATCTAGCATGTCTTTACTAAGTGTATTAAGTTCAGATTTGTTGAATGGCATCATCAATGCTGAGTGTATTGTTGTTCCACTTACATTAAATGAATCTTTACCAGTATATGCTAGTATCAATCCCTTTGGCTTTAATGGATCAACAGTATTGTTTTCATCATAGATTTGTATGAGCATTTGAAATATTGCCTTAGATGTGAATGTTTTTTCTGTTCCTACCCCATTGGTAAGTAACAAGTAAAGTGGCATGTATCAGTATTTATGTTATTTTATTGCAATGACGTTGACAATTGCATGTTGTTATTTGTTAAGCATTCTTCTAAGTTTGTAGTACTCTTGGTTTTCTAATAGAAATAGATGCTCTGTTACTTGGAAACCAATGTTAATTAATTTTTTTGAATTGATTTGTGATAAGCATTGTAAATTTGTTTGTAGGTCATAGTCTCCACTATGATTTTTATTTATATCTTGATATGTTATTGTTTCAGAGTTGTTTATAGTGCTATTGTCAATTTGTTCCATTTCATTATCTAAATCACCCCATAATGGGTTGATGTCATATGTAAATTTGGCTTGTTTCATTTGTATTGTTTGTTCATTAAAAGTATATGCAACTTACCATGTTGAATGGCATTGCTTTAGTGAATGTTCATTGTTTTCAAATGGAATATATAGTAATAGCTTTTCTCTTCAATAGTTTTCATAGTCAACATGTTTTACATAATTTACAAATATGATTACATTTGGTTTCTTTCTCTTTGACACATGTGTCCCGTATTTGTTGTAGTTGGCTACAAATTCTACTAGGAAAATATGCTTTATTGCATTTGGACGTGCAACATAATAATCAATGATAGAACAACACATAATGTCTTCAAAATTGTCAGGCTCTTGTTTTAATAGAAAAGTTGGCTTGAGGATGAACGCCCTTTCATCTGATAGCAAGGTGTTTATAAAAACACATTGCCTTGGACTAGAATTTAGGTGCATTGAAAGTTTTATGTGCACAACCTGTTGAGCTAACATCTGTTGAAGGGTAAGTAGTGCATTCCCAAGTGTACGTATCATTTATATAACATTGATTTTGCTCTTTTCATGTTCTGTACGTATCTTCTTAAAAGCACTTGTCATTGATCTATCAAGTTTGGTCATATATGAACTGCAATATGATGCTGCACCATATGCATTCAATATGTATTTAGCATTTGTATTTGCATTCCATAGAGAAGAACATTTCTGGTCAAAAATATTGTTCGAGATATGCGAGGGTTCTCTCTTTAGAAACATTGTTGGTTTCCATTATATGTACATGTATTGTCTCTATATAATCGTCTTCTGATCATTTGATTTGATGCAAGAAATTTTCAAAACCTATCGAATCATTGCATTGGATTTTATCTAACATTGAAAATAGTGACTTTGACCTACTCTGTACTGTCTCATTTGTTGATTCAATTGGCACAAGGATTCTTGTTCTTTTCATTGGGGGCATGGGAAAGTTGTATCTACAATTTGATTTTTTGTTCTTACAGCTTTTTGTGTGGTAATGTCTATGTATATTGGCAAGTTTTGGATCCAAATGGTATGTATTACGAGTTATGTAATTGTCGACAACTTTTGCAATATTTGTGTTATCACTTTTTCCATATACTGGGGCATGTTCTATCCATAGAAGGGAATGATCATGTTCACAGCTTCCCCGATTTTGGAATTCTGTTATAACGTAGTAATCTAGAATTTTTCCAAAAAATCCTTTGTCATCACATATGAGTCAGTTTAATTTCATGTATTCTATGCCGATAGTACCGACTACATGTTACTGGGTCTTTTCTTATAATATAGTCGATATCAAAGTATTCTATCATTTCAATATGTTTTCTTTTTCTTCTTTTCCTTTGTAACTCAAATAGTGCATTTACCAATGGTGTCCATTGATGCTCTGCACTTGTGAATGTAACAAAGAATGTTAGTGGACCTAATTGTAGTATCATTGCAAATATATTCTTTTTATTTGTTGTAGATAGTGAGGGGAAATGCGTATGTCCTTGAAATCTATGTAACCAATATCAGATTTGAGTAACTGTTATAAGTTTGCTTTGAGCTTTACGTCCTTTGTAAGTAATGTTCTTCCTCTAAGTTTTCCTTTTCTTATCTATATCCATAGGCAAGACATAACTTGGTCAATGATTATTTGCATTGTTTTGAAAAACAAATTTGTTGTGTGATTTGAAAAATCACTAAATCCATGTTGTAACTCCCATTTTACTATTTTTTGATAACAAAATATTTCTACAATGTCATTGTCACGTGGATCTCCATATAACAATACTGGAAAATTCATCTCTTCTACATATTTGTCCTTGAATATTCCTAGTGGTCGTTGTCCTTGGGTTGGTGAAATTTCAAGAATCTTGTCTTGCAAATCATGCACACGTTGTGAGTTTGTGAATCCATGTATTAATGTTTCAGTTGGTATGTCATCCTATGATTTGTTTTTAATTTCATCTGTACTATCATATCTTTCATTTTGCAGTGTGTTATTGTTCTTTTCAGCTAGTGCATTGTCCCATTCTCTTTTTTTGTGAACATTCTCAATTGTATATAGATGTCTTGAACATAGTTCTTTCAATACCTGCATAACAGTTTTTACATGTACTTTCCCAGTTTGGTATGCATTTTTGTACTGCAATCGTCTCTTTAATGCAATTGCAATTGTCACTGTTTCATTTACAAATTGCCGTAATGATCTTTGAATGACATCCATATGAATAGGTACATTGATAATTGTACCTGTAAGTCCCATTTGGGATCATTTATAACCCTACTCTCTTATTTGTGCAAAAGAAGTTCTTAGAGATACAAGTTGTTCTTCAAGTTCTAACAATGTTGCCATAGTATGCAATGAAATATTGCATCTGATTGTTCTGGTACTGCAAACTATGGCAGTTTTCCATTTTGAATTTCCCTTTCACAACTTTTACATATTTTCTTATTTAGAATTTCTTTGTCATTTTGTACTAAGTTCTCATACTGAGACTCTAGCTCTTGTGTAATATAGTTAACGGTTTTTTTCAATTTGCAGTTGTTCACAAATTGGACATTTGTTTTTGGGTGTATCCTGAATCTTTGTCATATGGACATGTTTTGTTGGTATTTTTGTTCCTAGGCATGTGCTTACTAATAGAAGAATTTTTGGCTATTGTATTTTCACGTAATATTTGTTTCAGTTTACGATACATAAGTTTCCAAGTACTATTAG
This sequence comes from Pseudotsuga menziesii, assembly GCA_001517045.1. Lineage (NCBI taxonomy): Eukaryota > Viridiplantae > Streptophyta > Pinopsida > Pinales > Pinaceae > Pseudotsuga > Pseudotsuga menziesii. The sequence goes on from LPNX010223786.1 coordinate 133,592, forward strand.
GTATAATTGCCAAATTGACAAGATTTGTAAATGAAAAATTATTTGTTCTTGTTTGTTCTTAATCATCACTCAAATTGAATTTGTCATGTTCATTTGACAATTTTACTGAATCTAAAGGTTTTGAATATCACATCTCTTCATTTTCATTTGACACAGTCATTAAGCATGGTGTTTGGATCAAATTCAAGTAATTTAGCTTGCATGTCTCAATTGAAGGAAAACAAACATTGTAATGATGTTGCGTTTTGACACTATCTTTGTTTGCACATAATATTTGTTTTAGTTTGTGATATCCAAGTTTTGTAGTGTTAATGAGTGTAATTGTTAAATTACCAGAGGCTACATACGGAATACTAACTAATTTTGTTTGCTTGTCATCGTTGTTCAAGTTAGGTCTGTTTTGATAACCTACACTGCTTTTGGTTATGATTCTTGTGGGTGTAATTTGTTCAAGTTTACTGTGATTTGATTTATGTCTCTTAGGTGAGTGCGCACCTAGGTCATTTCATTACACACCACATATGCTACGTTTTTCTCTTTTTATTAACCGATCGCCTATATGTCTTTTTCTTTGTACTGTTGTTGACTCATTGCAATGAAAATGTGATTTGCATTTGTAGTTTTTCATAATCATTGGCTCATAATGTATATGATATGTTTATGTATCAAACGATACTATGTCATATGTTTCACTATAGTTTGTGTTAATCGAGTATAAGCTTGTTACGATCATGGTTGTAGAGGACTAGACCTTGATGTTTGCATTGAAGATGATACATACCCATTGGAAACAAAATGGTCCACCTTCTATTTTACTCTGTTCATATGGCATTGCCATATTTATTAAATATCATTTCCAATTTGTGTTTTCTTTCATATTTTGTATAACATTAGTTGATAAATGTTCTCTAAGACAATGCATTGCAAATTGATTACCAACCATAATTGCATTGCCAAAATGATTGTGCTATGTACAGTCTTAGGGACTGTACATTGAAGTCGGATGATATTAAGTGGAAGATTGCATTGAACAAACTGTCCCCATAGTTGGATATGTATGTGTTTGTGCTAGAAATTGTTTCCAGGCCACAAAGAAACAAGCCAACACAATCTCAAATATTCAATCAAACAAAACTAGGGTTTAGGGTTTTTGAAAGGTTTTCTTGGTTATAAAGTTTAGTGACTGAAGGGAATACATTCATAAGCCAAGCAAGAACTAAATCATAAATAAATAAGAACAGAGATGCATAATATAATCACCATGTACCAACAGAATATAACCTTGAAGTTCATTCACAAATGACAAGCATTACAAGCAAAGAAACCATAAACCAGTAATGAATTTATCAATCATGTAACTAAACAAGCTAAAAATGAAGCCAAAACATAGACTGAAGGGTAATATGGATCATATTTTTCATAATTGTGTTCATCAAATACACATGAGAGTTAAGTACTTAGCTCATAAACAATTCAAAGACCTCCTTAAGCCAGCCAAAAATCCAACCCCTTGTTCCCTTTCTGATCTTCCTAAATACAGTTTTTCAAAAATTTAGTTAGGGTTTAAACCCTAACTGTTTTTGGCCTAATCATCAATGGGATAATGTCAAAATTATAGTTTACAAAATAAAGTATTTCTTCAAAAGAAAACATAACAAGTAATTGCCTAACTAACAATACTCAAAGGTCTTTGGCAGCTTCTGCCAATAAGGCTATTCCATCTAAGGCTTGAGCCTTCTTCCTAGCTCTCTGCTGCTCAGCTTCCATATCTGTTAACCTTCTTGTTAGATCCTCATTCTGCTGCTGTAGGATTTTGATAGTCAACTTCAATTCTACACACTGTAAATCTATGCTTCTTTTCCTTTTTAGGGCCTCCTTGGAGACTGCAGTAAGCTCTTGGTAGTCCTCCCTGAGTCTTCTATTAGATAGGATTAAACCATCATTAGTTTCCTGCATGTACTCCATTTGATGCTTATACTGTTTGATGGTTCTTTGCAAATTCTCCTTTTCTGAGTCAAAAACCTTGCCTGTTGTTGTATTCTGTAGCTCACTAGGCAGCCATGGGATATTCAGCTTTCTGAAGATGTCATCATCCTTAGGCAGTAGCGTTGTAGACACACCATGAACATTTGGATTTTCTTGATTGTCTGCTTCATCAGGTGCATTTTCATCCATTACGAACTTATTTTCTGAATAAGAAGCTTCCATTTCTTCTTTCTATTGTTCCTTCAACATTTCACCTCTTAATTCCAAAAACACAGCTGATAGTTTAGTTTCGGTGAGGCTGGACTCTTCTATTGTCTTCAATGGTTTCTTTCCTTTATAATCACCTTTGCTAGATTCTATCTTTTCATCTAAAGAAGAAGTGTCAAGTACAGTTCCTGCTTTTGTGTTTAAATTAGGGTTTAGCAACTTTTTCATGTTCAGCCTCAATTTGTTTTTGGGCCTAGTTTTAGGTCTCCATCCTGGGGAAAGCTCTCCCAGCATCTTCAAAGTTTTTCCTTGATGCGTAACTGTGGAAAACTCCATAGCTTTAACCTTGATCTTATTTTTCCTTGGCATGACTGTCTTATCTTCTTGACTGGAGAACTCCCTGTGTGTGCCAACCCTAGTTTTAGCACTAACAGTCACCTCATCTCCTTCCAATAGGTTTCCTTCATCTTCTAATAAAATGGTAATTGGGCTTCACTGCTGGACCTTAGCATCCTCTTCCTTTACTGCAACCTTCTCTGTGACAAATTTTTTTTCATCTATAAGTGCCTCTGCTGGTGCTTTAATTTGCACAAGCTTAGTTTCTTTTTCAATAACCAGCAAACCTTTTCCCTTACTGTCAATTGAAGGTTGCTGAGATTCAACCTCTTTCTTTGAAGGTTCTGTCACTTCCTCAATTTTAACACATTTTTTATCTTCAGACTTGAATTTTTTCCCTAATCTTCTAATTAGGGTTTGTCCCTTGTCCACATGCTTTTTGGTAGGCTGTTCTTCCTGCTTAATTTGGAACCCAGACCAAAAGAGAAAGAAGCCCCATGTCTTTCCTTCTCTTTTCAGAACAGTGCTGATAATAAGCTTGATCAATCCATGATGGAAGATGGACTGTGCAGTGTGGTCATGATGCTCCTTGATCCTGCTTGACATTTTCTGCAAACTCTTCAACAAGAAGAAGGGGAGACTCATCCTTGATTCACCATCTAGGTGCTGTAAGAACCTGAAACAATACTTGAATACAAAAGCATACCTCCCTTCACAGGTAATGTAGCTTTGTAGGACTTTGATGGGATCCACCCATTGAGCTCTGAAATTCTAGATGAGGACTCCTTTGCTCCAGTCTGGAATAATGCCAGGTAAAAGATACCTTTGGGCATTGAAGGTAAAAGGAACCTTTTTGAACCACAACTCTCCTTCATTTTTTACTCCTATTGCTTCAGCCACCAACTCCACAGTCAATTTGAACTTCAGAGTCTCGAATGATACCATATCTTGGCTATAACATTGAGCAAATTTATGAGAGACCTCAGTGTTATAGAAATCAATATTCTTAAAGAAATCCAACCATCCAGCATTCTCAAAAAGCTCTGCACAACCTCGAAACTTGTCAATCCAATTCAACTCAGTAGGCTCAGCCCTGTTGGTCTTCCCACTTTTCTTCATTTGCTTTCCAATGGCTGAATTCTGTGTAATTTTAAGACCCTGTTAATGACCTAACAACCCTTTTCCCTCAAGTTTTTTAGAGTTTTGGCAATCAGCTTTCTTTGATTCTCCTTGGCTGTTTTCTCTTAATTTTTAATAGCCTGTTTCTATTGTCAATGCAGGAAATGTTTTGCACCAGGCTTGGGTAATTTAGGTCAACGGAGTACCAAAGGTCTTTAACCAAGCTGCTGCTGAACTTAAATAACATCCAATATGCTCATCTAAATGCCAGACCACCGCTGGAATGCATAGAGACATCTATGCGTTGTGATTCTACACAAATAGCACCCTTGGCTTCTTCTCATGCCACTAATGAGCTATCTCTTTGCAATAGGGTTTCTGCATTAGTACTCTCAACTGCTTGCTTCTTAGATTTAGATTGTGATTGATTAAACAGGGGATGAGATGATATGAGAGCAATCTTATGTGTGCTAACTTTCTGTTTCAACTTGCATTCAACACAAAACCAATCAGCCTCTCGCACATATTCGGACAAGGTCTGCATGCAATTGACATGCTCAGCTAACTCATTGCATTGATTATAGTTAACAAGTAAATCTGTGAAACCCTAGTTGCCACAAACAATACACACCTTCACCCTACCATATTTGCTGGTCTTGTCAGGGAAATTGTTCAATGTAACTATTGTCTTTCAACTTATCACTTGCCAAAACATCTAAAACCTTTTAGATTGATATTTGATCGTTGAGAGCTTGTTAACAACATGAATTAAAGTTTTCCTTAATCAATTTTAGCATAACAAGCCTTAATGGAAAAACCCCCAATTTAGCATCCACGATCAAGTTTACGCGGAATACCTCACTCCCGGCCTGTTGCACACGTTTAAAATTAATCCTTGGACTATCTGACTATGGAATTTAACTGTCCAAGTGTCTTCAAGTCTTCAGTTTGCTTCCAATTGGCGCGCTGAGAAAACCCTAAATTCCCTCTGTAACTGCAAATTCTGGATTTTTAGCAGTTGTCTTCGTTCCACTTCACCTCCAGCTTCGTAATGCATATGTGGAGAACCTATTTCCCATCAATCTTGGCTTGTTCCTCTACCTATCATGATACAACGAGCCCTAACTCCTGACAACCACGATCTCCTTCATGTCATAAACCACACCTGTTTGCATGATTATTTCTGATGAAACACATATCCAAAACTGTTTACACATGTGATTAGTCATCCAGGAGCGAAATCATGGGAAAATTTGGCGAAAAAACCCACAAAATTAGTGCCCGCGATATTCTTGTAGTGCCGCAGTGTAAAATTTTAACCGTTGCGCTACAAGAATGTTTTAAAATCAAATGTGGCGCTTTTTTAGTCATTAATTCCATTTTAAATAAGGTTTATATGGTAAAACTTGCTCTTAAAGTTTATTTATGAAACCTTTAATCAATATATATTCTATAGAACCCTTCAGAACCTAAGGAAACAAAAAATAATAAAAATCTAAAGGCAAAAATCAAAATTTCACTTTAAACCAAAATTTCATGAAAGTAAGTTAATGAGCAAAATTAAAACAAAAATCACAAGCAAAATATAAAATTGAAGAAAACAAGTTCATGAATTAACATCTGGCTCCAGCTGCGGGATGCAGTCCTCCCTGTGAGGCTTCAAGAACCTGTAGACCAGTGCCTTCTTTTCTGCTACCTACTAGTCTGCAAAATTTCCATTGGGTTATGGAGTCCTTATTATGCTTCACTCACACCGGTATATACATTGAGAAGTGAAAATATCCTCAAAGATTGTAAAAATGTTTGAGGAATCGTCCATTGACTGGACTTGACAATTCCTCACCTTCTAAAGACTGCAGGACAAAAGTGTTATTTTCCAGAATCTTAGACACTAGGAAAGGGCCAAACCAGAGGTTGTCAAATTTACCATGCTTCCCTTTTTGCTCTTTCCTGGAATCCCATATTAAAACCATATCACCAACTGAGAAAGTGTTTTCTTTGATGTTCCTATCAAATCTGCTTTTAATCTTCAATCTGTATAACTGTGCACTTTCTTCCACTTTTTCCCTGTTCTGTTGTAATTTTATCATCTCATAAATCCTTCTCTGCATATCATTTGGTTCTTCCTGACAATTCTGAAGAAACTTCATCACTGGGATTCCCAATTGGACAGGAAAAACTGCATCTGTGCCATACACTAATTGGAAAGGAGAAGTTCCAATTGCTTGTTTGACTGTTATCCTATCAGCCCCCAATGCATATTTCAGCATAGAATCCCATGATCTCTTATTATGCTTAAGCAACTTTTTGATACTCTGAATGATGTTTTTATTTGAGGATTCAGCCAAACCATTACCCTGGGGATAGTAAGGAGTTGAATGCTTCAGCAAGATACCATTCTTTTCACAAAATGCTTCCATTACCTTAGACTTGAAAGCCTTTGCATTATCTGTTACTATCTTCTGAGGACATCCAAACCTACTAAGGATATTTTCTTCGATGAATTCCATAATTACTTTGTCTGTAGCACTCCTAGTAGGGATGGATTCCACCCATTTGGTAAAGAAGTCCATTGCAATTAGAATCCACCTCTGTTGTCCTGAGGAAGATGGATTTATCTCCCCTATAAAATCCAGATCCCATTGCTGGAAAGGAGCACTTACTCCAATAGGTTTTAGGGGCAATGACAGCAATTTCTGTTTGCCAGCAAACTTCTGACAAGGGATACAAGCTCTTACCTGTTGATATACATCTGCAACAAAGAGGGCCAATAGTACCCAGCTCTTAAAATCTTGTATGCTGTTGTATTCCAGTACTTGTGACCTCCACAAGCACCCTCATGAGATTCAGAAATTACTCCTTCAATTTCAGATTTATCCAAGCATCTGAGTAGAATACCACCTGGGTCCTTCCAGAATAACTGCTCTTCTACTAGACAATACTTAGTAGCTTTAAGCTTTAAAGATCTAGCAGATTTTCTATCTAAATGCTCAGGACATTGCAAAAAAAACAGAAAATACACAATGTTTGCATACCATGTGGATGTTGAATAATAGTCCATGATTTTCTCTTTTTCCAAGATTTCTTGATCTTCTTCCTGAGCTAACTCTTCAACCATCACATGCAATCCCAAAGCCTGACAATTTGATTCAGCCAGCAGCTTGGCTAAACCTTGTCCCTTGACTAGTTTGGTACTACGCCTGATATCTACATCATACTCCATGATTTTAGCAATCCACCTGCCTCTTTTCCCTTCACTATCAGGCTATGTTAAAACATCTTTCACAGCAGCATTAGGCACAAATGAAATAACTTTAGAATGCAGAACATAGATTCTGAAAATTTTTAAAGCTTTTACCAGAGCATAGGCCTATTTTTCTAAGATACTGTATTTTAGTTCAGAATCCCTGAGAGTTTTGCTGAAGAATGCAATAGGCTGCTCTAGTCCTTCCTTATTCTTCTGCAATAGAACAGCTGCTATTGTATCTTCTGATGCAAATGAGAATGTAAGAAATTCTCTAGTAAAATATGGGCTTACTAATACAGGAGCTTCAATAAGAGCCATTTTGATCTTCTCAAATGCATTCTTTGCCTTAGTGGTCCACCTAACTTCCTGATCCTTTTTCAGCATGACTATGATTTGTTTGATAGTCTCAGCAAAGTTTGGTATAAAACAACGCAGAAAATTGATTTTACCAATGAAAGATTAGATATCCTTTTTACTCCGTGGTAAACTTATTTTCAATATAGCTTTTACCCTTTCAGGGTCAATCCTTATACCATCAGCAGACACTAAATGACCAAGCAATTTACCTTCCTGTACAGCAAAGTGTGACTTCTTTGGATTCAAGGACAAGCCAAATTTTCTACATTTCAGGAAATTCTGCTTCAAATGCTTCAAATGTTCATCATCTGACTGTGAGAAAACAGTAATATCATCCAAGTAGATTACCACAAACTTGTCCTTTTCTCCGACAAAAGCAATATCCATAGCCCTCTGGAAGGTAGCTCCAGCATTCATTAACCCAAAAGGCATCTTGTCATACATGAAAGTTCCCCAAGGAGTAGTGAAAGTTATTTTCTCCTTATCATCAAGATGCATAGAGATCTGATTGTACCCTGAGAAACCATCAACCATAGAGATCCTCTGTGCCCCAACTACTTTCTGTAATATTTGCTCAATTTTAGGCAACGGATAATTATCTTTTAGTGAAGATCTGTTCAAATTTCTAAAGTCCACACACAACCTGATTTCTCCATTCTTTTTCCTAATAGGAACTAGATTAGCCACCCATGAAGAGTACCTGAGAGGCACTATGATTTTGGCATCCAGTAACTTCTTTACTTCTTTTTCAATAACAGGAAACAAGGCTGGATTAATCCTCCTTAATTTCTGACGGAAAGGTTTGACATTTGGTTTTAAAGGGACTTTATGCTGTATAATTGCAGTGTCATAGGTTCTCAATTCCTCATAAGACCATGCAAAAACATCCACATGTTATTTTAACAATTTAATGTACCTACTTCTTTGTTCAACTGTAAGTGCTTTAGAAATTTTTACCATTCTAGGCTGTTCTGCAGAACCAATGTTACATTCCACCACATTTTCTTCTGAGGACTGTACAACAAGTTTTAAGAGTGTATAATCTTTTGAAAAAATCCTTTCCAAAGGTACCAAACCCTTTGGAATGAAATTACTTTTTAATTCAATGATTTTGTGTCTAGCAATTTCATTTTCAGCAATCTCTTCCACCTGTCCATCCTCTTCATCCTCCTCCTGATCAATCAGGGAATTAGAAACTCATGAGTAAGCTCTAGAAACCTTTTAATCTCAATTTCATCTTTGAACACCCTCCACTGCTTTACATTATCAGGTACAGATGGTCTGTACCTAATTTCAATGGGATATTTCAACTGAGTGATCTTGGGGATTCTAAAGTGTGTAGCAGCCAAGGCCAATGAATCTGCAGTCTGATTATGATCTCTTGGAATATAGGTGATGTTAAAAGCTACAAAATAATTTTCAATCATGTCCCATACCTCATTTCGATATACTTTCAGTAAACCCTGCTTCACTTGATAGTTGTTCTTCACCTGCTGAACAACTAATTCAGAGTCGCCAAATGCAGAAATCTGCTGAATGCCCAAATCTTTAGCAGCTTTCAATCCTAACAGCAAAGCTTCATACTCAGCAGTGTTATTTGTAGTAATAAACTCTAATTAATACATCAGCTTTAATTTTTCACCCCCAAGGGATATAAGAAGAACCCCTGCTCCGACACCTTCTTTGCAAGAGGATCCATCAAAATATAATTTCCACAACTCATCCTCCTCTTCCCTGCTACATTTTACTGGCTGTTTCTTTTCAACTTGTAACAAACCAATAGTATTATCATCCTCACTTAAATGTAACATGCAAGTACCTAGGTCTTTATCAATAGCATACAATGGGTGGTTGGTAGGGTTCTTGTCATCTGTCACAATATAGGAAAACTGAAGCTCTCTGTACAGCCTTCTATTTTCTCCTCCAAACACAGGAATAGTAGCATATGATAAATCCATTTGTAAGGTCCCACCAACTTTCTTTGCCCAAGACCTAGAAAGAAAGAACCCAAATTTAGGTGTAATATCAGCTACCACTACATCCATGATCACACTTTTCATGGGTAACTGAGCCAAACTAAAAACCATGTCTTTTATTACCCCTAGACACTTCACTACTCGGGAATCAAATGCATACAGATCATGATAGGGTTTGGTGATACTCAGACCTAAAGCCTCCATAACAGCCTTTGGCATTAAATTGTGTGATGCTCCCGAATCTAACAAACAATTGTGTATCATTTGTTCATGAACTATCAGAGTGATGTAGAAAGGAGGTGAAGCACCTGCTTCATTTTCAATCTTTTCAACCAAGGCTGATCCAATGAAAATCCTAGGATTTTCTTCTTGTAAATTTACTGTATCAGAAATAGGCTGATTACTTGCTGAATTAATCATCTTAAGAACTGATTCTTTATACGAAGGGTTTTTCATTAATTTAGTTAAAGGTACAAGAATATTTAACTTTCCTAATTCATTTTCTAGGCTGAAATTCTGAACAATTTTATTTACCTCTTCAACCTCTGTGTTCTTCTTTTGTTTTTCTGAACTTTGTCTTTTTTCTGTCACAGAATCAGATGACTGCTTAGCAGGAACAACTGCCTTCTTCTTTGGGATTTGTACCACCTATTTTGGACCTGACCTCAGATTCACAGTCTTCTTGAGTTCATTTTGACATACCTCAGCAGTTACAACAGTCATTTTCAGACCTAAATCATCCTCCGTTTCGAACATGTCAGCATCATAACATTATGCATTTAGAAACTCTTCTTCGGTGACAAAAACCCCAGACAATCCTTCTCCAAAATGATTCATATCTTGGTCAGTATCTTCAAAGATCAGCTCATCATCAACCTCTTCTTCATCAGTAACGTTGTTTTGAAGAGGTGGTGGCACTCTTTGGTCCTCATTTTCTCTCCTTTCTGCTGGATATCATTGTTCCTTCATTCTCTAGGCATGAAATGGGGAGCAAATTGTCTTCTGAACTGGTTTTGATTGTTAGGATTTCGTTCACCCTCTGGAACATGCTTGCTGGAATTTTTCTCAAGCTCTAATTTATTTCACTTTGTAGTCAAAATTTTCACCAACTTAGCCATTTCATCAATTTTCCCTTCAGCAGAATGAGAAGCAGAGCTTCCTGGAGCTGCTTCCTTCTTTCCTTTTCTGTCATAAAGCTGCTGAGTTGTTTCCTTCTTCAGTCTATTGGAAGCCAATATGTTAGATTCTACCTCCAAAGCTGCATCATGCATATTCAGTAAAGAAATAGGCCTCATTTCTCTTAGTAATAAAGAGAATTCATGGTCGAAAGCATTTGAATATGTAAGTTTTGCAGATGTTTCTGTGGGTTTTATCTCTGCAGGAATTCTACCGTACATTTTGTTAAACCTCTTTGAAAAGTATGCAATAGTTTCATCCTTTTTCCTCCTAAGGGCTCCAAACTCAGTTATGTAGTATGTATGGTCCTTGGTGTCACCCCATTGTCTCATGAAGAGATCATGAAGTTCTTCAATGATAGTGATTGAATTCACAGGCAATTCCCTGAACCATTTCCTAACATCTCCATCAAGGCTCTGTACAAACATTCTCATCCACACATCCTTGGCTTCAATGTTTTGGTTATCAGCATAACTAAGGAAAGCTTCCCAATGTTCTTCAGCTGTAGTTTCCCCTTGTCCATTAAACCTAGGCAAATATTTCTAATAGTCACCTCCAGGCAGTGCATTTAAAGGGTGAGGCAAAACCAATGGTGCATATCTGGCTGCAACCATCCGGTCCATCATGTCTATAGGCTGATTTTGGGCTGCCATTTTTGGACTGACTAACTTTGATGATGAAGAGGTTTGACTGGAACCTGGATGAAAGGGGTTTTTACCTACTTTTAACTGAAAAAGAGGTATCTTACCAGGAGAGGCTGTTTTAGCTTTTCTGAAAGATTGTGGATCAGTGGAAACTTTGAAACTACTGTTAGGGAATATAGGCTTTAACCAAGGTGAGGTTTCTTCTTCTTTTCTCAATACAGCTGAATGTGATGAACCATCCAACTGGTCAGGGTCACATAGGGAGGGTAATGACTGAGACCTTCTAATCTTCCTTGCTGTCTTCAATATCTGTTCAGGATCTGTAACACCCAACTGCAATGGTGAAGTAGGTCTATTTCTAGTTCCAACTCCCCTAGTAGCCACTGTGATAAACTGGTGAAAAGTAGCCTTAAAGATGTGCTGGTTTAAGTTCACCCCTTTAAACCAGTGAAATGATAAGTATCCCAGGGAAAAATATGTTTTCAACTTCGTTCCCCAGTAACGGTGCCAAAGATGTTTGTGCCATAAATTGTTTCCAGGCCACAAAGAAACAAGCGAACACAATCTCAAATATTCAATCAAACAAAACTAGGGTTTACGGTTTTTGAAAGGTTTTCTTGGTTATAAAGTTTAGTGACTGAAGGGAATGCATTCATAATCCAAACAGGAACTAAATCATAAATAAATAAGAACAGAGATGCATAATATAATCACCATGTACCAACAGAATATAACCTTGAAGTTCATTCACAACTGGCAAGCATTACAAGCAAAGAAACCATAAACCAATAATGAATTTATCAATCATGTAACTAAACAAGCTAAAAATGAAGCCAAAACATAGACTGAAGGGTAATATGGATCATATATTTCATAATTATGTTCATCAAATACACATGACAGTTAAGTACTTAGCTCATAAACAAGTCAAAGACCTCCTTAAGCCAGCCAAAAATCCAACCCCTTGTTCCCTTTCTGATCTTCCTAAATACTATTTTTCAAAAATTCAGTTAGGGTTTAAACCCTAACTATTTTTGGCCTAATCATCGATGGGATAATGTCAAAATTATAGTTTACAAAATAAAGTATTTCTTCAAAAGAAAACATAACAAGTAACTTCCTAACTAACAATACTCAAAGGTCTTTGGCAGCTTCTGCCAATAAGGCTATTCCATCTAAGGCTTGAGCCTTCTTCCTAGCTCTCTACTGCTCAGCTTCCATATCTGTTAACCTTCTTGTAAGCTCCTCATTCTACTGCTATAGGCTTTTGATAGTCAGCTTCAATTCTACACACTGTAAATCTATGCTTCTTTTCCTTTTTAGGGCCTCCTTGGAGACTGCAGTAAGCTCTTGGTAATGATCATTTACTTCCTCTAAGTCCTCCCCGAGTCTTCTATTAGCTAGGATTAAACCATCGTTAGTTTCCTACATGTACTCCATTTGATGCTTATACTGTAAATTGATGGTTCTTTGCAAATTCTCCTTTTCTAAGTCAAAAACCTTTCCTGCTGTTGTATTTTGTAAATCACTAGGCAGCCATGGGATATTCAGCTTTCTAAAGATGTCATCATCCTCAGGTAGCAGCGTTGTAGACACACCATGAAAATTTGGATTTTCTTGATTGTCTACTTCATCAGGTGCATTTTCATCCATTACCAACTTATTTTCTGAATAAGAAGCTTCCATTTCTTCTTTCTATTGTTCCTTCAACATTTCACTTCTTAATTCCAAAAACACAGCTGATAGTTTAGTTTCGGTGAGGCTGGAATCTTCTACTGTCTTCAATGGTTTCTTTCCTTTGCAATCACCTTTGCTAGATTCTATCTTTCCATCTGAAGAATAAATGTCAAGTACAGTTGCTGCTTTTTTGTTTAACTTGGGGTTTAGCAGCTTTTTCATGTTTAACCTCAATTTGTTTTTGGGCCTAGTTTTAGGTCTCCATCCTGGGGCAAGCTCTCCCAGCATCTTCAAAGTTTTTCCTTGATGCGTAACTGTGGAAAACTCCATACATTTAACCTTGATCTTATTTTTCTTTGGCATGACTATCTTATCTTCTTGACTGGAGAACTCCCTGTGTGTGCCAACCCTAGTTTCAGCACTGACAGTCACCTCATCTCCTTCCAACAGGTATCCTTCATCTTCAGATAAAATGGTAATTTGGCGTCGCTGCTGGACCTTAGCATCCTCTTCCTTTACTGCAACCTTCTCTGTGACAACAATTTTTTCATCTATAAGTGCCTCTGTTGGTGCTTTAATTTGCACAGGCTGAGTTTATTTTTTAATAACCAGCAAACCTTTTCCCTTACTGTCAATTGAAGGCTGCTGAGATTCAACCTCTTTCTTTGAAGGTTCTATCACTTCCTCAATTTTGACACATTTTTTATCTTCAGACTTGACTTTTTGCCCTAATTTTCTAATTAGGGTTTGTCCCTTGTCCACATGCTTTTTGGTAGGCTTTTCTTCCTGCTTCATTTGGAACCCAGACCAAAAGAGAAAGAAGCCCCATGTCTTTCCTTCTCTTTTCAGAACAGTGCTGATAATAAGCTTGATCAATCCATGATGGAAGATGGACTCTGCAGTGTGGTCATGATGCTCCTTGACCCATCTTGACATTTTCTGCAAACTCTTCAACAAGAAGAAGGGGAGACTCATCCTTGATTCACCAGCCAGGTACTGTAAGAACCTAAAACGATACTTGAATACAAAAGCATACCTCCCTTCACAGGTAATGTAGCTTTGTAGGACTTTGATGGGCTCCACCCATTCAGCTCTGAAATTCTGGATGAGGACTCCTTTGCTCCAGTCTGGAATAATGCCAGGTAAAAGATACCCTTGGGCATTGAAGGTAAAAGGCACCTTTTTGAACCACAACTCTCCTTCATTTCGGACTCCTATTGCTTCAGCCACCAACTCCATAGTCAATTTGAAATTCAGAGTCTCGAATGATACCATATCTTGGCTATAACATTGAGCAAATTTATGAGAGACCTCAGTGTTATAGCCATCAATCTTCTTAAAGAAATAGAACCATCTAGAATTCTCAAAAAGCTCTGCACAACCTGGAAACTTGTCAATCCAATTCAGCTCAGTAGGCTCATCCCTGTTGGTCTTCCCACTTTTCTTCATTTGCTTTCCAATGGCTGAATTTTGTGTAATTTTAAGACCCTGTTAATGACCTAACAACCCTTTTCCCTCAAGTTTTTTAGAGTTTTGACAATCAACTTTCTTTGATTCTCCTTGGTTGTTTTCTCTTAATTTTTAATAGTCTGTTTCTATTGTCAATGCAGGAAATGTTTTGCACCAGGCTTGGGTAATTTAGGTCAATAGAGTACCAAAGGTCTTTAACCAAGTTGCTGCTGAACTTAAATAACATCCAATATGCTCATCTAAATGCCAGACCACCTCTATAATGCATAGAGACATCTATGTGTTGTGATTCTGCACAAATAGCATCCTTGGCTCCTTCTCATGCCACTAATGAGCTATCTCTTTGCAATAGGGTTTCGGCATTAGTACTCTCAACTGCTTGCTTCTTAGATTCAGATTGTGATTGTTTAAACAGGGGATGAGATGATATGAGAGCAATCTTATGTGTGCTAACTTTCTGCTTCAACTTGCATTCAGCACAAAACCAATCAACCTCTGGCACATACTTGGACAAGGTCTGCATGCAATTGACATGCTCAACTAACTCATTGCATTGATTACCAGTAATAGGTAAATATATGAAACCCTGGTCGCCACAAACAGTACAGACCTTCACCCTACCATATTTGCTGGTCTTGTCAGGGAAATTGTTCAATGTAACTGTTGTCTTTCAACTTATCACTTGCCAAAACATATAAAACCTTTTAGACTAATATATGATCATGGAGAGCTTGTTAACAACGTGAATTAAAGCTTTCCTTAATCAATTTTAGCATAACAAGCCTTAATGGAAAAACCCCCAATTTAGAAGCCACTATCAAGTTTACGTGGAATACCTCACTCCCGGCCTGCTGCAGACATTTAAAATTAATCCTTGGACTATTTGACTATCGAATTTAACTGTCCAAGTGTCTTCAAGTCTTCAGTTTGCTTCCAACTGGTGCGCTGAGAAAACCCTAAATTCCCTCTGTAACTGCAATTTCCGGATTTTTAACAGTTGTCTTCGTTCCACTTCGCCTCCAGCTTCGTAATGCATATGTGGAGAACCTCTTTCCCATCAATCTCAGCTTGTTCCTCTACCTGTCATGATATGCCGAGCCCTAACTCCTGACAACCACGATCTCCTTCATGTCATAAACCACACCTGTTTGCATGATTATTTCTGATGAAACACGTATCCAAAACTATTTACACATGTGATTAGTCATCCAGGAGCGAAATCATGGGAAAATTTGGCGAAAAAACCGACAAAATTAGTGCCCGCCATATTCTTGTAGCGCCACAGTGTAAAATTTTAACCGTTGTGCTACAAGAATGTTTTAAAATCAAATTTGGCGCTTTTTTAGTCATTAATTCCATTTTAAATAAGGTTTATATGGTAAACCTTGCTCTTAGAGTTTATTTATGAAACCTTTAATCAATACATATCCTATAGAACCCTTCAGAACCTAAGGAAACAAAAAATAATAAAAATCTAAAGGCAAAAATCAAAATTTCACTTTAAACCAAAATTTCATGAAAGTAAGTTAATGAGAAAAATTAAAACAAAAATCACAAGCAAAATATAAAATTGAAGAAAACAAGTTCATGACTTAACAATATGTATTTGTTATGTTTAAGGCATGTAGTTTCATGTCATTTGAAATGTAGTTCCAATGATGCTCAAGTTATTTGCACACCAATGACAAATAACTATTACGTGGTTCAAAATTGCATATTATCAATTTATTATATAGTAAAGGCTCATAGTGACCACTGGAGGGGTTAGCATCATGAAACAAGATGCAATATGGATTTATATTTGCATTTGGATTGAACAACAAATATCTTTTCTTCCTAGTTAGTGACCAAATTCCAACTTATTATTCAACCACTTTGTTACCCAACGTATGGAAAATGTATCTCCCCATGGTCCTCTTTGTGTTTCATTTAGAGCCATAGATGCAAACAAGTTACACATTTTGCAAATGTTTGTCTCAATATTAGATATTCCATGAAATCGATACAAGAATTCAGGGGCAATCTCATATTGATATGACTCGAGTGCCTCTGTATTGTTTTTTCCTAAGAATTCTAGGAAATGGTCTATCAATCCATTTCATGATTTTATGGATGTGTAGCGAAAATGCAATAGTACTTGTAAAGTATCAAATAAGCCATCTCCTGGCATGAATGAGAATCCATGTAACCTAAAAAGGTCTTCTCACTCTAATACATCATCAATGCTACCTTATGATGCTGCACTTTTTTTTATAATTATCAACATTTACTATGCTTTTCATTTTGAACTAGTTTCTTCTCAAAGTGCTTGTAGTGATGAAATAGAACCTAATTATAAAAAAATGTGGCCTTCTTTGCTTGTATATATCCGAATTTTGAAATGGTTAATAAATATACACTTCTAGTTTCGAAAGGGTTCATAAAGATGTGATGCAACTCTTATTAGGCAAAAATGGAATATTGAGACAATGATGCAAATGCAGAGTTGCTAACTTGTTCTAATTTGCTTGTATATTTAACTTCTACTTTTGAAATGGTTCATAAAGATGTGATGCAACTGTTCTCATACAAAAATGAAATATCAAAATGTAATCATGCAAATGTAGAGATTCTAACCTATTATCTATCATACCTGTATTTGTTATGTCTATTATACTTTGTCCAAATCTCACCCGGTTTTCTTGTCCTTCACTGGATTTACTTTGTTGTTATGTCCTTTATAGTTTGTCAAATTGCCAGTTGTGTATTTTTATTGTTTAGTCCTGATAAACAAAGAAGTAATAAGCACAAATGTATTATTTCACACCACACATTGTAAAAATGTATTTGAATGTCATTTCAAATTGTTCACAATTAAAAAGTTATGTATTTTCATTGTTTATTCCTGATAAACAAAGAAGTAATAAGCACAAATGTATTATTTCATGGCACACATTGTAACGTTTTATTTAGTTGTCATTGTTTATTCTTGATAAACAAAGAAGTAATAAGAAAAAACATTTTATTTCATGCCACACATTTTAACATTGTATCATAGCTGTCATTTTGAATGGTTCAAAATTCAAAAGCAATAAAGGAGGGCATATGAATAATTGAATAGTTGTTCACAGTAAAAAAAAAATGTATGACTTGTTATTCAATTATATAAAACAACAAAAGAAGAATAAGATCAAACATGAAGACAAAGTTTGTAATCCACTTTTGGAGTACTTTTGAAACAATTAACTTGAAAAAGAGAATGAAATGTTATACATAGATGCATTTATGCCAATCATAACATAACATTCTGGACTACTTGTGAAACACTTAACTTGAGAAAGAGAATGAAATGTTATACATAGATGCATTGATGCCAATCAGAACACAATATATTGGACTACTTGTGAAACACTTAACTTGAGAAAGAGAATGAAATGTTATACATATATGCATTGATGCCAATTCAAACATAACATTGTATTGATAGCTCTGATACAAACATTGTATGCTTTCATCTGGTTTGAAAATTTAAGACAAAGACAAATCATATTTGAAAAAAAGTAAAGTCAAAATTCATTCATGATTTTGGGTAGTTTTAAGGACTGCTAGTACAATTAGAATCAAAATCATACAAACATTGTATGATTTTCATCTCGTTTGAAAATTTAAACCAAAATTTGGTTGTACAGTTTATATATATATATATCACATATATAGCATTGACAAAGGCATTGAACATATAAAACTGGAACTTGTTTAGAAGCATCTCATTGCTTCTCATATATACAAGGTGATGCATGACATTGACAACACCAATTGACATCCAGGTTTGGAAGGATGTGGTTGTTCTAATAAAGCAAATCATGTCTGATGATCCTAATATTGTACCGCTTATGGAAATGGACCAATTTGTCAAAAAACATTTTTAGTTCAGAAAGTAATTTTATAGATGGCTATAAATAGTAAACTCGAATTGATCTAGGTGGTAGAAATCTCCTCTGTATATCTTGCAGATCATTATGTTGTTGTTCTATTTGAATACAATAGGAATACAATAATGAAAAATAATGCATATCCATAGTTGTTTGCACAAATCACAGACAAAATGAAAATTCATTAACATGTATTTGAAGAACTACAAGAAAGCTAAAAAAAAAAGAGCATCATCTATAGACAATGTATCAAAAAAATGCATCTTCAAATTGGACATGAACTTCTGTTAATTTAAAACAAACATTTTGTGAAAACACCTGGATCTGTAACAATTTTTGTTTAGAAATCTACCATCTCAATCATTGGCTGGAGAAGTCCATAAAATTTAAAAAAAAAAAACTAAAAAACGCAATCACGAACTTGTAAAAACAAATAAATGCGCAGTAATATAGCCTTCTTCACCATGGATGCTAATGAATCAAAATTCTAGGTTAAAAGTTTATGTTTATAGTTAGCACATTCCACAAGACAAAAACATGACAGTGGAAGAAAGAAATTAATGCTCGATTGTTTCAGAAAGATGGCTTACCATGCTTTTTGGTTTTCTTCACCAGATGACAAAGATAAAAGAAATCGTGACAAGAATAATGAAAAACTTAGTACTCTCATAACGAAATAATATTTTTTATAAAATTGTTTAAATATTTAAAATTATTATAATTATTATAATGATATATGATCAATCATCTCGATGCAAGAGTTCTATTTGTAATCCAAAGGTGTTGATTCCTAGAAATCATCCAGGTCAGTGGCATTCTTTGGTGAATGAAATTAAAAGACGAACACCTATGCTTAAGAAGGAAAGTTATCCTTTCAACCTGATCTGAAATAGATATATTTACAGGTTCAATTAGCATTTTCATGTTGTAGTTTTTTAATTAAAGTTCAGGCATGAGTTCTTGCTTAACTGATTATTATAACCATGTTTGAATTTGGAATTGACCTTGGGTTTGGGTCGTTAGTAAGAAATTTAAATGAAATAATAAAGAATTTATGCAATCATGAGAAAAATCTATTAAAATTATCAACGAACAATAAATAATATTATCAAAATAATTTAATATAATAACTACTTTTATATATAATAACTTAATATAATAACCAATTTAATATAAAGTTATTATAGCAATTTAAAAATAAAAAATTATTATCATGTTTCCTTGTTCCAAGAAGAGTAGCCATACTTAATCAAGAAAAAGGAAAAGATTAATAATAATAAAAATATACTGGAAATAAAGCGACATTTACGCCTATTCTTAAATTATGAACAAGCCAGAATAAATCAAGAAAAGTGGCAAAGATTAACTGTGTCCTATGGATATTCTGTTTATATTTTGTATCGTTTTACTTGTAAATTTTGTGAATACAAACCCACAATCAAACCTTATAGTGTTATTGTGTAAATATGTTGGTTCTTGCACACAGTTTATTAAATTGAACATGAAGACAAATCGTGCGTGCTATATGCACATTTCTTCATGCAAGAAAGAAATCATGCTTATGTGAGTGGACGGGTATTAAATCATGCTTATGTGAGTGGACGGGTATTATGGTGCCCCTTCTTCTCCTTTGTCTTGACTAGTGGTGAAGTGGGAAGCCTCATTCATCCTTCGGATGCCCCAAGCATCAATGTGAATATCACTATTATGATTATTATAGGGTTACCTACTCAATTTCTATTCTATCTTCAAATATAGAAACTAAAATGATTGATTTCTAGATGGCTTATTAAGCAAATATGTAAATTACGGCTATAGGGATGTTTTTAATTATCATACTTTCAAAAACCCATCACACCATGATTTTTCATGTCTCGAGTTGTCCATGCACACGTGCTCCATTTTTTTGGTGTTTAACCAAAAAAAATTGCACGCAAATTAGGGACTCACTTGTCAATGGGCATGAAGATTTCAGGGAAATTAACTTGCCTTATCTCACACAAGTGGTCAGATGCATGATATTATATTTGACATGGGGACACACAACATTCAATGGATCTTGGGTTAATCCCTATGGTTCCAGTAAACCTCCTTATGTTTCGAATCCACCACGCTCCTAGGGACATTCAAATTTCACTCTTCTATGGAGAATGTAATAATTCCTTGACATCCCATTACTGGGAATGCCATGAGAAACCAATAGCTTCAACTAATTGATAAACAATCACTGTACCTAATTTATATGCCACGCAGGTAATACTATGTAGTGTATTAACTGGTGTACGAGTAGTTTATTAACTGGTGTACGAGATTTTATATTACTATATTACTTCTGTGTTCTTTAAATATGCCATACCTGTAGGCACGAGATAAATAGATAGCATTTTAATTATTGTTACCTTGCAAGTGATATTTATTTATTTGTGTAAATTTATACCAAAGTAGGGTGGAACGATACTCAACATGGCAGTTTAATTGTGTAGATATTTAAATGTGATGCCAATATGGTTATGGGCATCTCCCTTAGGGAGAGCAACCCACAGGTTGAAAAAAATAATAATACAAAATATTGGCTATTATTAAGGTGGGTGTCTCTACTCGAGAAAAATCCCATGCTTAAAATGTTGGATGTCACTGATACTCAAACCCTACTTTCTAAAAGTAAATCTAGGAACCTCCCTTGGGAGAGCGACCCATGTTAACACAAAGCTGAAAAAAAATAAAAAATAAAAAATAAAAACTTTTCCTGATATTTATTAAAAAAGAAGGTGAAAACGTTTTTCCTGAGACTCGAAAACGTTTTGCCAAAACTAAAAATTATTTCCTGAAGATTTGTTAAATTTTTCATTAAAATGTTGCCCAAGTGTTAAAAAAACACTGCCTAAATATGGAATAAAAATGTTTCCTGAGTGTTAAAAAGAAATGTTGCCTGAGTTTGACACAAAAACATTATAGCCAGAGTTTTAAATTATTTTGGTTTGGAATAACTGAGTATAGAACATGAGGTGTGTTGGGCCTCGGGACAGAAGGGCATAATTCATGTAGAATTCTTCCTAAGTATGGAAGAAGAATGTAAAGGAGAAGAGAAAGGGGCTATGACAGAGGAAGAAACACCAAAGGAAAGGGAAGAATGATGTGACAAAAGAAGGAAAGTGAAGAATAAGGAAAAGAGAAGCTGTGGGACAAGGAAGTTGTGCCAGTTTAGTGAGCCACAATTGAAGGACAGAGAAAGATACGAGATGACATGGAAGAATATTCACGGAAGCAGGAGTGTGAAGAAGCGTAACGACATGAAAATGGAAGTAAGGAATAAGGTTAAGAAAGAGACAATCCTTAACGATCATGGGTACGAGCTCAGTTGGAGCCGACGGAAAACACACCCATAAAGGCATCTTTGTAACTCAGGCCGATAGCACCTTTTAGTTATGTATTGCTATAATATGAAAGACATCATCTTGGTTGCAGATAGTAATTCGATTGGGATAACGACTGAAGCTAAGTCTATTAGAGTCTGTACCGAGTCAGTATTGAGTCTATACAATCATGTATGGGATTTGTATTGAGTCTGTAATATGGCTATAAAAGAAGGAACCCAAGCTATAAATGGGTTAGATGGTTTTAGCATATTAGTTGATACATCAATTTTGGGTAATCTCTAGACTCTTGGGAAAAACACTTGAGTTATACTGGAGATAGATAGATTTTGGTTAATGAATCTGGATGATTGAGTGCATCAGAGTAGTTGTTCTGCAGTTGAGTGTGCAGACGGGTAGAGAAGGTTGAGTCGATCTAGGCCGTGGGTGGATCACTAGTAGGAGTAGAGTAGACAAAGAAAGAGAGAAGATCAGATAGCATGAGAGGGAGGAAAATTATGTAAAGATAGAAGAGAAGATATTGAACAGAGTCTGCAACTTTGTGTGCAGATAAAAGGTGCATCTATTTCCTCATGCCAATTCTAGATGAAGAGCACCTTGTGGTTTTTCCTGGATGGGTTTCCACGTTATATGTTGTGTACATGTGTGAATGTTGAATAGCTTAGTTAGATGCATAAGTATTGTGTTAATTGATTGATTGATTACTGTGTTACAATTGGATAAATGCATGACTGCCACATTATAGTAATGAATATGCTTATGATGTATGTTCATTTTTTGCTTACGTGAATCACATAAATAAGGATTGACTTATCAGTTGGTGTTGAAATATAAGTGCAAAAAACAACCCACATTCCCATTCTTTGTTGGAAACCTTGCCGCAGAGACAAGGTACTAAAAAAACCTCCTACGCAAACTGCAGAAACGTGGTTCTGGAAGTTACCCATAAAACTGAGATATCTCGGGTGAGACGACATCTATGTCGTAGGTGCTGCCGGTTGATCTTTGCTCCGTCGGGCTGATATCTTGGGCTTGTTGTGCTAACCAAGAAGGGACTGAACCTAGTTGCACTAGGGAAGAGGGACAGAAGCCAACAAATGGTTCTATTGCCAGTACCTTGAAGTGTTGTGGTGAGGGATATGTTCTGGCATCCCATGAAACCAGAAATCTAAGACTGGGTGGATTTCAAAGAGATAGAGTTTGCACAAGAAGAAAGTGAAGGATCCCGGTGGAACCCAAAATATTGGTTGGTCCAGTACATTTATTCAGACATTTACGAGAGTTTCTTTTTCGAGTTCCCCATCGATTGTATGAATGGTTGCCTAAGTTAGCAATCCGAAAAAAAAAAAAAAAATTCAAGGAGGAGAACCAAAGGAGTGGACTCCTTTCTTGATTGAGTGGTTGAAAAGAGTCAACAACCCTATATCAAGGGTTGTGGACTTCTAGGTAGATCATATTATAGAAGGATACATCATTAAGTTCGCTGTTGACACAATAACCTCATACATTGAGGCAGAGCGAAAAAATTTTCAAGGACCACGGAGCCAATATCTATCATCGTTAAAGACATGGATAAAAATGCTTATATGTGAAAAAGGCATTTTGTGAGTGATAGACTGAATAAGAAAAAGGTGGTTATGTCTCACCAGAACTCTAGAGTGAGATGTTCCCAAGAGATAGTGGAACTAAACAAGAGCCAGGATTTTTAAGAAGCGGAAGAAGATTCAGATCTGGTAAAAGAAGGAAAACTCTGTTAGAATGAGGGAGTTGCAACATAGACCGAGAAGAATAGGGTTACAGTTTTGCGTCATATCTAGACGACAGATCATGACGAAGAGGAAGAATATTAGTCGATATTAGAAGGCGACAAGGATTCAGAAGATTCAACTGAAGCCCCAGAACCAGAACGTGCTTATAAATCACCTACCATACTGGAGGTAAGATCACCAGACCTATCTCCAAAGACTTCTGTAAATACAAGTACTACTAACACTGTAAATAATGGACAAGGAAGTCCTACTAGCCCCAATTTTGTTCTAACAATACCACCAAAAAATAAAATGGTTGGAGTTGACATTAAGCTCCCAATTTTCAATGGAAATAGGTTGGAAGACCCTGAGCAGCATTGGTTTCTTTGTGATGTTGTTTGGACTGTGTGGCATATCCAAGATGAGAATTCCAAGAAAGCACAGCTGATCATGATGCTACAAGGATGTGCGCTGGATTGGTATATGAAATTTTCCATAGTACCAGTGGGAGTTGTTCCGAAAACACTCAATGATATTCGACTCGGGTTGATATATGAATTCAAAAAGATGAAGTCTAAATCCCAATGCATCACCGAGATCAAAGAAATTAAGCAGCTACTGATAGAATCTATTTGGGACTTTGACCAAATAATTAATACGTTAATGGCCAAAGTGATTTTCCAAATGTTGGATGTGCAACAAAAGGACTGGTTTATTTCCTCCTTGCTACCACATATTCGAACCCCACTAATGCAATAGAAACTCGTGTCACAGATAGAGGTTCTTGAAATAACAATGAAATTAGAAGCCTCACCAGTTGGAGACATTGGCTTGGGAATGATGCAAATTTAGTCGCAGCTGGCCAATCTTATGGTGCAGCTCCAGGACATTAAACGAGGCAATAAAGTTTAGGAGGAACTATGGTGTACAAGGTGCACATCAGATGGACACCATAAAGATAATTGTCCAGCACTAATGAACTATGTCACAGCAGGAACGCCAAACCAATTAAACACCCAAGGAATGCCTTGGTGTAGAATATGCCAGACTAGAGGCCACAAGTCTGAGGAATTCTTGTACTTACAGAATACTGTGAGTGCACCCGCTAGTCTCTACTGTAAATTTTGCAAGTCAGTAGGTCATGATGAGAAATACTACAAAGCACTTCAGTTGCTGCAAGAGAAGACGATGGATACCTACTTAATGAAAAATGATGAACAAATTCAAGTTGAATGAGCATAGCCTTAGTATCAACCTGTGCAGTATAAACAATAGCAATATCCTCAATGAAAATACCAACAGAATCAGTATCCTCAACAACAACAATACCCTTCGCAAAGGAGGGGTGGGAATTTTAGAGGCAGAGGACAACAACTAGGAGTATGATTGTAACACCCCGATTTTGACCCTGTTTGCATTAAATGTATATGATGTGTATATTTTAAAGGATCATGGTGTGGAGCTATAGGAAAATGTTCCACCATTGATTATCGTATTATGTTTTGGTGCCAATGGTATTTTGTGCTAACCAGACATGTTATAATGTTGGACACCATGTTCATATGCAAAATTAATTAAAATACCCACAACTAGCTATATCAATGCAAACAAAAATGAAAAGGGCATGATTTCCTAAGGTTAAGGGGGGGGAATGTATAATCCTTGGGGGCCACTGGGGAATAGCCAAGTGTCAATTGATAAACCCCTCTAGATGTCCAACATTTTGTTTGTCCTCTTCACCCTTCCTTGTCTCATCCACCAACCAGTTTTAATTTTGTAGGAATTGGTTGGGTAGTTATTACCCTTGGATAACGTATGCATGGGTAGTCGTGGGGTTGGCAGGATTGTCAGTCCTTTCCCACACGCAAGCCCAGGGGTAGGGGCATTCTTGTTCCCTCACGGGAGCAAGGAACCCACTCCACGATTCCACCTTCATGCAGACAGCAGTCCACACTCACACAGGCAGGGCATTTGAGACTGTTCTTTCTTCCCAATTTTGCTATGTGTAGTTCTCTTCACGATTATGGACCTATGTAAGGAAGCCACTTTCACGTGGGTCGTATTCTCCCCCTCACATAGCTAAGAGATTGCTACCGGTTTCCCCATGAATTTTGGATTGTTGTGGAGTTGTTTTGGCCATGATAGGGCCAAGAATGACTCTAGAGTCATTCTGCTCGGTCTAAGTTGTGTATTGTCGTTTTGGTTTTTCTATGTGGTGTTTCCTTTCAATCCCAAAGCTGTTGTTTTGTTGTGTGGGAATAGTGGTTGGTATTTTGACTATTTGGGAGTGGAAATGGAGCCTAAGCGTGCTTGATAAACCTAGTGTGTGCAGGAGCCTCACAAATAGAGCTAGAGGGTTGGCTTTCTTCTCTATACCCCCTGAACAACACTAAAAGGGAAGTAATGGCCTGAGGGACTGTGCAACAGAGAAGGGGATGATCCCTTGTGTTGGGTGTGTGTGGATGTATTAGAATTCAAGCTAGCTCTGGTGTAGGTGTCCTTAGCTCTTTAGTGAGCCCATTATCTTAGTATCTAATGCTTCCAGCTCCTGATAGCTTGATAAACCCAACTTTGTTGGCTTGGCTATGTATTGTTGTGTAACCTTGGCCTGATAAACCCAACTGTGTTGGATTGGATGAGTGTGTATCCTTGGATACATGTGAGTCTACTAGTTACCCCTTACTCCTTGTGGAGTCATGCCCAGCTCAGGGGTGGCAGTGTTGCTGAGAGATTGATGAGCACACTGTCCTATGGTTGGGTGGAACATTACAGTGACGTAGCTGGTTGCGGCACGAGCTTTTCAAAAGATAAGTATTATTGTGCTTAAACCTTTGCAATTGTATTGTTTTATAAATGAACATGATAAATGCTAATTGTGTGAATGAATTTTCTTCCGCTGTTTGATAGTCATTTATGCATCTGTGTCTGTTATTAGTTCAATGCATTTTTTTATATCTTACGTTCATGGGGCTAGATTGCCCGAGTCGATTAGTATGTGAGTCACATCCTCTTCACCGATCAGAGTGTTGGGGACATGATAGCTTGGTATCAGAGCATCCAGGTTGCAGTAGTAGGCCTTTATGGGCCAAGAAAAGCAGCTAACAGAGGATGAATAACCTCTGTTGAGAATAGACCAATAGAGAGAATTTTTGGAAAATCAATAAGTTTGAAAACTCTTCTCTGTGTGGAAACTGAGAAATGTGAAGCGAAGCCGCAGTAGCGGCTGAGTTGATCGAAGCAGAGCCACAGCAGTGGGTGCAAGTTAAAGTTATTACCGACGTGGAGGAAATTTTGTAAATGTACCAAGTATGGAGTTAGCAGGTGAAAGCTTAAGTCGGAGACGCTATAGTGGCTGCATCTCTCGGAAGGAGCCGACGGGATGAAGAATCATAGTGGAGAGAAAAAGTCCAAGAATTCTTTGCTACAACGGTCAAAATATAAGGAACGGGCCGTGGTTGTGGGTAGAAATCAGAAAGTCTTCCGATATAGCGGCAGCGACAGGAAGATGATGAAGGGCTAGCATGGCGGTGGCCTGAAAAGAAAATATTTGTTTCTAAGTATGGAATCAGTGGCAAGAATACAAAGACTAAGCCGTTGTAGCGGCTGGAAGTGGCAAACCTTTCCACAACAGCAGACGAATAATGAAGATAGAGCCAACGAGATGTTGCAGTGGGTAGAAGATGAAGAATCTTTTGCAACGGCGGGTGGAAGCTGAAAATTGAGCCACAATGACGGCGGGACAAAGAACAAGAAGAAGCTGCAATGATGGTGACAGAAAAAATATGGTCGAGCTGCAATGTCAGGTGAAACGTAAACATCGAGCCACAACGGCAGCGGATAAAAGATGGAAACGGAGCTGACATAGTGGCAGCTAGAAAAAGAAGAATGAGTCACTACGGTGGATGGAAGGTTAAGTTTGAGTTGCTATGGTGGCGGGTGAGAAGGAAAGAAGGAGCTGCTACGGAGGCGGGTGAGAAAGGAAGACGAAGCCGCTATGGTGGCGGGTGAGAAATGAAGATGGAACCGCTACGGTAGATGGAAAGCGAGGATTGAGCCACTGTAGTGGGTGAAAGTCAAAACAAAATTCGATGCAGTGGGTGAAAATTTGCTGAATCAGAGAAACTCAGACATCCCCCTCTTGAACCCCGTAGTCCCCTTCAGATAGTCATTCATTGGGAAAGAAAATTTTATGTTTTGACAAAATTGTCAATGTATGATTTTTTGAAATAAAGGTAAGTAATTTATAATTCATTTGAATGTTATGTGGCTGACAGTTGTATATATTAACACATTTTGCAGAATCATAGCCACTTTCCAAGGCAGAGTTCCAAGTAGTGCAGTTTGGTAAGGTAAGTTGTGGTTCAGCTATGAGAACCCATGACGGATACGATGCACAAAATTCCTACGAGCATGCATGAGATGCCATGGGGGAAAATGTCCGAGTTGGAAATGATGATATAGATTCTAATGGAAGGAGATTTCAAGAAACTCTGCTAGACATTACAGCTCCCATGAGAAACCTAATTAAAGTCAAGGAAGAGCAGCATCAGTTGAATGCTGCTATGTTGCAAAGTTTGATCGACTTACAAAGAAAGATGGACTCTGGGCATGGTACAACAAAACCATAAGGTAGTAAGAGTAGTACCAGAAGAATAAGAAGGAATTCTAGTAGATCATATGACTCAGAAGAATCTAGTGGGGATTCAAGCTCTTCTTCTCAAAAGAGCAATAGAAAGAGGCACCACAGGGATTGCTCTCGAGATGAATTTAAGAAAGATAAACCTCCTACGTTTGATGGTGAGGTAAAGACTGGACAAGAAACTGAATCTTTGCTTGTTGGGATAAAGAACTATTTCCAAGTTCAGGATTATTCAGGAAACATGAAGGCAGGGGTTTCCATATTTAATCTGAATGGAAGGGCATCCATTTGGTGGGAGCACCTCAGACAGGTAAAGGGGATCAGTGAAAGAAGGCTTCAATGGAAGAACTTCAAGAAGTATTTCAAGCATAAATACCTCTCTGACAAGTATTATGATGACAAGATTAAGGAGCTCCATGAGCTAAGATTAGGATAGCAGACCATGGAAGAGTATGCTAACAAGTTCTTGGAATTGTTGAGGTATGTCAGGTACATCAGGGATGAAAAGGTGAAGGTCTAGAATTTTCTGAGTGGATTTCCTCAATATTACAAAGACAGAATTTAGTTCTATGAACCTAGAACTCTGAAAGAAGCAATCCAAAAAGCTAAGTATTGCTATGAGCAAAGAAAAGGAAAACCTGATTACCAGAAGACATAGAAGGATAAAAGGAATGAGAAGTCTGATCAAAGGAAGAAAGGTTTCCAACCTTCTAACTTCATGAATCAGCAGAAGCAACCATCACAAACTGAGAAGCATCCGGCTAGAGTGATGGGAGAAAATCCTAGAGAGCTGCAACAAAAGAGGGAACCTCTCCAATGTTGGAAATGTGGAGGACCCCACATGCGTAGGAATTGTCCACTTGAGAATGAGAAAGCAAAGCTAGCTTACAACCTTCAAGAGGAAAAACAGTGGGTCAAGTAGCAAATTCCGTCCCCAAGATTTATGCGGCACTAGAGGACCATCAAGAAGATCACCAGTCAACGATGGTTGAAGTTGTAGGTAATATTGTCGAGCAATCTATTTATATTTTGATTTAACCTAGTTCTACTCACAGTTACATCACTCCTAGAGTAGTGGAGATTTGTGCTTTCAAGAAAGTAAAGCATAGAAAATATTGGTTAGTTCAACTAGCCATTGGACCTAAGAGAAAGGTTAGTGAGGTGGCAGAGAAATGTCCGTTGGTTATGAATGGATTGGTCACTTGTGTAGATCTGAATGTTCTATCGTTTGGTTCCTATGATGTTCTCATTGGAATGGATTGGTTAGAAACTCACAAGGTAAAGCTTGATTGTTATAATAATACTTTTGAATGCATGGATGAAGAAGGAAACTTGAGAGTTGTAAGAGGCATTCCAAAGGTGATTTCTGTGAGGTAGATTTTAGCTATGCAGTTGAAGAAATTATGTGGGAAAGGTTTCTAGTTATATGCAATAGTATATTTTGGAGGAAACAGAGAATGAAGCTCCTAGGTTGGAGGATTTTCATGTGTTGCAGGAATTCAAGGATGTGTTTCCTGATGAGATTCCAGGGTTTCCTCTGAAAAGGGACATTGATTTCACCATTGAACTTATGCCAGAAGCAGCACCAATGTCCAAGACACCCTACATAATGAGTACACCAGAAACGCTAGAGCTAATGATGCAACTGCAAGAGTTGTTGGAAAAGGGGTCTGTCAAACCAAGTGTGTCTCCTTGGGGAGCACCAGTTCTGTTTGTAAAGAAGAAAGATGGTACACTTAGATTGTGTATCGATTACAGACAATTGGACAATGTTACAATGAAGAAAAAATATCCTTTTCCTAGGATTGATGACCTCTTTGATTAGATGAGAGGAGAAAGGGTATTTTCCAATATTGACTTGAGGTCTGGTTACCATCAGGTAAGAATCAATGATGAAGACATTCATAAGACAGCCTTCAGAACAAGGTATGGACACTATGAGTTTGTAGTGGTACCATTTGGACTCACAGATGCACCAGCTACATTCATGTGCCTTTTGAATAGTGTCTTTAGTAGGTATTTGGACAAATTTGTTCTTGTCTTCCTTGATGACATTCTTATTTATTCTAAGAATGAGGAAGAGCATGCATAGCATTTCAGATTGGCATTGCAATTGCTCAGGGAGCATAAGCTGTGTGCAAAGTTGAGCAAGTGTGACTTCTATAGAGATAGAATTCAGTATTTGGGTCACATTATTTCAGAAGAGGGAATATCTATAGACCCTGAGAAGATTGAAGCCATTATGAATTGGCCCACTCCAAGGAATGTGATAGATGTAAGATCTTTTATGGGACTTGCAGGATATTACAGGAGATTCATTGAAGGATTCTCTAAGGTTGCACATGTCGTCACTTCCTTGCAAAGGAAGGGTATAAATTTTGAATGGAGATCGAAGTGTGAAGAATATTCTCACAAGTGCATCGGTCTTGAAAGTTGCAAACACAGAAAAAGATTTTGTGGTGTGTAATGATGCATGCAGATAAGGACTTGGAGGAGTTCTTATGTAGGACAACCACGTGATTTGTTATGAGTCAAGAAAGTTCAAGGAACATGAGAATAACTATGCCACTCATGACCTAGAGCTTGCAGCCATAGTACATGCTCTCAAGATGTGGAGGCAATTCTTGATGGGAAAGAAATCTGAGCTAAGGACAGACCATTGCGGTCTGAAGTATCTATTTGATCAACCGACGTTAAATGCTAGGAAAGCTAGATGTCTAGAGTTTTTATGTGAGTTTGATTTGAAAATCAAGCACATAAAGGGAAAAGAGAACAAGGTAGTTGATGCACTCAGCAAAAAGGTGCAAGAAATGCATGTGGCGTCTCTTAGTATTTTCCAGTCAGATTTGATGCAGCAGATTGTTAATCATACTGTTGGAGATGAATTGTATGAGCAAGTAAAAGACAAATTGCAGCAAATTATTGAGAAGAGGTATGAGGGATATAAGTTGGAAGAAGATGGACTTCTTACTCATAAAGGCATAATTTATATTCTAAATGTAGTATATTTGAGAAGAGATGTTTTGGATGAAATCCATCAAGCTCCATATTCTGGTCATCCAGGATATCAAAAGACAATTGATATAGCCAAAAAGCAGTATTTTTGGCCAGAAATGAAAAAGGACATGGCTGAATATATTTCAAGGTGCATGAAATGTCAACAAGTGAAGGTTGAGCATCAACACCTAGTAGGTTTGTTGCATCCTTTACCAGTTCCAGAATGGAAATGGGAAGTTATTTCCATTGATTTTATTACAGGATATCCAATGACTTGGAGACAACATGATTCCATCATGGTTGTGGTGACAAGTTGACAAAGGCAGCACATTTCATACCGGTTAAGTCTATGCATAAGACTGATGATATTGCAAAGATATTCATAAAGGATATTTTCAAATTGCATGGATTGCCTAAGGAAATAGTCTCTGACAGAGATGTCAAGTTCACTTCCAATTTTTGGAAGGGGTTGTTTGCATATTTGGGTATAAAGTTGAACTTCAGCACTTCCTACCATCCTCAGACTGATGGGAAGATAGAGCGAGTGAATCAGGTGCTTAAAGACATGCTTCGCATGTATGTGATGGACAAACCAACCAAGTGGGAAGAAAACTTACACTTGGTAGAGTTTGCTTATAACAATGGATAACAAGAATCCTTGGGGATGAGTCCATATGAAGCTTTGAATGGAAGAATGTTTAGGACATCGGTGACATGGGATAATCCAGTGAACAGGATTGTGCTTGGGCTAGAATTGCTCAAGGAGATGCAACAGGAAGTTGTAAAGATCAGACAAAATCTGAAAGCAGCTCAGGATAGACAGAAAAGCTATGTAGATAAGCATAGTGTGAACAGAGAGTTCAGTGTTGGGGATCATGTTTACCTCAGAGTGAGCATAAAGAAGAGTTCCTTGAAGCTTGGAAGTTATGCCAATTTTTCACCTAGACATTGTGGTACGTTTGAAGTGCTTGAAAGAATAGGGCTAGTTGCATATAGACTTGCATTGACTGCTAGCACTAGAGCTCATAATGTTTTTCATGTTTCTTTGCTTAATAAATATGTACATGATCCTAACCATGTGATAAATTGGGATGTGATTCAGGTGGAACTCGAGGGAGAGTTCCAAATCGATCCAATGCGCATCATCGACAGGAATATCACAATGCTCTGGAACTGAGCCATAGGGCAGGTAAAGGTGCAATGGGAGCACTATGGTCCTAAAGAGGCTACATGGGAGCTGAAGGATGCCATGCAATTGGCACATTCATTTTTGTTTAATTGTGCGGAGCATTGAAGCGATGCCAGTGTAAACATTTTTGTTTAATGTTTTAAAGCATTGAGGATAGTACTATTGAAGGGGGAGGGGATTGTATCACCCCGATTTTGACCCTGCTTGCATTAAATGTATATGATGTATATATTTTAAAGGATCATGGTGTGGATCTATAGGAAAATTCCCCACCATTGATTGTTGTATTATGTTTCATCAATGCCGATGGTTTTTTGTGCTAACCAGGAACGTTATAATGTTGGACACCATGTACATATGCAAAATTAATTAAAATACCCACAACCAGCTATATCGATGCAAAAAAAATGAAAAGGGCATGATTTCCTAAGGTTAATGGGGAGGGGCGTCTAATCCTTGGGGGCCATTGGGGAACAACCAAGTGTCAATTGATAAACCCCTCTAGATGTCCAACATATTGTTTATCCTATTCACTCTTCCTTGTCTCATCCACCAACCATTTTTAATTATGCAGGAAATGGTTGGGAAGTTATTACCCTTGGATAACATATGCATGGGCAGTCATGGGGTTGGAAAGACTGTCAGTCCTTTCCCACATGGAATCCCAGGGGTAGGGGCATTCTCATTCCCTCATGGGAGTAGGGAACACACTCCACAATTCCACCTTCACACAGATAGCAGTCCACACTCATGCAAGAAGGGCATTCGAGACTGTTCTTCCTTCCCAATTTTGTTGTGTGTAGTTCTCTTCATGATTGTGGGCCTGTGTAGGGAAGCCACCTTCACACGGGTCATATTCTCCCCCTCACGCAGCTGATATTAAATTGAGCACATAGATCTATGGACAAACACACAACTCATAAGATAGGTCACACAATTTACTCAGTTATTGAAGAATGAAATAGTGCATAAATGGCTTGCATCTGTGAATGCTTTTCATTAATCAAAGAGTAATTAGATAATAAGTACAATGAAGTAAAATGGCTTAAATAGCCACAAGCAATTTGAATCCATATGAGGGAATTTGAATTGATTAGACTCTACTTGACTGTAGGTAACCAAGACCTTGTCTAGATCATTATCGGAGGACTCAATAGTTAATTGACCTTGTCTAAACCATTACCAGAGTTCAACGGAGTTCTAAAACACAACTCAAGTGTCTAATTTAGTGTTAACTAAGGATAACTGACTGTGGTAGGTGAGAAATGTGCCTCTCCTGCATGCAGTCATGCAAACCTAGTGCTAACTAAATGTAGAGGACTAGAATTGAATGTAATTGACTCCTAACTTAGCTTAACTAGTCACTAACTCAACTCAAATGATGAAGGTTGGTATCGGCACTCCCAGTGGCTTCTAAATTGTAGGAATTGATCTAGGAGGCTCCTAAACTGATGCATGCAAGTGAAATCAGTGGCAGTAGGCCTCAATTAGTGTTTCCCACACTTAGTAACTAGAATATGTGCCCCAATTAGGTCAAGTGGACCTAATGGTGCTAGTGACTAAAAATAGACTGGACGGTCTCCCGATTTAGACATGACTCCTAATTTAGACATATGACCAAATTGGACAAGGGAGAATTAATAATCCTAACACCCCCCCTGAATGCTAACTTGGACAATTTGTGGGCCCTGGTAAATAAGACCATCGGTCACCCATTACATCAAGTAAAGTAAAGTAACTGCTCAATACAAGGAGCTAGGGAAAAAACCACATGGGAAAAAATCCCCCCTCTAATTAAGAAGGTAGAATCAAGATCAATCTGGTTCTTCTATGCACAGGTATCCTGGGGCCTGGCATGTGAACCTCTCCATCATTATGTCTAGAGGAATCTTCTCTTTGGATGAAGAATGATATGCTCAACTAAATCAAAAATATAGATAACTGCCGGATGAAGACTGGACCCATGTAGAGCAACTAAAGTCAACTAATAAGTGAGAAAAGGTTCTTGAGCATTCAGAACATGTGAGGAACACTCAAGAAACTGATATGTTGCATCCATGAACAGAAAACCATGAGTGGTAAGAACAACCCCAAGTGTTAGGAGCAAGTGTCCAGGCGGATGCAGAAAATCTTCCTCTTTACCAGTTCTATGAGGAGATGAGCATGTGATCAATGGTAGAGAAGCACTAGGATTGTTGAGAGCGAATGCTTGAGCTCCATAGTCTGATATAGATTTTGAAATAGATAATGAATCACATAATAAAATATCATCAACCTCATAAGAGGAAACTAACACCAAATCCTAAGCAACAATTTTGAGGAAGAATTGTGGTACTTGATTTTTCACACCAGAATTGGTGAGAGCAGCTACAAGCATGACTGAAATCTCTTGGATTTTAAAATATGAACCAAATAATATCAGATCAGAAAGTATGGAATCAGTGGCAAGAAGACAAATACCAAGCTGTTGTAGTGGCTAGAAGTGGAAAACCTTTCCGCAACGGTGGACGAATAATGAAGATAGAGCCGACGCGACGTTGTGATGGGTAGAAGATGAAGAATATTTTGCAACGGTGGGTGGAAGCCAAAAATTGAGCCACAATGGCGGCGGGCCAAATAAAAAGAAGAAGCCGCAATGATAGCGGTAGAAAAAAGATGTTCGAGCTGCAATGTCGGGTGAAACACGAACATCGAGCCACAACGGCGGCAGAGAAAAGATGGAAATGGAGCCGACGTAGGGGCAACTAGAAAAAGAAGAATGAGCCGCTACGATGGATGGAAGGTGAAGTTTGAGCCGCTATGGCAGTGGGTGATAAGGAAAGAAGGAGCTACTATAGCGGCAGGTGAGAAAGGAAGACGGAGCCGCTACGACGATGGGTGAGAAATGAAGATGGAGCCACTACAGTGGATGGAAAGTGAGGATCGAGCCGCTGTAGAGGGTGAAGGTCAAAAAAATTCCGATGCAGCAGGTGAAAATTTGTCGAATCAGAGAAACTCAAAAAGCCCCCACTTGACCCCCATCATCCCCTTCAGACAGTCATTCTTTGGGAAAGAAAATTTTATGTTTTGACAAAATAGTTAATGTATGATTTTTCGAAATAGAGGTAAGTAATTTATAATTCATTTGAATGTTATGTGGTTGATAGTTGTATGTATTAACACATTTTGTAGAATCATAACCAGTTTCCAAGGCAGAGCTCCAAGTAGTTCAGTTCGGTAAGGTAAGTTGTGGTTCAGCCATGAGAACCCATGACGGATACGATGCACGGAATTCCTACGAGCGTGCGTGAGATGCCATGGGGGAAAATGTCTGAGTTGGAAATGATGATATAGATTCTAATGGAATGAGATTTCAAAAGACTCCACCGGACATTACAGCTACCATGAGAATCCTAATTAAAGCTGAGGAAGAGCAGCATCAGTTGAATGCTGCTATGTTGCAAAGTTTGACCGACTTGCAAAGAAAGATGGAAACTGGGCATGGTACAACAAAACCAGAAGGTAGTAAGAGTAGTACTAGAAGAATAAGAAGGAATTCTAGTAGATCATCCAAATCAGAATAATCCAGTGGGGATTCAAGCTCTTCTTCTCACAAGAGCAAGAGAAAGAGGAACCACAGGGATCACTCTCGAGATGAATTTAAGAAAGATAAACCTCCTATGTTTGATGGTGAGGTAAAGACTAGACAAGAAGCTGAAGCTTTGCTTGTTGGGATAAAGAAGTATTTCCAAGTTCAAGATTATTTAGGAAACATGAAGGCAAGGGTTTCCATATTCAATCTAAATGGAAGGGCATCCATTTGGTGGGAGCACCTCAGACAGGTAAATGGGATTAGTGAAAGAAGGCTTCAGTGGAAGAAGTTCAAGAAGTATTCCAAGCAGAAATACCTCTCTAACAAGTATTATGATGACAAGATTAAGGAGTTCCATGAGCTAAGATTGGGACAACAGACCATGGAAGAGTATGCCAACAAGTTCTTGGAATTTTCGAGGTATGTCAAGTACATCAGGGATGAAAAGGTGAAGGTCTAGTTTTTTTTGAGTGGATTTCCTCAGTCTTACAAAGAAATAATTTAGTTCTATGAACCTAGAACTCTGGAAGAAGTAATCCAAAAAGCTAAGTATTGCTATGAGCAAAGAAAATGAAAACCTGATTACCAGAAGACATGGAAGGATAAAAGGAATGAGAATTCTGATCAAAGGAAGAAAGTTTTCAAACCTTCTAACTTCAGGAATCAACAAAAGCAACCATCACAAGCTGAGAAGTAGCCAGCAAGAGTGATGGCAGAAAATCCTAGAGAATTGCAACAAAACAGGGAACCTCTCCAATGTTGGAAATGTGGAGGACCCCACATGCACAAGAATTGTCCACTTGAGAATGAGAAAGCAAGGCCAGCTTACAACCTTCAAGAGGAAAAACAGTGGGTTAAGTAGCAAATTCCGTCCCCAGGATTTATGCAGCACTGGAGGAATGTCAGGAAGATCACCTTTCAACAGTGGTTGAATTTGTAGGTAATATTGTTGAGAAATCTGCTTCTATTCTGATTGACCCTGGTTCTACTCACAGTTACATCACTCCTAGAGTAGTGGAGATTTGTGCTTTCAAGAAAGTAAAGCATAGAAAATATTGGTTAGTTCAACTAGCCACTGGAACTAAGAGAAAGGTTAGTTAAGTGACAGAGAAATGTCCATTGGTTATGAGTGGATTTGTCACTTGTGTAGATCTGAATGTTCTACTGCTTGGTTCCTATTATGTTCCCATTGGAATGGTTTGGTTAGAAACTCACAAGGTAAAGCTTGATTGTTATAATAAGACTTTTGAATGCATGGATGAAGAAGGAAGCCCGAGAGTTGTAAGAGGCATTCCAAAGGTGATTTTTGTGAGGCATATTTCAGCTATGTAGTTGAAGAAATTATGTGGGAAAGGTTGCCAGTTATATGCAACCTATATTTTGGAGGAAACAAAGAATGAAGCTCCTAAGTTGGAAGATTTTCAGGTGTTGCATGAATTCAGGGATGTGTTTCCTGATGAGATTCCAGGGTTTCCTCCGAAAAGGGACATTGATTTCACCATTGAACTTATGCCAGGAGAAACAATAGTGTCCAAGAAACCCTACATAATGAGTACACCAGAAATGATAGAGCTAAAGATGCAACTGCAAGAGTTGTTGGAAAAGGGGTATGTCAGACCAAGTGTATCTCCTTGGGGAGCACCAGTTTTGTTTGTAAAAAATAAAGATGGTACACTTAGATTGTGTATCGATTACAGACAATTGGACAAGGTTACGATGAAGAACAAATATCCTTTTGCTAGGATTGATGACCTCTTTGATCAAATGAGAGGAGCAAAAGTATTTTCCAAGATTGGCTTGAGGTTTAGTTACCATCAGGTAAGAATCAATGATGAAGACATTCATAAGACAACCTTCAGAACAAGGTATGGACACTATGAGTTTGTAGTGGTACCATTTGGACTCACATATGCACTAGCTACATTCATGTGCCTTATGAATAGTGTCTTCAACAGGTATTTGGACAAATTTGTTCCCTTCTTCCTTGATGACATTCTTATTTATTCTAAGAATGAGGAAGAACATGCAGAGCATTTGAGATTGACATTGCAATTGCTCAGGGAGCATAAGGTATATGCAAAGTTGAGAAAGTGTGACTTCTATAGAGATAGAATTCAGTATTTGGGTCACAGTATTTCAGAAGAGGGAATATCTGTAGACCCTGAGAAGATTGAAGCCATTATGAATATGCCTACACCGAGGAATGTGACAGATGTAAGATATTTTATGGGACTTGCAGGATATTATAGGAGATTCATTGAAGGATTCTCTAAGGTTGCACATGCCATCACTTCCTTGCAAAGGAAGGGTATAAATTTTTAATGGACATCGAAGTGTGAAGAAAGATTCGAGTGGTTGAAGAATTTTCTCACAAGTGCACCGATCTTGAAAGTTGCAAACGCAAAAAAATATTTTTTGGTGTGTATTGATGCATGCAAATAAGCACTTGGAGGAGTTCTTATGCAAGACAACCACGTGATTTGTTATGAGTCAAGAAAGTTGAAGGAACATGAGAAGAACTATGCCACTCATGACCTAGAGCTTGCAGCCATAGTACATGCTCTCAAGATGTGGAGGCATTACTTGATGGGCAAGAGATTTGAGCTAAGGACAGACCATTGTGGTTTGAAGTATCTATTTGATCAGCTGACGTTAAATGCTAGGAAAGCTAGATGGCTAGAGTTTTTATGTGAGTTTGATTTCAAAATCAAGCACATAAAGGGAAAAGAGAACAAGATAGTTGATGCACTCAGTAGAAAGGTGCAAGAAATGCATGTGGCATCTCTTAGTATTTTCCAGTCAGATTGATGCAATAGATTGTTAATCATACTGCTGGAGATGAATTGTATGAGCAAGTAAAATAAAAATTGCAGCAAAGTATTGAGAAGAGGTATGAGGGATATAAGTTGGAACAAGATGGACTTCTTACTTATAAAGGTAGAATTTATATTCCAAATGTAGCAGATTTGAGAAGAGTTGTTTTGGATGAAATCCATCAAGCTCCATATTCTGGTCATCCAGGATAATAGAAGACAATTGCTACAGCCAGAAAGCAGTATTTTTGGGTAGAAATGAAAAAGGACATGGATGAATATATTTCAAGGTGCATGAAATGTCAGCAGGTGAAGGTTGAGCATCAACACCCAGCAGGTTTGTTGCAGCCTTTTCCAGTTCCAGAATGGAAATGGGAAGTTATTTCCATGGATTTTATTACAGGATTGCCAATGACTTGGAGACAACATGATTCCATCATGGTTGTGGTGGACAAGTTGACAAAGGCAACAAATTTCATACCGGTTAAGTCTACACATAAGACCGATGATATTGCAAAGATCTTCATCAAGGAGATTTTGAAATTGCATGGATTGCCTAAGGCAATAGTCTCTGACACAGATGTCAAGTTCACTTCCAATTTTTGGAAGGCGTTGTTTGCATATTTGGGTACAAAGTTGAAATTTAGCACTGCCTACCATCCTCAGACTGATGGGAAGACAGAGCCAGTGAATTAGGTGCTTGAAGACATGCTTCGCATGTATGTGATGGACAAACCAACCAAGTCGGAAGATTACTTACACTTGGAAGAGTTTTCCTATAACAATGGACAACAAGAATCCTTGGGGATGAGTCCATATGAAGCTTTGTATGGAAGAAGTTGTAGGACATCATTGACATGGGATAATCCAGTGAACATGATTGTTCTTGGGCCAGGATTGCTCAAGGAGATAGAATAGGAAGTTGTAAAGATCAGGCAGAATCTAAAAGCAGCTCAAGACAGATAGAAAAGCTATGCAGATAAGCATAGTGTGAATAGAGAGTTCAGTGTTGGGGATCATGTTTACCTCAGAGTGAGTGTAAAGAAGAGTTCCTTGAAGCTTGAAAGTTGTGCCAAGTTTTCACCTAGACATTGTGGTACATTTGAAGTGCTTGAAAGAATAGGGCCAGTTGCATATAGACTTGCATTTCCTGCTAGCACTAGAGCTCATAATGTTTTTCATGTTTCTTTGCTTAAGAAATATGTACATGATCCTAACCATGTGATAAATTGGGATGTGATTCAAGTGGAACCCGAGGGAGAGTTCCAAATTGAGTCAATGCACATCATCAACAGGAAGGTCACAATGCTCCAGAACTAAGCCATAGGGAAGGTAAAGGTGCAATGGGAGCACTACGGTCCTGAAGAGGCTACATGGGAGCTGGAGGATGCCATGCAATTGGCACATCCATTTTTGTTCAATTCTGCGGAGCACTGAAGCGATGCCAGTGTAAACATTTTTGTTT
This sequence comes from Pseudotsuga menziesii, assembly GCA_001517045.1. Taxonomy (NCBI): domain Eukaryota; kingdom Viridiplantae; phylum Streptophyta; class Pinopsida; order Pinales; family Pinaceae; genus Pseudotsuga; species Pseudotsuga menziesii. Next base: position 173,494 of record LPNX010223786.1, read on the forward strand.
GATTTTGTAAAGCACTGAGGACAGTACTATTGAAGGGGGAGGGGATTGTAACACCCCGATTTTGACCTCATTTGCATTAAATGTATATGATGTATATATTTTAAAGGATCATGGTGTGGAGCTATAGGAAAATGCCTCACCATTGATTGTCATATTATGTTTCGGTGATGTCGATGGTATTTTGTGCTAACCAAGCACATTATAATGTTGGGCACCACATACATATGCAAAATTAATTAAAAGACCCACAACCAGCTATATTGATGAAACAAAAATGAAAAGGGCATGATTTCCTAAGGTTAAGGTGAGGGGGGGAATGTCTAATCCTTGGGGGCCATTGGGGAACAACCAAGTGTCAATTGATAAACCCCTCTAGATGTCCAACATCTTGATTATCCTATTCACCCTTCCTTGTCTCATCCACCAACCTTTTTTAATTATGCAGGAAATGGTTGGGAAGTTATTACCCTTGGATAACATATGCATGGGCACTCATGGGGTTGGCAAGACTGTCAGTCCTTTCCCACATGTGAGACCAGGGGTAGGGGCATTCTCATTCCCTCATGAGAGCAGGGAACCCACTCCATGATTCCACCTTCACGTAGACAGCAGTCCACACTCACGCAAGTAGGGCATTCGAGACTGTTCTTCCTTCCCAATTTCATTGTGTGTAGTTCTCTTCACAATTGTGGGCCTATGTAGGGAAGCCACCTTCACACGGGTCGTATTCTCCCCCTCACGCAACTGGTATTAAATTGAGCACGTAGATCTATGGACAAACACACAACTCACAAGATAGATCACACAATTTACTCAGTTGTTGAAGAATGAAACAATGCAAAAATGGCTTGCAACTGTGAATGCTTTTCATTAAACAAAGAGTAATTAGATAATAATTACAATTAAGTACAATGGCTTAAATATCCACAAGCAATTCAAATCCACATGAGGGAATTCGAATTGATTAGACTCTACTTGACTATAGGTAACCAAGACCTTGTCTAGATCATTATCGGAGGACTCAATAGTTAACTGACCTTGTCTAAACCATTACTGGAGTTCAACGGAGTTCTAAACACAACTCAAGTGTCTAATTTAGTGTTAACTCAGGCTAACTGACTGTGGTAGGTGAGAAATGCACCTCTCCTGCATGCACCCATGCAAACCTAGTGCTAACTTAATGTAGAGGACTAGAATTGAATGTAACTGACTCCTAACTTAGCTTGACTAGTCACTAACTCAACTCAACTGATGAAGGTTAGTATCAGCACTCCCGGTGGCTCCTAAATTGTAGGAATTGATCTAGGAGGCTCCTAAACTGATGCATGCAAGTGAAATCAATGGAAATAGGCCTCAATTAGTGTTCCCCACACTTAGTAACTGGAATATGTGCCACAATTAGGTCAAGTGGACCTAATGGTGCTAGTGACTAAAAATAGACTGGATGGACTCCTGATTTAGACATGACTCCTGATTTAGACATATGACCAAATTGGATAAGGGAGGATTAATAATCCTAACACCCCCATTGAATGCTAACTTGTACAATATATGGGCCCTGGTAACTAAGACCATAGGTCACCCATTACATCAAGTAAAGTAAAGTAACTGCTCAATACAAGGAGTTGGGGAAAAAACCACATGCGAAAAAATCCCCCCCTCTAATTAAGCAGGTAGAATCAGGATCAATCTGGTTCTTCTGTGCATATGTATCCTTGGGCATGGCATGTGAACCTCTCCATCATTATGTCTGGAGGAAGAATGATATGCTCAACTAAATCAGAAATATAGACAGCTGCCGGATGAAGACTGGACCCATGTAGAGCAACTGAAGTCAACTGATAAGTGAGAAAAGGTTCTTGAGGATTCAAAACATGTGAGGAACACTCAATAAACTGATATGTTGTAGCCATGAAAAGAAAACCATGAGTGGTAAGAACAGCCCCAAGTGTTAGGAGCAAGTGTCTAGGTGGATGCAGAAATCTTCCTCTTTACCAGTTCTATGAGGAGATGAGCATGTGATCAATGGTAGAGAAGCACTGGGACTGTTGAGAGAGAATGGTTGAGCTCCATAGTATTATATAGCTTCTGAAATAGCTAATGAATCACATAATAAAATATCATCAACCTCATAACAGGAAACTAACACCAAATCCCCAGCAGCAATTTTGAGGAAGAATTGAGGTACTTGATTTTTCACACCGGAATTGGTGAGAGCAGCTACAAGCATGACTAAAAGCTCTTGGATTTTAAAATATGAACCAAATAATATCAGATCAGAAATTAAATCAGATCTAAATAGGTTCACAACAAATCCAAAACTGTGAAATGAAATCAAATCCCAAGCAGGAGTTTTGTAGGAGACTTGCGGTACTTGTTTCTTCACACCGTTGATGAGAATAGCTACAAGCAGTACTGAAAGATTATGAATTTGATATATTAAACCAAGAAATATCAGATCATATCTAAATAATATCATATCATATCATATCCAATAAGGTTAATATCAGATTCAAATAAATGGTTAACCGAGACGGTGGATGCACAGCTTTCTTCTTCCTCAAAATTCTGAATTTTGGTGCATGAAATCCTACAGGAATTTGCTAGAAAATATATCATGGGGAGCAAATGGATCACTCTGTTAATATGATATTTCTTCCAAAATATCCAAGGTATCACATATTTTCACACCAGCAGCAAAATTAGAGGGAGAAAAATCAAATTTCTCTTCACTTTCAGAAGCAATTACTGGAAAATTTTGCACACAATTCAAAGGAAAATCACAGGTGAATGTTTGCATGGAAGTGCAGCAGTGTTTTTATTCAATATCAAAGATTTGAATGTATTCTTCTGTTTCATAAATATGAGGAGATGAGATATCATAAATCTCATGAACTTCTGGATCATCAGGAGAAGGAGTCACTGCAAGGAGACTGTCTTCAATTCGAATTGACTGTGTAGAAGATTCTGCTTCTTCTTAATTTTGAACAACTTCATTAGAGAGAGTGGAGGCTGATAATTTTAGATTAAGAATACTTATGTTGCTGGATATTCTCTCCAAAGTGATATTATGATCTTCATCAATCATTCCAAAGGTTGTGTCCAATCTTGTCTAGAGTTCCTTTGGGTCTTCAATAGATCTACTGAGGTAGCGCAAGCTAGGAGAAAGACCCAGTGCTATTCTTCCAAAAGATGCATCACATTTATTCAGCCAGTCATTCTCACTAAAACAATCTTCACCGATTCCAATAGACACCCCATAGAGAGCTCGTCTCATCATAGATGCAATCATCTTCTTCTTCCATTCTGAATAGTTTGAGAATAGGGAGAGAAGAGGAACTGATGAATCCATTTGAAGTTGTACCTGCAAAAACACAAAAGGGGAACTGTAAGGTTGACAGCTTGCACATTTCAGGTTTTCATCACACCAAGCATAGTTTATCAAGCAAGCTTGATCAACAATTCCTTAACTTGGTGTATTAAGTGGTAAACCTTCTGCTTCTGCTGCAGACCTGGAAGGAGCAATTTTGCTCAAAAATGATCTAGTAGGAGATCTGAGGAGGAGAAGTACCTTGTCCGCCAAGGCTCTAATACCATATTAAATTGTGCACATAGATCTGTGGACAAACACACAAATCACAAGATAGATCAATTTACTAAGTTATTGAAGAATGAAACAGTGCAAAAATGGATTGCAGCTGTGAATGATTTTCATTAATCAAACAATAATTAGATAATAAATACAATGAAGTACAATGGCTTAAATAGCCACAAGAAATTCGAATCCACATGAGGGAATTCAAATTGATTAGACTCTACTTGACTGTAGGTAACCAAGACCTTGTCTAGATCATTATTGGAGGACTCAATAGTTAACTGACCTTGTCTAAATCATTACCGGAGTTCAACGGAGTTTTAAAACACAACTCAAGTGTCTAATTCAGTGTTAGCTAAGGCTAATTGACTGTGGTAGGTGAGAAATGTGCCTCTCCCACATGCATCCATGCAAACCTAGCGCTAACTGAATGTAGAGGACTAGAATTGAATGGAATTGACTCCTAACTCAGCTTGACTAGTCACTAACTCAACTCAACTGATGAAGGTTGGTATCGGCACTCCCGGTGGCTCCTAAATTGTAGGAATTGATCTAGGAGGCTCCTAAACTGATGCATGGAAGTGCAATCAATGGATGTAGGCCTCAATTAGTGTTCCCCACACTTAGTAACTAGAATATGTGCCCCAATTAGGTCAAGTGGACCTAATGGTGCTAGTGACTAAAAATAGAATAGATGGACTCACAATTAGACATGACTCTTGATTTAGACATATGACCAAATTGGACAAGGGAAGATTAATAATCCTAACAAATAAGATATTGTTTCTGGTTTCCCCATGAATTTTGGGTTGATGTGGATTGTTTTGGAGTCATTTTTGCCACGATAGGGCCAAGAACGACTTTGGAGTCATTCTGCTCGGTCTGAGCTATGTATTGACGTCCCAGTTTTGCTTTATGGTGTTTCCTTTGAATCCCAGATCTGTTGTTTTGTTGTGTGGGCACAGTGGTTGGTATTTGGACTATTTGGGAGTGGAAATGGAGCCTAAGCGTGCTTGATAAACCTAGTGTGTGCAAGGGCCTCATAGACAGAGCTAGAGGGCTGACTTTCTTCTCTACACCCCTTGAATAGAAATAGAAGGGAAGTCATGAATTGAGGTACTATGCACCAGAGAAGAGGATGATTCCTTATGTTGGGTGTGTGTGGATGTATTAGAAGTCAGTCTAGCTATTGTGTAGGTGTCCTTAGCTCTTTAGTGAGCCCACTAGCTTAGCAGCCAGTGTTTCCAGAACCTGATAGCCCGATAAGCCCAAATTTGTTGGCTTGGCTATGTATTGTTGTGTAAACTTGGCATGATAAACTTAACCATGTTGGCTTGGCTGAGTTGCATATCCTTGGCTATGTGTGATTCTGCTAGTTACCCCTTACTCCTTGTGGAATCATGCCCCAACTCAGGGGTGGAAGTGTTGCTGAGAGATTGATGAGCACACTGGCCTATGGTTCAGTGGAACATTGCAGTGACGTAGCTGGTTGCAAATCAAGATTTTAGGAAGATAAGTATTCTTGTGCTTAAACCTTTGCAACTGTATTGTTTTATAAATGAACATGATGAATGCTAATTGTGTGAATGAATTTGCTTCTGTTGTTTGATAGTCATTTATGCATATGTGTTTGTTATTAGTTCAATGCATTTTTTTATATCTTACGTTCATGGGGATAGATTTCCTGGTTCGATTAATATGTGAGTCGCGTCCTCTTCGTAATTCAAAGTGTTGGGGACCTGATAATGATTTGGTTATGGAGAGGCCAAATCGTATCTTATAATTGTGGGAATCCATGACATTTTGTTTGAGATTGTCAAAGTCCTGTGAAAAATTGTACATACTGTAAAGCATTTGATCACACTATTGAACAGTTCCCACAAATTATTGTGAAATAGAAGGATAGAAGTGTCATTAACCCCAACCTAGTGCAAAATCTGAATCCAAACCCCAATCCGAATATTCAAATGATTGCTTCCAAACCAAGACAACCCAATCTTGTTGTAGTCACACGAGGAGGTGTTGCGACGGGAGAACACAAAAAAAAACTGCAACGAAATCCACAGGTGCAACCTACGACACAAGAAATATTTGCTAAATGTCTAATAAGAGAAAGAAATTTTCTTGGATGTGTGACAGAACTTTGTCGATCCCAATCCGTCGTCAACATCTGGACAAGTTAGAGCTATGTTTGAACGATTTGAAAAGTTGATAAGGAGGCCACCCATGAAAAAGGTTAGTAAGCTTAAATAATTTTTCAAAAGTTATTTAGCACTAATCCATGCTAAATATGCTGTCATGGAACTAACATCACTCATAGAAGAAACCACAGAAGACCTGCGACCTGAAAAAAGAGTCAATCATATCGAGAGAAAACTGAAGATAGGTCGAGAACTGCGAATGACTGTGCATATAGGATATTATGATATGGACTATATAATATTAGAATTGGGCTTAGATGTCAATATATTCTCCAGGAAGACATGGGAGAGCATGAATAAGTTGTGACTGGACTGGTCGCCTGTCCAGCTAAGGCTTGAAAAATGGTCGAAGGCGCTACCACTTGGTAGACTATCCCAAGGACCTATGGAAGTCGAGGGCTTAAGAACATATGCCAAATTTGAAGTTGTTGACATTGTCAGTGACACAAACCCATATCCTCCACTTCTAGGAATTGATTGGGAAATAGAAAACAAAACTATTATAAACATCAATAAGAGGATCTTGTCTTTCGAAGATTCTAAAATAAGTGGTTGTACCAATTGACCTGCTTGAAGGACAACGATATGTCAAGCCTGTGCATAGTGAAGGGCAAGAAAATTATCTAGACCAGCTGTACAACATCATGTATTCAAAGGAAGACTATATTAACCCAAAAACTAACAAAAACTTGATTTGGCAAAGTGTAAGTTCATGCACGTCCGACTCAAGCGATGCTCTAGAAAATTGGTAGAACAGATTGCATAAAGTTTCCATGTGTAGATGTGCAAGATTCATAAGAGATGTTTGAAGGGTAGGAGCCAAAGCAAGTGCACTGCCTACATATGAAGGATTTCCTAATATCGCACCTTTCTTGCAATAATTTGAAGAAAAGTTCATAGAATCACAATGACTGTCTACTTTGGATTATGTGCTCATAGCTATGCCCACTAGATGGTGGGGTACACACAAACAGTCTATCTCTGAATGGTCGCAATGTAGGAGACTAATGAAGATCATATTTAGAGAAGAGATTGGTTATTCTGATCAAAAGTACACAGGATTGGAAAATCCTGGAAAACCTATTGAGCATTGTCGTGGGATTTGGCAAGAATGTCCACGATAAGAATGGGTTCATCGATTCATCCATACATTAGAGATAGTGCCAAGCAGTTGGTACACCTCAGAAGAGCTGCAACGAGGAACCATTGAATGGGAAATCTTAGCTGTAAGTTTTACCTAGACGTTCGAATTTAAAAGCGAACACCCAACAATTGATGCTGCATTACAAGTCATCAAGGAGAAAATATTTGAAGAAATACCAGTTACAGACATGCACTATCATCACTTCCCCATGAATATGAATAGATGGATGCAGTGCTATAATCTCACAGGGGAACCAGATGATGATGACCCACTTGAGATAAATATACCTGAATTAGAAGGCATACACATATTAGAGGGAGCTCCTATGACTATTGACCAGTTTCTAAAAGAACTTAAAATCAAGAAAGTAAATATTGGGTCCCAGGAAAACCCGAAATTTGCTAATATTGGAGATTACTCGGAGGCGGAAACTATGGTAAAGATCATTGACTTATTACATGAGCTTCAGGATCTGTTCCCTACAAAGTTCTTTTAAATGAAAGGCATAGTTGGTGACTTGGGTGAAATGAAGATACCCTTGAGTCCTGATGCAAAACCAGTCAGACAACGACCATACAGGCTAAACCCACATTACAAGGGGAAATTTAAAGCCATACTGGATTGAATGATAGAGGAAGAAGTGATAGAATCAGTTGAAGAATTATAATGGATCAGCCCAATCATAGTGCAATATTAGAAGACTTCAGGGGAAGTCAGAATTTGTGTTGATCTCAGAAAATTAAATGATTCTTGCTTTCATGATCCATTTCCGACTCCATTCACAGATGAGGTATTGGAGAATATTGAGGGACAAGAAATGTATTCATTTATGGATGGCTTCTCGGGCTACCATCAGGTTAGAATTGTAAAAGAATATCACTAGAATACTACCTTTGCAACGGAATGGGGATGCTACCAATACATGGTTTTCCTTTGGACTCAAGAATGCACTTGCAATTTTTTCTTGAATTGTAGCTGCTGCATTTAAAGATCATATAAAAAAATTTCTTGAAGTTTAGTTTGACGACTGGACTATTTTTGGTCTCATAAGAGACCACATAGAAAGTCTTAGAATGATGTTAGAATGATGTCGTCAGTACCAAATTGCTCTCAATTTGAGAAAATGTATTTTTTGTGTGCCTTTTGAGGCTCTATTAGGACATGTAGTCTGTCATGATGGGATTTTTTTTGACCCAACTAAAATATCTATCACCCTGTATTTACCACCACCTACCACAATAAAACAATTAAGGGAAACATTGGGTAATATGGGATATTATAGGAAGTTCATCAAGGGATATGCACAGGTGACGACCCCGATGGAGAAATTGTTAAAAAAAGATACCAAGTTTCAGTGCACGGATGAATGCTAAGACAGCCTGGATAAGTTGAGAAGCAAAATGGCCACTACCCTAATACTCGTCTTCCCATATTTGAAAAAACAATTCCATGTTCATGTTGATGCATTGTCTGTTGTGCTTGGAGTGGTTCTCACGCAACTAGGAGAGGGAGAAATCGATCATCTCATTTATTTTGCTAGCAGGAAGTTGTCGACTGCATAAAATAATTACACCACAAGAGAGAGAGAGAGAGAAGGCCTTGCGATGGTCTATGCATTGCAAAAATTCAGACATTATTTGATGGGGGGCATTTTAAAATGTACATTGACCATTCTAAATTAAAATACTTGGTCAATAAGCCAGTGTTAGGGGGGACGATATGCCGGTTCCTTCTCCTCTTTCAAGAATTTGACTTTAAGATAATTGTTAAACCAGGACGATTAAATTTGGGACTAGATCACCTCTACATAATAGAGAATGGAGAAGAACCCACTAGCCTAGAAGAAAATCTCTCTAATGCCCAACTGTTTGCAATAAGTTCCTTTGACACACAATATGAAGATATCATACAGTTCCTAACTACAGTTTTTGCACCGACTAGGTTTACAACAACACAGAAGAAACAATTAGTAACATGAGTTGTAGATTTCCAATTAATTGTTGGCCACTTGTATAAACTTGGCTCGAATGAAATACTTTGACGCTATGTTTTTGAACATGAGCGCCCTATTATATTAAGTGAAGCACATGTTGGCATCGCAGGTGGACACTATGCAAGCAAGGATATGACGTGCAAGATATTACAAGCAGGGTTATGGTGTCCTACCATGTGTTAGCACTCATATTTTCCTTGCATTGTATCAAGAAAACCCCGAGGTAACCACAAAACCACTTTAGACTGTATTTCTGGCTGAATATAGTTAGAGAGGGATCTCTTGATATTTACAAGGTTTTCACACTCAAGATATTCAATCAATGACAATGATAAGGTAAGTTTCTGATAGGGACGATTTTTTTTATAAAATATTTGGCAGGATAGACATGAGGAGGCCATTGGGAAAATGGAGTAAAAAATCATACATGATTTGAGATGAAAAAGGTAGGGTTTTGAAGGATCATGGACAGAGGCAAGGTAGACACCATTTCCTAAGTCTTGAGGGTTTTGCAAGTTAATTAGAAGACAAGGAGGGCAAACCATCAAGCAGAGCACCAAGCTTGGGTGAGTTCTGCAAGACTAGCAGAAAATGGTTTGAAAATGCTTGAACAAATGAAACTAGAGCATGCAAGATGAATTCTAGTTCATAAAAATAATGCTCAAGCATGAAAGAAAATACAAAATAGAGTGTTTAAACTGGAAAAAAATCACATCAGAAGATTACTTACTAAGGAAAATGATGGCACAATAAATATCTTCCATGGAAACTTCAACATTCCTCCTCTGCAATTTTTATTCATCTCTGGAAATGAAAGCCATTATAATGAAGAGCCTCTATGCTCTTGAAAAAACAACCTTAGATCTATCAAATACATTTGAATTTATATTAAAACTACATCTACTCAATATTAAATTCGAAATCTAACTAAACTCTTAAAATAGAAATAAAATTACAACTATTTTTCCTTCATTTCAGGATGCAGACTGGTGAACAATAGGATTCAAATCCCCACATGCATATATAAAATGGTGATTAATGTGTGAAATATGAGATAGGTTTTTATAAATGACCATGTTCCCAACAAAACCCATGTATTCATTTTCTCAGATTCTCCTCGAGCTCATTGAAATCATCTTTTTAAGTTGATGACTCAGAGAATATTTTTAAATTTCTGGAAAATTTCCCTGTGAAGATGATTTAAATTATCCCAACCTGTAATACCTGTGTAAAAACCGAAGGAGTGTTTTGAATATTGGCCCGTGATGAAGAGAAACCACTCTTAGTTTCTAAAAATTCTTCTTTGTTTGGAGGAAACATATCTTTGAACTTAATGACTAAAATAGTCATTTTCATTAAAAACAAACATGCTCTACTGCTACAATTGATATCTGATACTCTGTTTTTTTTTTTTAATGTTGAATCTGACACACTTGCTGATGATGGATTTTGAATACTTGAAGATGCAATTGATACTAAAATCTAATATTCAACAAATGCAGTTGTCTGAAGTCTTGAATTAAGAGCTAAAGTTGATGAATCTCCTGAAGGTGAAAGTGGACCAATAGTTCCAGTACTTATGCCTTTGAATTTTTCTATTCCACTTGCTTCACTCTTTGATCATCAATTCTATTTGCATGAGCTGATATTTTGGTCACTGGCCTCCTCAAGAAACCAATTGAACCAGAAATTTCTATTAATTGTTTATTGAGGATAAAAAAGTTATTCTTCATCTGATTCAAACTTGGTACTCTTCAGCCACTCAACAAATGATTTGATGTTTTTCCATATCTATAATATGGTGTTTCCCCTCGAACCTCTATCATACAATTTGAAAACAATGTCTTCCTCCAAGATCTCCTCGTCATAGAGAGTTTTAAGAACTAAACCAACAGCTTCAGTACGCACATGATTGCAAAATGCTTCAATAGAATCAAACAACATCAACTGAGAATTTCCATCTTGCACAACTCTAACTCTAGATAAATAGCCTTGCATAGAAACAGAATTGTTTTCATTATTTATGGGTGCATTGAAAGGAACATTTCATATTTCAGGAAACCATACAAACTCAGCACCCATTTCTGTAGGTGAAATGAATTTTAACCGTAAATCCATTTGGCCAATTGAAGTTGAGACAACACATGTCTCAACTTGTCCTTCATAAAAAAATTCATTGAGCCCCAAAGTGTTGTTTCTCCACGTGCTTTTAGTCTACGAAATTGATTTGAACCATTGATTTGGATTGATATTTATCTTGAGTCATCTAAGAGTGAAGCTCATACCGAATTTTGCAGTTCTCCAAATTCGATTTGGTCGTCCAAGATATGGCAACAAAATCAACCTAATCCGTTGGATGCTGGGTATCTCTCATGTGTGCGATTGATTTTAATTTTGTTTGCATGAATTTAAACACAAGCCAAATCGCTTCAGGAATAATGCTAGGTATTTTTCTTTGGCCGCATGATAGTTCTTTGCTATCTCTTTATCGACACACCTTCATTCTCATCAATAATGGAAAATTTGTTCCAAAAGCCTAAATTTATCACATATTCTTCATATGATGTCCTCAAAGAAAATCCTAAGGATTTTTTTCTCCATGCAAGGGACGTATCGAATAACGTATTCACCATCCCCACAAACCACAACAGATATTTCACTCATATTGTGCACTAAGTTCTGAGGATATATACTACAGCTTCCTAATTCCTTCATGCCCAAAGACCATCGCTCCTTATCTGCATATCAACTCCTGTTCCAATCCATAGCTGCAAAACCACATCCAATTCCAACTTTATTTCACTCTTCCTGGTGCACGCCGACTCTTCCCTTAGTTGAAACCGCTGAAATACTTGCTTATTTAGAAATGCTACAATATATTTTATTTCATAAAAATAAACACAAAATTTACGTCTGCAATCCTAACAATTAATATAACCAAACATTTGTTCCCTAGTGATCATAAATCCTTTTTTTATTTAAATCTTGGTACATGAGCTTTGATGGCGAGTTCGTATGAATATTAACTTGATTTGTGTTAACATAGCAAGCGCTTTATAATTTCCAATATAACCCATCAATCATTTGAACTCTTCTACGTGGAGTGATTGCCTCTTCCATTAGCCAAAGCAATGACCATGATATCTGCTTTGTTTTTTACATCCTGTGCATAAATTTTTTAAAAACCAATTTTATGGTAATATCCCACATGCACCATCTATGAAACATTACACCTGTTTATATACTCAGATGGTTTCAATATATATTAAGGAATAGATAAAGGGTATTATCTTTTGTGTGTTCATCGTTCGTACATTGATTGTGGTCGTTGACAGTTGTGTGTGGCCTCCACACGATTTTGGTGCTCGGTTGTTGGGCTTTGGCTTGATGTGAGTTGGGTGTTGAGCGACCTTGTGCCAATATTAAAATATGCAAGCCACATTTATAATTTTTTATAAAAATGTGCTAAGCCACATTTATAAAAATTATTTTCTAACTTTATGAATAAACCTCTAAACCCAATAATAAAGAATTCCCCCTTTTATTAAAAAGGCCTCTAACTCATTCTTCTTTGTCAAAACCTGGAAAATTGTGTGCATTAGTCAATGAGAAAAAACTTGAAGATGCCAAATCATAAATGAAACTTCAAAATTTAAAAGGTGATAACACCAATCACTACCAAAATAATTAGTGGTAATAGCTAGCTCCAATTGGGGATGTTAGCCTCCCTGCAAGGTAGCAAAGAACCGCGTAGACAAAGTTTCAGATCCATTGAGTTGCTCCCAAACTTTTTCCTATAACCTTTAACCTGCTTTGACCTGTAACCATCCATTGAAACCATTCTGCAAACAAATCCCTTCTGTAACCTTTCACCTATCACTTGTCACCCATCCATCCTCTGAAGACTCAAAGCAACTGCAACTGCAAATATGAACTTGAAACTAATGCTGAAATCAAACTAAAAATTTCTGAAAGAAATGCTCACCGTATCGAGCTTATTCACGCCTACCTACCTTGCTTTACTGAGCACAAATGACTAGTTAAGTAAACTCCCACTTTCAATGAAGACAACCAAGTAACTAATCAAATGATTGGGCTTCTTCATCACGCTTGATTGAAATCAGAAACAAATAACTTAATGGAAAAATGTTATGATAAAAAAAATTTCCTCAATTGTAAAGACATAACCAAACATTCCTGCTGCAAATTTTCTCCATATATTCAGCCACCGGATCGTAAAAAGTATGACAACTTTCAAAAAATTATGTTATTTGTTTTCCATGACAAGGCTGCTCAAAATGCACATTCTTTTGTGTCTTGACAAAAAAAAATTCAAAAGAACCTTGAAAGGAAAGTTTATGACAATTTTCAAATGAAACATCCAGAACTTCATTCAAAATTTCTAAATTTATAACTTGTTTCTTCTCATGCATTTCAAAAGAAATATCATTTTGTTTTTCAATAAAATAAAATAAATTACTTTGTTCTTGACAAAAAAATTCTGAATTTGAAAAATATGAAGACATTTATTTGAGAACCTTCCTCTTCCTTTTGGTGATTTAACTCCTCATCATAAACTGTTGGTTTCTACTCATGCTGAGATTGATTGCATGATTGTTCTTCTTTCTTATCATCCATTCCAAGAAAGTTTATACCTTCATTGATAATCTCAAATTTATGTTTTTGATTAGAAAATTTAAGTCTCTTTTTCAACAATTCAAATGAAGACAAACACAAAGGAAAACCGTCACTTTCAGCATGTTTACTATCCACTCTGTTTTCAGTCTTTTGACCATGAATTTCAATTACATTTTCTTCATTAACTAACTCTGAACTTGCAAGATCTTCAGCTTTTTGTTTGGGTACAACATCTAAGTAGTCCTCCTCATACTTATCATATATAGGAAGGATGAAATCCTTTTTAAAACCACCACTAACAGAATTTATCACAGGCTGATTGCATTCTTCATAAAACAAATCCTTATAACCCTCTTCCTGTACAAAATTGGGTTGGTCATATTTTTGTTTACTAAAAGAACGTTTGAGATGCAAAGATAATATTTCTTTTTGTTCATGTTTCTCAACCAAGTCTAATTATTTTTCAATTTTATCACCACTATCTTGATTTGGAACTTTCCTAGCCATCCTAAGATTGTCTTCAACCTCCAATGAATCAATAAACATGTGCTGCAAAGTGACTAGATTTCTCTCCAAAAGAAGAAAAGACAATTCGGGAAGAAAATTAGATGCATACTACAATTTTGCAGCACCTTATAATGGTTGAATTCCTTTTAGCATATTATAGTAAAAACTTGCAAACCTTTTGTTGAAACTTGACAATGTTTCATCTTCTTGTTTCTTCATGGAATAAAACTAAGAAAGTATTTTGTCTAATGACCTCCTCTGACCCCAAAACTTCAAAAAGATATCAGAAAACTCTTCCCATGTACTGATTGATTAAAGATGCAAGTGCTTAAACCATTTATTAACATCTCCTTGCAAATATTGGGAAAAAAACCCTCATGCAAACATCATCATATTCTACTTCAAAGAGGTCAAGGAAATGCTCAAAGGCTTGTAGATGTTTCTCAGTTGTAAGGTTCTTGGATTCTCCATCAAAGTTAGGAAGGTATTTGTAGTATTTTGTGGGAAAATCATGAAGTCGTCTATACTAGTTTAGAATCTTGGAAGAAACAGAGCTATATGAAAAAGATGTAGTATCAACTGTGGTATCATGAGGCTCACAAGGATGATCCTTGATGTCATGTGGTTCAAATGAAAGGTTTTAATCAAAATCAAATGTACAAGATGGTGATATAGTTTTAGTTCGTAAAGAAGGATATATAGGAGTAAATTCATGGTTTTGTTTTGAGTTCAACAAGCAATGAGAAATTCTTTTAACAAGCTCAGGAAAGGACAGGAAAATATTTACAAGAAAGGATAAGATGTATTGGAGAAAGCTGAAACTTGAGTACCTTATCTTTCCATCATTCCTTTCCACTTCTTTACGGTGAGATAATTTCCCCAGGAGATTCTACCGATTCACTTTGAAAACTTGATTTCTGGATCATGCCGCATGCGGAGTCACTGAAATTTTGATTCTTGAAGATGGTGTCGCCAGGTGCAAAATGCACAACCTTCTTGATGTTTGACTTCTTTTCACCATCAAAAATAAAATCTACAACACTATCATTCATACCCAGGGAATATTTTAACCCTCGTATCCCCGACAATGACGCCAATTTGTTATCACTCATATTTTCCTTGGGTTGTGTCAAGGAAACCCCGAGGTAACCACAAAACCACTTTAAACTGTATTTCTGACTCAATACAATCAGAGAGGGATATCTCGATATTTACAAGGTTTTCACACTCAAGATATTCAATCAATGACACTGAAAAGGTTAGTTTATGATAGGGACAAAATGTTTTTATAAAATAGTTGATAAGACAGACCTGAGGAGGCCATTAAGAAAATGGAGTAAAAAATCAGACATGAGTTGAGTTACAAAAGGTAGGCGTTTGAAGGATCATGGACACAGGAAAGGTAGCCACCATTTCCTCAGTATTGAGGATTTTTCACTTTGATTAGAAGACAAGGAGGACAAACCATCAAGCATAGCACCTAGCTTGGGTGAGTTTTGCAAGAATTTAGCAGAAAATGGTTTGAAAATGCTTGAACAAATGAAACTAGAGAATGCAAGATGAGTTCTAGTTCATAAAAATATTACTCAAGAATGAAAGAAAATACAAATTGGAGTGTTTAAACTAGAAAAACAATGACATCAGAAGATTACTTACAAACAAAAATGATGGCACAAGAAATATTTTTCATGGAAACTTCAACATTCCTCCTCTGCAATTTTTATTCATCTCTGGAAATGAAAGCCATTACAATGAAGAGCCTCTATGCTCTTGAAAATACAACCTTATATCTATAAAATAAATCTGAATTTATAGAAAAACTACATATACTCAATCTTAAATTCGAAATCTAACTAAATTATAAAAATAGAAAAAACTACAACTAATTTTCCTTCATTTCAGGATGCATACTACTGAAAAATAGGCTTTAAATCCCCACCTGCATATCTCAACTGGTGAAATATTTGTAAAATTGGATAGATATTGTTATAAATGAACATGTTCTCGACAAAAATCGTGTCTTCATTTTCTCATATTCTCCTCCATCTCATTGGAATATTCTTTTGAAGTTGATGAATCATACAATATTTTTAAATTTCTGGAAAATTTCCCTGTGAAGATTATTTAAATTCTCCCAACTTGTAACACCTATGTAAAACCCGAAGAATATTTTTGAATATTGGCCCGTGTTGAAGAAACATATCTCTCAGTTTCTGAAAATTCTTCTTCATTTGGGGGAAACATCTCTATGAATTTAATGACTAAAACAATCATTTTCATAAAAACAAACATGCTCTGCTACTACAATTGATAGCTGATACTCTGTTTGTTGTTTTTAATGTTGAATCTGGAACACTTGCTAATGATGATATTCTGAATACTTGAAGATGCAATTTATACTGAAATCTAATCTTCAACAAATGCAGCATCCCGAAGTCCTGAATTAAGAGCTAAAGCCAATGAATCTCCTGAAGATGAAAATGGACCAATAGTTCTAGTAGTTATTCCTTTGAATTCTTCTATTCCATTTGCTTCATTGTTTGATCGTCGATTCTGTTTGCATGAGATGATATTTTGGTTACTTCCCTCCTCAAGAAACCAATTGAACCATACATTTTAATTAATTATTTAATGAGGATAAAGCACTTATTCTTCATCCGATTCAAACTCGACACTCTTCAGCCACTCAACAAATGATTTGATGTTTTTCTGTATCTATAATATGGTGTTTCTAATCGAACCTCTATCATACCATTTGAAAACAATGTCTTCCTCTAATATGTCCTCTTCATAGAGAGTTTTACGAACTAAACCAACAACTTCAGCACATACATGATTACAAAATGATTCAATAGCATCAACAGAGAATTTTCATCTTGCAAAACTATAGATAACCTTGCATAGAAACCGAATTGTTTTCATTATTTTTGGGTCCCTTGAAAGGATCATTTCATATTTCAGGAAACCATACAAACACAATGCCCATTTATTGAATAAAATTAACCTCGCCCCTTTTCTGCGGATGAAATGAATTTTAATCATAAATCCATTTGGCCAATTGAAGTTGTGACAACACGTCTCAACTTGTCCTTCATAAAAAATTTCACTGAGCCCCAAATTGTTATTTCTCCATGTGCTTTTAGTCCGCAAAATTGATTTGAACCATTTATTTGGATTGATCTTGATCTTGATTCATCCAAGAGTGAAGCTCATACCATATTTCACAGATATCCAAATTCAATTTGGTCATGCAAGTTACGGCAGCGAAATCAACATAATCCGTTGGATGTTGGGTATCTCTCACCTGTGCCATTAATCCCAATTTGTTTGCATGAATTTAAACACAAGCCAAATCGCTTCAGGAATAATTTCAAGTATCTTTCTTTGGTCGAATGATATTTCTCTACTATCTCTTTATCGACAACCCTTTATTCTCATCAATAATGGCAACTTTGTTCCCAAAACCTGAATTTATCACATATTCTTCATCTGATGTCCACACAGACTCAAAGAAAATACAAAGGGTTTATTTCTCCATGCAAGGACCATATAAATAACGTATTCGCCATCCTCACAAACCATAATAGATATTTCACTGAGATTGTGCGCTAAGTTCTGAGGATATATACTGCAGCTTCCCAATTCCTTCATGCCTAAAGACAATCCCTCCTCATCTGCATATCAACGCCTGTTCCAATCCATAGCTACAAAGCTGCACCCAATTCCAGCTTTATTTTTCTCTGCCTGGTGCGTGCCGACTCTTCCCTTAGTTGAAACCGCCGAAATCCTTGCTTATTTAGAAATGATGCAATATATTTTGTTTGATAAACAAAAACAATCACAAAATTTATGTCTGTAGTCCTAACAATTAACATAACCCAACATTGTTCCCCAGTGATCGTAAATCCTTTTTTTGATTTAAATCTTGGTACATGAGCTTTGATGGCAAGTTCGTTTGAATATTAACTCGATTTGTGTTATCATAGCAATCGCTTTATAATTTCCAATATAACCCATCAATCATTTGAACTCTTCTATGTGGAGCAATTGCTTCTTCCATTAGCCAAAGAAATGACCATCATATCTGAATTGTGTTTTATGTCTTGTTTATATATTTTTTAAAAACCAATTTTATGGTAGTATCCCACATGCACCATCTATGAAATATTACACCTTTTTATATACTCTGATGGTTTCAATGCATTTAGTAACAAAGAATGTATAATAGCTCTCATGTGCTCATCGTTTGGACTTTGATAGTGGGCATTGACAATTGTGCATGGTACCCACACGATTTTGGTGCTCGGTTGTTGGGATTTGGATTGATGTGCGTTGGGTGTTAAGCAGCCTTGTGCCAATATAGATTTTATAAAATATTCGCCACATTTATAAATTTTTATAAAATGTGCTAAGCCACATTTAAAAAGTTTATTTTGTAACTTTATGAATAAACCTCTAAACCCAATAATAATAAAATTTCCCCCTTTTATTAAAAAGGCCTTTAACTCCTTTTTGCTTGTCAAAACCTGGAAAATTTCGTGCATTAGTCAAGGAGAAAAAACTTGAAGATGCAAAATCATCAATGAAACTTCAAAATTTAAAAGGCGATAACACCATTCACTGCCAAAATAGTTAGTTCTAACACCATGCATGCCGATGATCGATACTACTATGGAAGCTATGATGTTTTCCAAAGAACGGGAAAGCCATCAAAGAAGAGAAAAATATATATGAGTTCCACAAATCACGTTACAGGAATTTGACAAATGGGTTGTGGAATTTTTGGGGCCTATAAGTCCAGCAGGAAAGTGCACAGGCACTAGGTACATTATTACTACGACATATTACTTAACTTGATGGGCAGAAGTTGCTCCCATCAAGGATTGTACTACTGCGATAACAACAAAGTTCTTATTTGAAAATGTTGTAACAAGGTTTGGGTGCCTAGAGATTTTGATCAGCGATCAAGGTATACATTTTGTTAATCAGTTGATTGAAGAAATCATCAATGAATGTCAAATACAGCATAGAAGAACAAGTCCATATCACCCGCAAGCCAATAGAGAAGTCGAAGCATTTAACAAGATGCACTTACCAAAGTTTGCAATACAAGAAGGGATAATTGGGACCAGAAAATTTCTGCAGTACTATGGGAATATCACACAACATGTAAGAATCTAACCAACCAGACACAATTCTGGTTAGTATATGGACAAGAAGTTGTCATTCCTATGGAATATATTGTACCAAGTTTAAGAGTAGTGAAAATTACCAAAATGATAGATGTTGATGCTGTTGAAGAAAGATTACTTCAGTTAATCCATTTGGAAGAATAACGCTTCATTGCAAGCTTCCATCAAAATGTTGAGAAACAAAGGCAAAATATATGGCATGATAGACACATTAAGAACAAGTAATTTTCAGTTAGAGGTCTTATTCTTATGTACAATAGTAAAATTTTCAAGCACCCAGGAAAGTTGAAGACACATTGGTTAGGTCCTTATCTGGTTAAGGAAATCAATGATGTAGGAGTAGTGAAAGTGGAAAAAATCGGATGGCATGGAAGTCAAAGGGCTCATCAATGGGAGTTGATTAAAGCCTTATTTCGATAACTCTGAGTAAAAAAAAAGTGATACTAATGATGCTGACACTAAAAACAATGACGGCTAGGGGAACATAATAGCCTCACACAAGGTGCAGCGAGGGAAGTATGGCACTAAATACAATGTCGTATTGCCACAATTATGAGGAGGGATTGTTGAGTCGCCAAATATCAAATCGAAAGACAACAAGGAAATTCGAGTAGATGGAAAGGAAAGTGAGGGTCATTTCAACCATTAATATCATGATGTCACACCAAAAAGGGGTAGTGTAGTTGGCACCTCCACATAAGGAATTGGACTAAGGATCCATGTGATGGTTCGTGTTGTAATTATGCTACTCGATGATTCCGCATGTTAGGATTTGACAACCATACTACTGGAATGAACCTGCTAATGATGGTTGATTCCCATATTACATCTTTATAATGCCATCACCAGAACAACTGCAAGGTATAGAGTGAATGCAAACTTGCGAAGAAGTATAACGAGTAAATGTATCAATGATAATGGTCCTAGGGGCCCTGTCGAGGAAATTGTAATGACTGTTCTGACTAAGAATACTGTTGTTAGATATGTTCCACTGAAGGCTGGGAGATTCTTGGAGATCCAACCAGTTTTGGGCCTCCATCCAAAAGTGGATCCAGCCATCTTGGAAAAGTTGTTAATGAAAATACCCTCTAATGCCTGGAAAAGAAATGATGCCTCAAAGGAGTTGAATATGACTGAAGAAGTAGTGGAAATAATTCAAAGGCCATAGGACATCCTGCCAAACCATCTGGACATAGTTAACAAGAATTAATTTCCACAGTGGATAGTATCCATTGCTAGGACCTTTCGGTCTGAACATATGTTTGGACTGAGAGACGAAGAAGTGGAGTCCAACATCATCACCATCATCTCTAAAAAATACTAAATCTATAAGATGTGACGATGATTCCAAATATGTGTTTCACTGGCATACCCTACCAAAGAGAGGTACCACATGAAGAGGAGGACATATATCACCAGCACTGTACCAAAGAGATACATTGAACATGAGTTGGATTGAGTGACTGACACGAGCTTGGAGGATTACTTGGATGTCACATACTCATTCATGGGTAATTCCAAAGAAGATTCTGAAGGGAAGAAGGAAAAACTTGGGATGAGCTAGAAACTGAAGCTATAAATGCTAACAAGGAAAATCGGTGTCCCTGTGTTAGATTTTTATTATTCAAGCTAGCATTATATTAGGATCTTTAACTGAGAGAATAAAAAGCACAACAATCAAACACAAGAGACAATAGACACAAATATTTTCCTCGGGAAAACCATAAAGGAGAAAACCCCGCAACTTCCTTAGAGATCGAATCAGCACCAAAAGTAAAACCCCAAAACAATAAGATGATCTCCCAACAGCAATAGTCTCTCTCTTGTCCCAGCAACTTCTCTCTCACTCATGCGCCCTAGTGAGTGAGTGTGTGTGTGATAAATAGAGAGTCTCACTCTCTAATTATATTCTTTCGTTCACTTAACCTTTAACTCAATTATGTAGGCTCGAGTAATCCTAACTCAGTTATGTAGGCTTGAGTAACCACAACTAGGGTACTAATGACCCGACTTACATTAACTCACCTAGGGCCGAATTCTCTTAGGAGAGTCTAATAACCTAGTGCCCCACAACTATGGGGACTTTAACCCTTGATCAATAGGAGGGTTACCGACAATGACTTTACATGACTTGTTTACATTATTGAATCTCTCGATAGGAACATCGGGGCATGACATGACTCAAATACATTACAAACACTTCTTGGAATAAACATTGGGGTACAATACATAAGATATACGAGTGAATACATTCTGAAGTTACAAATACATCAATACTCCCTCTTAACTTGGAAGATATTCTCTCGACACAATTTATCGGCACAAGTCTTCTTCTCTGTATCATCTATATCATCATTGAGTTCTCATCATCTTCATTTTCAAGTCATCTTCATCTGGATCTGGATCATCACTCAATCTGGATCATCATCACTGGATCTAGATCATCACTTGATCTAGATCATCACTGCTGGATCATCATCACTGGATCTGGATCATCACTGCTGGATCATCATCATTGGATCTAGATCATCACTCAATCTGGATCATTATTGATGGATCATCATCACTGGATCATCATCACAGGTGTTATCTCATGATTCTTCTTGTAACAAGAATTTCTATAGAGCCAGCCCTTTTTCATGCTGGTTGTAGGCCTAGCCTCCATTTAGGTCTTCTTCAGCGCTTATATCTGACCCTAAGTCAAAATGGCCGGCCCAACACTTACATTTGACCATGAGAGGAACACATCCAACACCATGTCAGAAAGGCACGCCCAACACTCACATTTGACTATGAGAGGAACCAATCTAGCCATATATATCAGAAAGGCCCAGCACTCACATCCACTAGCATGATAGGACACATCATCTATCATCCATGGAAAGGCTCAACACTTACATCTACTGGCATAGCAGGACACACCATCTACTATCCATAGAAAGGCACAGCACTTACATCCTCTGGCATAACAGGATACACCATCTACTATCCAAGGAAGGGCACAACACTTATATCCTCTGGCATAGCAGGACACACCATCTACTATCCAAGGAAGGGCTCGGCACTTATATTCGACCATGCAAGGAACCAATCCAGCCTACATGTCGAAAGGGCTCTGCACTTACATTCGACCATGCAAGGAACCAATCCAGCCTACATGCCGAAAGAGCTCTCGGCCCCGGGCCTCCATTCTACTAGAGAATGGCATTCAACACTTATATCTGATCATGTGGGAACAAATCCCTCAATCACATCAGAATGGCCCTGCACTCATATCTGATCATGTGAGAACACATCCCACAGTCATATCAGAATGGCCCTCAGCCCTAGGATGAGTATTCCTGGTAACTAACCAGGTGCCTCCATTCAGAGAATGGAATTCAACACTTATATATGTTCATGTAGGAACCAATCCTACAGTCACATCAGAATGGATTAGCACTCATATCTGACATGGAAGGAACGAATCCTCTCACTATGACATAATGGCTCAGCCCTTATATCTGACCATGGAAGGAACCAATCCTCTCACCATGTCAGAATGGCTCATGGACTCATCACTTCCGCTTGGAAGGAATCTCGATCTGGAGAACACCAAGCTTCTCCCTGAAGTACTCAAACTTCACTCTGGCCAATGGCTTCATCAACACATCAGCTATCTGTTCGTCTGTCGCAACATATTGGAGCTTCATTGCTCCTCTCTGTACCATATCTCTGATATAGTGATATTTGATCTCAATATGCTTCAACTTTTCATGGAACACTGGGTTCTCAGACAACTTCACACAACTCTGGTTGTTGCAATATATACAAGTAGCATCCAACTGGAGATCAAATAAATTAGACAATAGCTTCCTCAACCATACTACCTCACAACTAGTTGAACAAGCTACGACATGCTCTGCTTTAGCTATACTCAATGCCACACAGGATTGCTTCCTTCTAAACCAAGATATCACACATGATCCCATACTGAAGTTGCACCCTGAAGTGCTCTTCCTATCGATGGCACTACCTTCCCAATCTGAATTAACATAACCTTCCAGGTTAATCTTCTGATTTGCCTCATACTTGAGCCCATAATCAACTGTACTCTTTAGGTACCTCAGAATATGCTTTGCAGCAATCATGTGAACATGTCTCGGATCTGTTAGGAACTGGCTCAAGGTATTCACAGTAAAGCAAATATCTGGTCTTGTATTCGTCAGGTACATCAAGGATCCAATCATTTGATGATACATCGTAGCATCAACTGTATCTAATGAAGCATTAGTCAATAGATTCTGGTTCAATGCCAAATGTGTGGTCATGGCCTTGCAGTTCGTCATCCTGAACCTCTTTAGGATCTCTACTGCATACTTCCCTTGTCCCAGGGATATTCCGTCTGTATTCTGCCACACCTCCATGCCTAGAAAATAGTGCATCATGCCCAAGTCCTGAATTTCGAACTAAACAACAAGCTTCCTCTTGCAAATTTAATGAGTTCCTCTTTTCTGTCAGGAACAAGTCATCGACATATAACAGGAGCATCATTGGTCTTCCGTCTTCAACCTTGAAGCAAAGTTTGGAATCCGCTTTACTCTCAGTAAAGCCTAGAGTCATCAATAATCTATCCATCCTGTCGTACCATGTCAAACCTCAGGATCTTCTGCAGTCACTCCCTTTGAAGAGGAGAATCATTCTCCCTCTGTCTTTCGTACTCTATGCACTGAAACATTTTGTACCGGAGTGACAAGTAGCTTCCTCTGCTACTAATATTCTATGTATCCATCTAGGATCACTAGATACTAAGATCCTCTATCTTGAAATTTTTTCAAAATTTCTTCTCGCACCCATCTGTGAGCTTGTCATCCTCTATAGACTTTCATCTTCAACCTTGTAGCAAAGGTTCATATCTTCATCAAGCTCCTCATATATGTGTTATCCCATGGGTGTCTTCTGAGCTCGTATAAGGCCTTCTTTCAGTTGCACACATGATTCTGCTTGTCATGTGTCTCAACTCCCATGCACTGGCTGCAAATGTCTCTTCGTAGTCTATGCTTTCTTTTCATGAGAAGCCTCATGCTATGAATCTTTCCTTGTATCCCACGATGTCTCCATCTACTGCATGATGGAACTACAGACTTCCCTTCATGTATCGATACTACATCCTAGACATCATTCTTCTTGAACCGGTATTTCCTTTCTTCTTGGTTGCTTCTTCATGGCTGGAAGGTTTTGCATCAATGATGTCACTGCATTCATCATATTATTCTTCATCTTGAACTGTCATCACTTGTTCTTCAGAACAAGTCTCATCCTTCTTTGCTTGTAGGCGATTTTACGCGATCTTTCCTACAAGTCAAATGCATTAGTTGTATGGTTAGAAACATTTCATAAGGTATATTCATACTGAAAAATTCTTTTGCATCAAGATATATGATTATGTAACTATTTTAGCCAATACAACATTCATCCATATCTCACGGAAACTTTCTAGATGCCTTCCATCTCTACCAAGACAACATTGAGACTGTGCACTAATCCAATATGTCAGCAAAGAGGTTTCATTCTAGATAAGTAGCAATGGAGAGTTGTATAGCACCATGAGCTACTTACCCATCACATGCGTATTAGTAGTATACTGTCATTAATGCAAACATTCTACCATGCATAATACATCAACTGAATATAAACAAATGCATAACAAAATAATATCATGAAATGACAATTGAGTACTTATCTTTATTTGTTTCGTGGATAGAATCCTTCTTGATCCTTCAGCTTCATCATCTTCTTCATTCATAATAGCATCGTTTCTTATCCAAATGGTAAGATGGATAAGAGGTTCTTTAAGATTTGAGTTCTTCATATTCCTCATCGCTTGATGGATCTTCTTTGGATGGCAAGAGCTTTATCTTCAGTTGCTCCCATCTTCTCTTCTCTTATTATGAGTCGAGCTTCTTCTTCTTCCCAGAGTCTGCTAAAGTAATCACTTCCTTCTGGAACACATTCCTCGCATGAATAAATCCCATGATCCTAGGAGGCCATTCAAGGTGGCTATCGCCACTTATGCATTCTTCACTTCTTCTTTTACCGCTTCAATTTGTTCTTTTATTTGAGAGACCCTTGTAAAGTATGACTGTATGGTCTTTGCATTCTGGATCTTCACATTCTTCAACTGTTTTCTCAAAGTCATCTTCCGATTTATGTTATTCCCTTCAAATAGCTTGGTCAAGGAATCAGCCATCTCTTTCAGTGTCTTTAGGGAAGACACTTGTGGTATAAGGTGATCCGTGATTGAATCAACAATGATCTTTTTGGCCTTGACCAAGTTCTTCTAGTGTAAGGCTTTTAGCCTTATCTCCATCTAGAACTGGAACCTCTCTTCTTATGTAGGTGTCCAATTCATTTTCTTCAGAGAGATCATATACTTCCATGCTTGGAAGTTGTCAAATTAAACAAGCTTATCATCAATTTGATGTCATAAATAACTTGAAATGAGAACGTCAAATGAAAATAGCAAAAGATTAGATCTTATCGATTTGAGGTGTCCGTCCTAGTTTCGGAGCTAGTTGATCTAGGGTTTGTTAGAGAAACCCTAATTTTCAAAACTTGGAATCTTTCAAATCTGATTGTATAGAAAGATAGACCTCTTCAAGGTGAGCTATCCAATGTACTCATTTTCTGAAAAAAGTGGAGGGAAGCTCACGAATAGGAAGCCCTAGTTTACGAATTTCTTCTACATAAATTCCTGATACTGTTTCTGTGGTATCTCTGAAATTACTACTCCTCTGTGTTTGAAACTTTGTACTGATATCTCCTCACCTATCCCTATTCCAAAAACACAGGTTTTATCAAAATTGGTTTCACCAATTGGGACTTTTTCCCAAGGTGACCTGTTTCAGGACTATTGAGCATAGCGTAGTTGTACGGACTACCACGTGTCACTATTTTATCTTCAAGGTCTGAAACTTCTACCATATAAAATAAAGTATGTTACCTTTTTGTAACATCTTTATAAATTTCATTTGAACCTTTGTATCCTTAGATATAGCAATTCTCCCCAGGTGTCCTATTTAGCGATGAATCCTGGAAGAGGTTGGAACCCTAACTTGAAGGGATCATATATCCTAAACTATAGCGAATCTGAGGCTGAAATTTGGAAACAATGTAAATAAGGATTTTAGCTTTGTCCTTTGAAAGTTTCATCCCATGAGACCTCTGCAATCCCAAGAAATAGCTAATTTACCAAAACTTATCAGTTTTAGTATTTAGGGTTTTTCCAGCTCGAGGTCAAACTAGGGTTTGACTTTCTCGGAGTTACACCCAACCAAAAATCTCGAACCATGTCTCTAAAATTCTGATGAGAGAAATCCTATGTCGGGGTCACTCAAAAATTATTCTTCTGTAAAAAGCCCAAATTTCCCACACCAAAAACTGAAAATGCCCGGAATCGAATTCTACTTCGACATAAAGATGCACCCTTCAATGGAGAGTCAACCTAGCATACTTTTGCTGATGGATTGTGGAGAGAGACCCAAAAAGTAAGAAGCCCTAGCTTCTACAGTGGCACAATGTCTTCTTCTTAGGTTAGCTCTGATACCATGTTATATTTTTATCATTCAAGCTAGCATTATATTAAGATCTTTAACTGAGAGAATAACAAGCACAACAATCAAACACAAGAGACAATATACACAAATATTTTCCTTGGGGAGACCAGAAAGGAGAAAATTCCACAACTTCCTCAGAGATAAAATCAACACCAAAAGTAAAACCCCAAAACAGTAAGATGATCTCCTGATAGCAGTAGTCTCTCTCTTGTCCCAACAACTTCTCTCTCACTCATGCGCCCCAGTGAGTGAGTGTGTGTGTGATAAATAGAGAGTCTCACCCTCTATTTATATTCTTTCGTTAACTTAACCTTTAACTCTATTATGTAGGCTCGAGTAATCCTAACTCAGTTATGTAGGCTCAAGTAACCACAACTAGGGTACTAATAACCCGACTTACATTAACTCACCTAGGGCCGACTTCTCTTAGGAGAGTCTAATAACCCTAGTGCCCCACAACCATGGGGAATTTAACCCTTGATCAATAGGAGGGTTACCCACAATGAATTTACATGACTTGTTTACATTAATGAATCTCCTGATAGGAACATTAGGGCATGACATGACTCAAATACATTACATACACTTCTCAGAATAAACATCGGGGTACAATACATAAGATATACAAGTGAATACATTTCAAAGTTACATATACATCAACACCCTGATAAGGCCCTCATCCCCTGCGTTCTACCCCTACGTCCTACTCCACGAAGCGGTAAAAGAATCCAAAAGCAGACAAGAATGACAAGTCTAAAAAGGATTTAGTACTATTACTGAACGAAACTTCCTTATATAGGGTTGTCAAAATGACAGTTGTACCAGGAGATATAAAGGTTACAAAACAAAAATCCAAATACAGAAGGAAGATAAACCCTCCAGCTAGTTGCACATACAGAATGAACATAAACCCTACAGCTAGCTGCACATACAGAATGAACATATGGCCAAACATAGAAGCAACATAAAGTCAGAAGCATAAATAGTCACTGGGATAATTTATAATGTGCATCAGAAGGTGTGCGAGGTAGAGTCCTCGATAGAAAGAGATATGTTGGAACATGTCAGGTCAGACCTAGTGGATCACATGTAGAAAATAGAAGAGGAAGTGTGCGCAAAAACAAAGAAGTTGCTAAAAATTGTGGAGTATTTTTAGACCAAGATTAGCGCAAGTCATACCCTAGAGGAATAGTTTGTGTGGCCTGGGATGAGCCACAAGTGAGTGTTGGGGGCCTATTGGGCCTCAAGATATAAGGGCATAATTCATGTAGAATTATGCCTAAGTATGGAAGAAGAGTGTAAAGAAGAAGAGAAAGGAGCTACGACGGAGGAAGCGACATCAAAAGAAAAGGGAAGAATGTTGCGACAGAAGAAGGAAAGTGAAGAAGAAGACAAAGAGAAGGCACAGGATAAGGATTTTCCACCGGTTTAGTAAGACATGCCAGAAGCACAAAGTAAGATACAAGACAACATGGTAGAATATTCATGGAAGCAGGCATGAGAATAAGCGTAATGGCAGGAAAATGATAATAAGGAATAACACCGAGAAAGTGACAATCCTTAGCAATCGTGGGTACGAGCTCGGCTGGAGCTAGCAGAAACCACACACGTAAAGGCGTCTTTGTAAGTCAGACCGATAGCTCCTTTTTGTTATGTATTGCTAGAATACGAAAGACATTTTTGTGGCTGCAGATAGTAAGTCAGTTGGGATAGTGACTAAAGTTGATTCTATTAGAGTCTATATCGAGTCAGTATTGAGTCTGTACAAGCATGTATGGGATTTGTATTGAGTCTATAATATGGCTATAAAAGAATGAACCCAAGCTATAAATTGGTTAAATGGTTTTAGAGGATTAGTTGATACAACAATTTTGAGTAATATCTAGACTCTTGGGAAATACACTTGAGCTAGACTAGAGATAAATAGTTTTTGGTTAATGACTCTAGATCGTTGAGTGCATCAAAGTATTGGTTCTATAGCTGAGTGCGCAAACAGGTAGAGAAGGTTGAGTTGATCTGGGCTATTTGTGGATCACTTGTAGAAGTAGAGTAGAGAAAGAAAGAGAGAATATTAGAGAGCATGAGAGGGAGGAAAATTATGTAAGGATAGAAGAAAAGGTCTCAAATAGAGTCTGCAGCTTTGTGTGCAGACAAAAGGTGCATCTATTTCCTCTTGCCAATTCCAGATGAAGAGAACCTTGTGTTTTTTCTCGGATGGGTTTCCACATTATATGCTGTGTACATGTGTGAATGTTGAATAGCTTAGTTAGATGCATAAGTACTGTGTTAATTGATTGATTGATTACTGTGTTACAATTGGATAAATGCATGACGGTCGCATTATAGTAACGAATATCCTTATGATGTATGTTCACTGTTTTCTTACGTGAATCATATAAATAAGGATTGAATTATCAGTTGGTGCTGAAATATTAGTGCAAACCATCAAATCATCTTCCTGTTCTTTGTTGGAAACCTTGGCACAAATCTAAGGTACTAAAACACCTTCCCGCACAAAATGTGGAAATGTGGTTCTGGCAGTTACCTATAAAACTGAGATATCTCGGGTGAGATGACATCTGTGTCACAAGTGTTGCCGACTGAGCTTCGCTGCGTCAGGACGATATCTTGGGATTTGTTGTGCTAACCAAGAAGGGACTAAACCTGGGTCCGCTAGGGAAGAGGGATGAAAGCCACCAAGGTGTTTAACACAACCTGTATTTATTTTAAATTTGAAACAACAAACTGGGCTTCTTCCTTGGAGAAAATGGCTTGTACCCATAGTATTTTTGTTGTTCTTTATTGTACAAATTGAAATCCTGAGAGTTGAGCATCTCCCTTGGGGAAACGACCTATGCCCAAAATAGTTGAATATTATTTATTGTAAACAAAATTGGATGTCAAAAAACTGGGCATAAACTCTACTCTAGTTTCAATTGCAGCCTCTTGAACCCTACTTCTATGTATCTTGCATGTTATCTGCACAAATTTTAAGCTATAAATTATATAAAATTCATAAAAAAATTAAGTCTTAAATTCAATAACATACACTGAAAATAATGTTTTCTTATGTGATGCTTGAAATACAATGAAAACTAAATAAGTATAACTAAATGTTTGATTCTTCCACCATTTCTCGGTAGGAGAAGCTAAATGTCGCTATGTTTAAGATAAAGAATATAAATGCATGATCGATGTTCAAATGAGAAAGACAGGTAGGAAATACTCGTTCTAATTTCATATGAATATGGTTATTTTGAATCAATGTCATGTTTTTTTTTAAAGGATAAAAACAGTTTGTGGTAGATAGAGGGGAAATTTATAAAAAAATTTATATTTATTTTTATATTTGTGTGTATTTTTTAAGATGGTAAAACCTTTTATAATTTAGTTGTCAAACTGATATCATGCATAGTATTTAGTGAGCACTTGAGCATTACTTTTAGTGAGTATTTTGCACATTCTTTAACGTCGATTGAAGAACATACAATGGTACGTATCAAGTATAATAAACTGATTGACTTGAATTTTAATATTGCATATCCAAATTAGATCTAGGCAAGAATAATCCATAGTTTGAAGAAAGTAACTGAAGCATGTCGATCTCTCTCTTAAGAGAATCGATCCCATGGAAGAAATTGGTGGATATTTCATTTTATAAATGTTTAAATAAGTTTTAATTGAAAAAATGGATCGTTGGGCAAGCAACCCATGTCTAAACAATTAAAATTAAAGAATGTTTAAATCTTGAATATGTTGGGAAAGCGACCCATCTCAGGACTTTTAAAATAGAAGACTATTTAAATCTTGGAATTTTTGGGCAAGCGGCCCATGCCAAGACAAATAAAAATGAAGATTATTTAAAACATGTATTTTTTGGGAAAGCAACCCTTACCAAGAATTTTAAAACATAATAACTGGGAAAGCTATCCATACCAAGAAAACATGACCATGCATTATATAAAGGGCTAAGTCAAAATCTAGAAAATATGGTTAAATGAGTCATAAGTTTATTATGAACAAACAAAATTTCATTAAACCAAGAATTAATAACACTAAATTAAAATCCATTACATTGGTTAATCATGATATGCAGGTATTTGTAACTATTAACCAAAGCCATATCACGAGTACTAGCTAATCATGCCACTAGATTCAATTACAACAACACCATTAAATAATAACCTCAAGTAAGGTGTGGCAAGTCTGAATTTCTGTAATTAACATGATACGACCTGCTTCCATTTTGTCCCTGATTCCTGCCAGAGTTTTCTTTTCCAAAAAATTGCGTCCTAAGTCCATCGTGAACATGCTAACATAATTACTAGTTATTTAGCACATGTAGGGTTGGCTCTGACCAAGAGAATATGTTGAGTCCACCATTGAATTGTTGGCCATAAGAAAATAATATGTGCAGGCTAGTTAACACATCCCAAGGATAAAATTGGCTCTGTTGAGTTGGTATAAAAATGTACATGGAGTTGTACAAGTTATACAAGAGACATGCAATTGTATAGAATACATGTTGCATACATGCACACAAGTTTGAATTTCTTCTACCACCTTGAACGCATGCATATCCTAGATGAAGGGAATGAAACTTGTCATCTCCAGGATCAAGTGATTGATACTTGTCATTGTATGTTATTCAGTCCAGAAAAATTAAATGTAGTATGCGATGAACACTTGTCTATGCCCTTTTTTATTAATTAAGTTTTATCATAGGATAAATCCTGAATTAACTAAGACATACTTAAAATTTATGAACCTTCGTCTTTTTGGTTTTCATGCACAATACACAACACAAGAAAACCAAGCATTTGAACTTTATGCGACCACATGAGCACATGTTCTGCAATTTTTCATAGGTGCTAGGTACTGGTCCAGATGTTGATTAAACATGTGAGGATGCTTCATGTATCTTTTCTTCTATCGCCCTTGCTGTTGGACCTAGATATCCAATGGATAGCACTAGAACTTTAACTATAATTGGATTTTTTGCTTTAACTCAGTCAATATAAATCACTGGTTCAATTGAACTACTACTACTAGCTCTTCAACGGGTTCACCAGGGTAGTATATTGTGCTACCTATCAGTCAATGAACCAATTTTACTAGCATAGAAACGATCAGGGATCCACATCGAGTATACCCAAC
This sequence comes from Pseudotsuga menziesii, assembly GCA_001517045.1. NCBI lineage: Eukaryota > Viridiplantae > Streptophyta > Pinopsida > Pinales > Pinaceae > Pseudotsuga > Pseudotsuga menziesii. The sequence continues at coordinate 205,516 of LPNX010223786.1, forward strand.
AAAGGAAACAAAGGAAGCATCGAAGGTAGCAGTTTCAGTTTCATCCATCAAAGAACTCAAAGGTGTGAAAGAACCAATTATGGTGAAGGTCCTTGGATGATTAAAACAAAGAAGGAAAATGAGTAAAAAATACCAAGTTTCTGGTTCCAATCATCATCATGCCAATGTACCTATGAAGGTCTACTCAAGGGATGGTAGACAAGTCCAACTCATCCTGGGTGAGTTGAAAGGAGCTATATTCTAGGGTTGAAGCCTTGGAATTTATTTATAGAATTATCCTCCCCTGAGCCTTGGCACAACCTACATCCTCTTACTTGTTATTTCCTTCACGAATTGCTTTAGAGCTGCAATAGACCTCTACACCACCAAAAATATTTGCATAGGCCACAAGAAACGAGAAAGATGACATTGAATATGATGGAGGATATTCATAGTCTACGAACTTCAAAACGCATGCCACGATGATGAAAACAATTCCAGGATGACTGCTCGCAGAAACAAATGGGTACATTTCAATTGGAAGTGTTTAAATCTGGCGTTAAGACTGTAGCTCAGGAAGGCCAGTTAAATGGTTGTTGACTGATAATTACTAGCATTTCAAGGTGGATCATCGATCAATAATTTGATAAGATAGTTTATGCACATATAAATACTTATTTCTAAGGTATATAAATATATACCTCTTCATGGATAAGCAGTTCATGGATGAGAATTCTAGGTAGAGTAGTGCCTAGAGCACTGAAAAATAAATTTTGATTGTTTTTTTTACATTTACCCATCCATCTGCTTGTCTAACATTATCAACATCCTCATGGGAATGCTTACCCCATGACATACGTTCACCAGCCGTGCTTCTTTGAGAAGTAATGGTGGATTAAGAAGGGTTGCAAAAAGGATCTTAGAGATTCCCTATAAGTATCATATCTTCTCCAGGATTTTCTTTTAAAAAAAATCAAATATTATGTAGGATTTTCTTTGCAAAAAAATCATATCATCTCCAGGAATTTACGGCCATGATACATAATTTTACGGGAGATGTATTTCCATAAGAATCAATTGGGAATTTTCTCTGGTTGAATCCTGTAAGGGTTTACGAAATCCAAAGAATAATTACTGGTGGATAATTGTAATCACGAATGATGATTCGTGGGCCAACGCTACTCCTTCTTTATATGTGTTTTAAATATATGTGTGTGTAATTTTTTTAGTATTTTACCACTGTAGTATTGATATAAAACATTTTCAAATCAAATCTTCTCCAGGATTTTCTTTGGAAAAAAAACATATCTTCTGTAGTATTTTACGGCCATGCTACAAAATTTTAGGGAAGATGTATTTCAATAAGCTTCGATTTGGAATTTTCTCTAGTTGAATCTTGTAAGGGTTTACGAAATCCACATAATAATTACTAATGCATAATTGTAATCACGAATGATGATTTCTAGGTATATATGTAATTTTTGTATTATTTTAGCAATGTAGTATTAATATACATCATTTTCAAGGAATGATTTCCCCATGAAAATAAAAGTTGTGAAATTTAGTTATGAAGAAAATTGTAAGAAATCAATTTACTTATTTCATCTAAAATTGAAAATTGAAAGGGGGTGACTGTAGGGAGTGTTGTTCCTGGACGTTCGAAGGTCAGTATAATTATTTAACTTTATTTGTTGATTTTTTTTACTGAAGTAGTTATTTTCCCATTGCTAACACTAACACTTTTAGTTCATCACTTGAGAAATAAACAACTCACAACCCATAGATTTCTGACAAAGAAAGATGCATACCCTGTAACAAATGCTACAACTTCTTGAACAAATTACTAATTCATAGAGTAGGCTATTCTATCCATATCCATGGAAGAAGGATTACAACTGTTCTGTACAGTAGGATTCAAAGCAAATGTTATATGTACATAACATCTATGATAAAAAAACATGATCTCTGATAGACAACATGATGCATGTAAAAGAAGGTATAATCAGTCATGGACTTTGAATCAAGCACAAATTCAAGGTACACAGAGTTTGACAACATACCTTAAATTATAGAAGGAAATACAGTTCTTAAGAATGAAGTTTTCTGAAATTTGAGAATCTACTTTCTACATATAAAATATTAGGAAATACTTTCTACATATAAAATATTTATTACACCATAGGTATTTTCACAATGAAAGAAGTTGTCTCAAAAGTTTCCTCATCTCCCTGGCCACTAACCTTCCGACACGTGCCACCTGGTAACTGGCGATTTTAGGTACAACGTGCCACGGTTAAATTTCCCGGTTCTTATATCCCATGATACGGTAGGGATCGAACAAGGCGGCATGGAGTTGATCGGTTAGGTACACTTTCTGAAAACGCTCAAGATTTTTTCTTTCTGTTCGTATTCTTTCTGCGTAACTTATTCCTCTACCAAGTCCATTCGTATTTTAAACTCCTCTAAGTTATTTCTGATGGTTCTGCCTCTAAATTTGTCGGATATTGTGGCCTCTAAATTGGTATACTGATCAATTGTTGTTTTTACTTTAATGCACTTCATTTGGGTCCCTGATTGTGCAATATCGATTTCGAAACTTCTGTCCCATAAACCACAGGTGTCCTGTGTTATACGATCAGTGTTGTTGCATGGTACAGTGGAGTTGATGTTTACTGTGTTTTTTCGATAGGTGGATTGCATGTTTTCATTACACTTTTTCTGTTGTTGTGCGTGAATGGATTAATGGACTTAATTGATTGATTTTCAGTTGTGGATCCTTCTTCCGGGTTGGTGTTTACCATGTTTTTTCGACAAGTGGCTTGCGTGTTTTCACTACACTTCTATATGTTTTCCTAAATGACCGATCCTAGAAATAAATATTATAGACGCTTTTGGACAATTTTGTAGTTCAATTCTCTCAATTCAGCATAGCCCTTGGGAAGATTTTGTGAGTTTCAATTCAACAGTTTATTTGGGTTTAGGCTAAGATTTTCTACAGTTCTTTTGTGCATTTAGGCTCTTTGTTTGGGGTCAATTTGGTCGTGGTTTTGTTTCACTTATGATTTAGTCGATGAAAGACACTTTGCCCATGTATCTTCATTCACATTAATGCTTCATCAATGCATTGTTGCTCCATTAATGCAATAAACATTGTCATTTGAGATAAACATCGGGCTATATCTTCAATTTTTCTCATCTTATGACAATATCCAAGATATTCTTACAATATTTCATTTAACGCATTCGCTGCTACACCTCCTTTGCTTTCCACATCTAAATAGGCCTTTAGGTAACAAATATTTGTTATTGTTTGCCTTGGTTTTGCTTATATTGATTTTGTTGTGTTTCATTTACACTTCGAGTTTCCATCAGAAGATTTTGCACCTTGTTACATTTGCAGGTATTCCTTAGTTCTTCATTTAGTCTACTTATTAGATGGTGAAACATCGTTGCTGTGTTTTAATTGAATGTGGCTCTTGCTTTGTTGCAAAAATATTGTGGCATGTACATTCATTATGTCATGCATGTCAATAAAATGTTAGGTATTTGTTTTTTTCCTAATTGAAAATGTTTCTTATGAGATGATGAAACACCCTTCCTATGTTTTAATTGACTCTTACTCCCTTGTTGTGTTTTAATTGGCTCTTACTACTTCTGTGTTTCAAAATTGTTGTGACTTGTATTATTTATGTACCTTCATAATGGTGTAATACTCATGTTATGTCAATAAAAATATAGGTATTAGTATTTATGATATACTTGTTTTAGGTAAGGAACTTAGCCTAAATTTGCAATGTCACTACAAAGCTTTGTTGATATGTCTTTCATTATCTTTCTCTAGTACTGGTCAATGAAAAACTGTTGTTTAAAGATTATCAAGTCAATATACAGAATTAAACCAAGTTTAGAGACCAAAATTTCGCCAAATTTACAGGGAGACCAATGAAAAATAACAGAGAGTGAGTTTAAAATAGGCATGGACTTAGCGGAGGAACATCTCATGCGAAAATAATACGAACAATGAAAATAAAACAATGAAAATTGAGGTTTTCTGATTTTCGATACCCGTATGTCGAAAATTGGAAATAGGAACTTTGACATTTCTTTATTTGAAAATACAAAACTTTCGAGATTCGAAATGTTGCAAATGGGATCTTGGGGAATACATATGGTGTTTTTTATTGGAAAAAATATGGTTTTCTTTATTCACAAATCCTAAATTAGGGAGTTGAAAATTGGAACATGTGGTGTTCCTTATTGGAAAACATAGGACATAGATTTCTGGATTCTGAAATGTCAGAAATAGGAACATTGACATGTTCATATTTGAACACACAGGATTTTTGGATATGTTGCAAAATCAGAAATCAGAAGATAGCATGTTCCTTATTGAAAAACATACTACATAGATTTATGAATTCCAAAATTTCAAAAATTGGCAATAGGAACATCGACATGTTCGTATTTGAACACATAGGATTTCTTTATATGTCGCAAAATAAAAAATCGAGACATAACATGTTCGTTATTTTCACATGTAAAATTTCCAGAATAAAATATGTCGGTCATTGGAAAACATATGACATAGGATTTCTGCAATTTGAAATGTCCATGCTTGTGAAGTTCGTCAGAGATAGAGAATCAGAACCGCATTAGAGGAAATTTCAACTCAAAATGGGCCTCCTAAAAAAATAAAAAAATAATATTTATTAATTTTGGAGGAAGAAAAGAAAAAAACTACTTTTTGTTTGTATTTTCGACATATATCCTTGTGTATTTACTCAAATTTCGATCGAGAGAGCTCGTTGGATGCGGAATTAAATTCATTATCCAATGAGTACCCACTCTGCATACTTTTGATAGACCCCGCTACTCAAAAAACAAGAAATACCTGAAACATGTGATGATGACATCATCATCACGTTGTTTCAGGTATTTCTTGTTTTTGTGGTAGCAAGGTTCGTTAAATGTATGTTGAGTGGGTACTTGTTCGATGCAAAATTTAATTTCATGTCCAAGGAGCTCTCCCAATCAAAATTTGAGTAAAAACACGGGGAGATATGTCGAAAATACAAACAAAAAAAATAGTTTTTTTTATGATACCTATCCCCAAATTTATATTAAAAAGTTGTTTAAGACCTATAGGGTATTTCAAATTTAAAGCAATTTCATTGGCTAACACATGATCACATGGAATTTGAATTAGAGTTAAAAGTTCCATTTTGAGTTGAAATTTCGTCTAATGCGAATAGATGATGAGTTGACTAAGTTCACTTGGTTTAAACTGCAAAGCTACTGCTTCCAGTTATATAATATAGTAATCTTGTAGAAATTGGAAAACTAAAAGAAGGAAATATAATAGGCATGAACTTAACAGAGGAATAACTTATGCGAAAATAATACGAACAGTGAAAATAAAATGTTAATATTGAGGTTTTCCTATTTCTGATACCCGAACGGTGAAAATCGGAAACAGGAACTTCGACATTTCTTTATTTCAAACTACGAAACTTCCGATATTCGAAATGTCACAAATCGGATCTTGGGGAATACATATGGTGTTCCGATTTGGAAAAAATATGGTGTTCCTTATTCACAAATCCTAAATTGGGGAATTGAAAATCGGAACATATGGTCTTCCTTATTGGAAAACATAGGACATAGATTTCCGGATTCCGAAATGTCACAAATAGGAACACTGACATGTTTGTATTTGAACACATAGGATATGTTGTAAAACTGGAAATCGAAAGATAGCATGTTCCTTAATGGAAAAATAGGACAGAGATTTCTAAATTCCGAAATGTCAGAAATTCGAAATATGAACATGGAAATGTTCGTATTTGAACACAGGATTTCTGTATATGTCGCAAAATCGAAAATCATGACATAACATGTTCGTTATTTTCACATGTAAAATTTCCATAAATCAAAATGTCAGTTATTGGAAAACATATGACATAGGATTTCTGCAATCTGAAATGTCCATGCTTGTGAAGGTCATCCAATATAGAGTTGATGAGTTGACTGAGTTTACTTGGTTTAAACCGCACAGCTACTGCTTCCAATTATATATAGTGATCTTGTAGAAAGTGGAAAACTAAAAGAAGGAACTATAATCAAAAGTAGCCAATGTTCATGCAACATTGTACATAATGTAACATACGTTTAAGTTCTTTATTGGAAAACATAGAACATAGGATTTCTACAATTCGAAATGTTGCAAAATCAAAAAATATGTTATTCCTTATTCGCAAATCCTAAATTGGGGAATTGAAAATCGGAACATATGGTCTTCCTTATTGGAAAACATAGGACATAGATTTTCAAATTCCGAAATGTCGCAAATAGGAACACCGACATGTTTGTATTTGAACACATAGGATTTCTAGATATGTTGCACAATTGGAAATTAGAAGATAGCATCTTCCTTATTGGAAAACATAGGACATAGATTTTCAATTTCCGAAATGTCAGAAATTGGCAATAGGAACATGGACTTGTTCTTATTTGAACACAAGATTTTTGTATATGTCACAAAATCGAAAATATGGACCTAACATGCTTGTTATTTTCACATGTAAGATTTCCGGAATCCAAAATGTCGGTTATTGGAAAACATAGGACACGGGATTTCTACAATCCGAAATGTCTCAAAATTGGAAAATATGGTGTTCCTTATTTGCAAATATTAAATTGGGGAATTGAAGATCAGAACATTTGGCGTTCCTTATTGGAAAACATAGGACATAGATTTATGGATTCCGAAATGTCATAAACCAGAAATAGGAACATTGAAATGTTCGTATTTGAACACATGGGATTTATGGATATGTTGCAAAATCGGAAATTGGAAGATAGCATGTTCCTTATTGGAAAACATAGGACACACATTTCCAGATTCTGAAATGTAAAAAACCAGAAATAGAAACATGGACATGTTCGTATTTCAATACATAGGATTTTTGCTCAATATGTTTATAGTTCAAACAGATACAAACCAGAGTAATGAAATATTTTAATGAATAACAACAACCAGAATAATGAAATATTTTAATACGGAGAATTTTGTTTTTATATATCCATTTTATTCTGGTCAAATGATTATGTTACATTCCATTTTTTTAAAATTTTTTTAATTCTTTGTTTCATTTCATAGGAAAAAATAACCATCACATTATGGAGACTATGGTAACTGAAGATTATATTTCACTATTGCTACAGGGTGTTGTCAAGCTTTTCCCGCTGGTATAGGTCTCCTCATTATACCAAGTGAACTCACTCAACTCATCATCTATTCAGTTCCGAATCTCTATCTCGAATGACCTTCACAATCATGAGCTACTGCTTCCAGTTATATATAGTGATATTGTAGAAAATGGACAACTAAAACAAGGAACTATAATCAAAATTATCCAATGTTCATGCAACATTGTACGTATTGTAGCGTGCATTTAATCTCCTCTTTCTTTTTCTCTCAATCAGTTTCACACTATTCATGCATCCAATGTTTTTGTCTCCCCTTCATGTCTGACATACTTCATTTCATAGGACTATTGCATTGGTTGCACTCGAGGTTGTCATAGTGGATGCAAAAATTATTGGATATTATGCACCTTTCCACTTACTTGTAGATTCTCGTTCGAAAAGTAGCTTCTATGTCCCAGTAAACATTATCTCAATAAATGAAAACCCTAGATTTGTTGGATCAACTATCCCATTCAAATCACTCTCCTCTTATAGCAAAGTTTGGAACATTCAAGGCTGATATACTGCCAATACAAACATACATGAATATGGAAACCAACAAGGGTCTGGAAAAGTGTTTGGATTTGACCTTATTAATGCTTCACATGATGAAATACATATATCTGCATTCAATGAATTGGCACTCTCTTTGTATGACCAAATAAAAATAGGAATAGTGTACATCGTATCAAATGGCACAGTTAAAGCATCCAACCCAATTTTCAACGATTTGAAAAGCCATAATGAGATTTTTCTAGGTTCCACCTCAACCATTCAACCATGCTTAGATGAATATCCCTTAATACATTTATGTTTCTTTAACTTTAAAACTATTAAGGAGATTCAAACTATACTAGTAAATTCCATGGTTGACATTGTTGGACTTGTCATTTCAGTTTCACCTACATCCATGATACAAAAACGGGATGGTGTTGAAAGTGTTATGTTATTTTCCAATTCATGAGTATTTGTCAATTATTCTTTGATGATTTTGATTCCTAGTTCCTATATCATGTGAAAGAATTAATATGGTATCAGAGCATGCGGCGGGATGAAGATCAATCTCTCAAGAACAAGATTTTTGACAAATTTCTCCATGAAATTTGAACAATAGCTCAAGAATCCAGCATTGCACCAGAAGCCAAGGCTTACCACTTAATACCCCAAGTAAAGAAATTGTTGATCAAGCTTGCTTGATTGACTATGCTGGGTGTGATGAAAGCCTAAATGTGCAGTCTGTCTGACCTTATAGTGCCTTTTTGTTTTGATTTGCAGGTTTTATCAGGTACAACTTCGAATGGACTCAGCAATCCCTCCTCTCACCCCGTTCACAAGCTATTCGGAATGGAAGTTGAAGATGATTGCATATCTGAAGAGACGAGGTCTCTATGAGGTGTCTATTGGAATTGGAAAAGAGTCTTATGAGAATGAGAATGACTGGCTAAATGATAGTGACAGAGCTTTTGGATCAATAGCTTTGGCCCTTGATGATAGCTTGTACTTTGTTATTGATTTTCCTGGATACCCAAAGGAACTCTGGACACAATTGGACAGAACCTTTGGCAAGCACAATGAGGATCATAATAGTACTTTGGAGATCACGGTCAGTACCACAAGAGTTCTTCACTCAAAAGTATCAGCCACTACTCTCTCTGATGAAGTTGTTCAAGATGAAGATGAAGCAAAATCTTCTACACATTCAATTCGAATTGAAGAAAGTCTCCATGAAGTGACTCCTTCTTCTGATGCTCGGAAGTTCATGAGATCTATGATATCTCATATTCTCATATTGCTGAAATAGAAGAATACATTTGAATCTCTGATATTGAAGAAAAACACTGCTGCACTTCCATGCAAACATTCAACGGTGATTTTCCTTTGAATTCTGTGCAAAATTTACCAGTAATTGCTTCGGAAAGTGAAGAGAAATTTGATTTTTATTCCTCTAATGTTTCTGCTGGTGTGCAAATATGTGATACCTTGGATATTTTGGAAGAAATATCAGATTAACAGAGTGATCCATTCACTCCCCATGATCTAGATGTTCCAGCAAATTCCTACAGGATTGCATGCACCAAAATTCAGAATTTTGAAGAAGAAGAAAACTGTGCATCCACCGTCTCGGTTGACCATAATTTTGGATATGATATGAACCTTATTGGATTTGATATGATATTATTTGGATCTGATCTGATATTTATTGGTTCAAAATTTCAAGTTCATAAACCTTCAGTACTGCTTGTAGCTGTTCTCATCAACGGTGTGAAGAAACAAGTACCGCAAGTCTCCTACAAAACTGTTGCTGGGGATTTGATTTCACTTCATAGTTTTTGATCTATTGTGAACTTATTTATATCTGATTTACATTCTGATCTGATATTATTTTGTTCATATTTTAAAATCCAAAAGCTTTCAGTCATGCTTGTAGCTGCTCTCACCAATTTCGGTGTGAAAAATCAAGTACCGCAATTCTTCTTCAAATTTATTGATGGGGATTTGGTGTTAGTTTCCTCTTATGAGGTTACTGATATTTTATTTTGTGAATCATTAGATATTTCTGAAGCTATATCAGATTATGGAGCTCAAGCATTCGCTCTCCAGAGTGCCAGGGATTCTCTACCTTTGGTCACAATCTCATCTCCTCACAGAACTAGTAAAGAGGAAGACATTCTGCATCTGCTTGGACACTTGCTCCTAATATTTGGGGCTGATTTTACCACTCATGGTTTTCTGTTCAAGGCTGCAACATATCATTTTCTTGAGTGTTCCACACATGGTTCGAATCCTCAAGAACCTTTGCTCTCTCTTCAGATGATTTCAGTTGCTCTACATGGGTCTAGTTTTCACCGTGCAGCTGTTTATATTTCTGATTCAGTTGAGTGCATTGTTCTTCTTCCAAAGTGGAAGATTCCTCCAGACATATTCATTTATTTTGGATTCATAGGTTCACATGCACAGTCTCAGGATGCTGCTGCATAGAAGAACCAAATTCTTGATTTACTGCTTAGTTTGAGGGGGGGTATTTTTCCCATGAGGTTTTTCCCTGTTTCCTTGGTTATATTAAGTAGTTACCTTATTGTACAGGGTGACCTATGACCTTAGTTTCCAAGGCCCTAGCATTTTATGCATCTATGTTTTCTAACTCTTCCTGAGTATAGCTTAAGGGGGGGTGTTGGAGACATTTACCTTCATACTCACTCCTT
>LPNX010223786.1:217144-292230 GCA_001517045.1 Pseudotsuga menziesii
GGAGCGAACTTCTTCTATACAAACCTTTTCGTTCCATCCCACAGGATATTGGAACAACAACTTCTGAAATTATTTCTCATTGGCAACATATTAAAGGCACATATTCTATCTGGCATGTTGAACATACACAAGAAGAACCCTGTACACCTCTGTCTGATGATTCAAACTCCAATGCTATTACCTTTTTGTTGTCCCATAACATGGATGAATGGGAACTTCTCTCTCAAATGCCACTAGGAAACAACATCCAAAATGATGACCTTGAAATGCTTGGACATCGTGATTTTGACAAAAATCACAATTGGACACATAACAATATAAACACCAACTTGCATCATACATCAACATCATTCATTGACCTCAATCGCTTGTCCACCCAGCTACATGAAGACAACCTATCATTGTCCAATTCACCTAATTCCTTGTATCCCACACAATGCATACCCTTTGATGTTGTCATTTCTCATTTTAGAAACACTACATCGGCTCCATCACTCAAAATGGTGATTCAAGGTACTGTAGGAACCAAGAAATATTACCTAATATCTTACTTAAAATCTGCACTACAAACTACATCTGAACAAAGTACATCCGCACTTCTTCTCCTTGCTCCAAGCGGTGTTGTTGCTTTTAATATACATGCATATACAAGACATTCTTCTCTTCGAATACCCATTGGTGAAATGAAACCCCTTGAATACCAATCCCTTTCAAAACTTCAAGAAGAACTCCGCCATATTTGTTATATTCTCATAGATGAAATGAGCTTTATCGGACCAAAAATGTTGACTGAAATTGATGCACGATTACGTCAAGCTTTCCCCTAAAATTGTACAATGCCATTTGGTGGTTGTTCCATAATCCTTGTTGGTGACTTTGGACAATTGCCTCCTGTAAAGGGCATTCCCATGTATGCAGGCTCATCTGTTGGAACAACTCTTTGGAGTACATTTGACACTTTTATCACACTAGAAACAATTTTTTGACAACAAGGAAATAGCCCTTCTCAAACTTCCTTTTAGAAACTCTTGCTAAATATACGAAATAGAACGCAAACTGTTGAAGACTAGGCACTCCTAATTACAAGAATAAGCTCATGCCTTTCAAATGTGGAAAACTTCTCTTTTCAACAATCTATCCACTTATATCCCACCAATACCTCTATTGCACTGCACAATAAACACATGCTGAAACAACTTAATATGCCAATTGCACATTGTTTCGCAGAACAAAGGAACAAACATGGTCAGGGATCCATTGACAAAGAGCAGTTGTCATTAAAGGTCCTTCTTTCTATTGGTCAACAATTCATGTTAACTACTAATTTATGGGTCAAGTAGGACTTGTTAACGATTCACTTGGAAAAGTCATTGACATTGTCTACAACTCCAATGAACAACCTCCTAGCTTACCATCTTTTGTTTTTGTCGAATTCCTCTATTACAAAGGACCCTTATGGGATGTTTTGAATCCTACTTATGTTCCAATATCTCCTATAATAAGCGGATCTTGTAGGAAACTACCACTTCGTATGGCATGGGGTTTAACAATTCATAAATCACAAGGTATGACCCTACAAAATGTTACAGTAGATATTGGAAACACTGATAGACAAGGACTCACATTCACTGCAATATCAAGAGTTACATCTCTTTTAGGACTTCATATTTCTCCACGTTTCTCTTTTTCTAGATACTCTCAAATGCAAGACAATCCATTTGTCCAATGTAGGAAACAAGAGGAAAGCTTACTTGCTTCAAAGTCTTTAAAATCAAATTGTGGTTGAACCTTCTCATTATTTGCTCTATAAATGTATTGTTTTTTTTACCACTTGTTAACGTAAAAAATCTACATTTGCTTCAAGAAACATCCAAAAAATGGAGAAATAATTGCCTTTTAGACTAAACTTTCTTAGGAAACTAACACACTCAGTGTAAAACTTATTAACTACGACAATTATTATATATCAGGAAATAATTAACGTATAAAATTTTGATATCAACTCTTATTTCCTTAAATGAACTTTAAATAAAGAACTTTTTTTTTTCAAATTATAAATTTCGAATTTCTGGAACACAATACCCAATTTCCGAAATCCAAAATTGAAAACCACAAAGTCAAATTTTTGTTAAGGGTATTTGCCTTAATCAAGATTTCCCATTTCTGATATTTCCAATCTCAGAAACCCGAGACTCAAGTTTTTGTTCAAATGGTTTGCTCGCTTCCCAATGCTCATTCCCGATTTTCAAATTGTCACCCATATTGTCTACAACTCCAATGAACAACCTCCTACCTTACCATCTTTCAAATTAGTAAAAGATATACTTTTGTTTCAAGAAACATCAAAGAAATATTAAAATAGTTGCATTCTAGACTAAACTGTCTCAGGAACTAAGACACTCATTGTGAAAGTTATTATGTAGGAAATAACTTTAGATCAATGTATAAAAATGAACGTATACAAATTTTAGATATACTCTTATTTCCTTAAATGAACTTAAAAAAAAAAACAAAACAAAAAATTTCGCATTTTAAATTTTCCATTTCCAAAACACGATACCTGATTTCTGATTTCCAAAACAAGGTAAGTCAGAAACTTTCAGTTTCGAAACCACAGGTATTTGTCATGTTCCCGATTTTCGATTCCCGATATCTCGAATGTCGAAAACTCGGATTCAAGTTTTTATTTAAATATTTTTCTCCCTTCCCAATTGCGATTTTGAATTTCCAATTTCTGAAACACAATAGCCAATTTACAAAAACCGATATCAGAAACCGCAAAGTCGAATTTTTGTTAAGAGTATTTTCCTTATTCACGATTTCCTATTTTCAATATTTCGGATATTGAACAATGCAGACTCAAGTTTTTGTTCAAATGATTTGCTCGCTTCCCAATTCTCCATGGAACTCCAAAACTATGTTTGAAATCTTAACATTCGACTTCTTTCTATGTCAAATATTGTAAACAAAAATGTTTAAAAAATGTTTGATTCTTCAGTAACATGTTTACAAAATGTTTATGTTGTAATTTTCAAAATCAAAGCATATTTTACAGAAAAAAAATTTGCATGAGACATATCTAAAATTCACAGAATGCTTAATATCTTTACACAGTAATGTCTACAACTCTAATGAACAACCTCTAAAATTGACAGAATGCTTAATATATTTACACAATAATGTTTACAACTCCAATGAACAACCTCCTAGCTTACTCTGTATATTCATCAACTTTTGCAAAATAAAATGGAAGTGAGACATCAAAATATATTTGATGTGTGTGCGATAATTTCAATAGGAAATAAGTCTCAGATGAATATACAATTATTTGAATGCATCCATCACAAGCAAATGAACTCTTACCTCATATACAACATTCAAATTTGAACCTTTCTCGCCCCTTCCAAACGCTTCTAGCCTTTCCTAAAACTGTAAATTCATAATTTCTCTTCAAGAATTACAAATTATAATTTTGGAAACTCACGTTAAACAAATGCAATTTATACACAATGACAATGTTCAACAACAGATGAAATAACAAAATGTAAAATTGCTCGTTCATTCATATTCCAAACTCTAAAGCACCAGTTACAAGTCAAAATGTTCAATAAGCTCCAATAATGTAGCAACTTAAATTATTTTTTTAGGTGTGAATATATTTTGCATCTTTTCTCATATCTGCATTTGGTTGCAAACCACTTACTTGTTATTCTAGATTGGAATTGGAAACATTCTCATTCTCCCATCCCATGTCACTCCTGAAACTATAGCCCTTGCATCGGCAGTAGGACTCTCAACTTATCTTCCCTTCTCCTCCCATTCCCAACTTTGGTATCACCCTGTTGACATTTTTTTCTTGCACAACCATGAGAGCGAAAATAATGACGGTCACGAGTCCAGTTTTTGTGCATATACAAAACCATAAATGAGGTCCAAATGATATTTATTGACTAAATCTTACAAAATTTTATTATGACTTCAAAATTTTCATGATGTAGTATATATCTATAATGAATTTTCATGATTAATGTGATTTGTATATAATTCCCTTATCTCTTAGACAACATGAAAGATCACTTAAACGTAATGAAATATTTTCACGTCATCATAATGCCGCTTGTTTCTGCTATAACGTCATCATATTAATCGCATAAGTGATTGTTACCCTCATTTGTTGTCAGCCTTAAGTCATCCCATAATGTGTGAACTTGACATTTGTCACCTCATCGATGCCTTCTTATGATGGTATAAATATTTCCTTGTTGCTTAATCATTAAATATATGAAATATCTTGCTTAATAATTAAATTATCGTCAATATCGCGCGCACCAAACACCAAAGATTTCAAATCTAACATATTTCAGAGTCTTGGATTCTCCTCCCATTCTGGGCTTTCATATCACCGTTTAAGTGACCTTTCGCGTACTCCAAGAGATAAGGGAATTATATATAGATCACATTAATCCCAAGTTATAAATATATACTACATCATGAAAATCTCAATCTCATAATAACATTTGTAAGATTTAGACAATAAATAGAGCCTCCTACTGAGGCAAATATCATTTGGACCTCATTTATGGTTATTTATATGCACAAAAACTGAATTCCTGAGTGCCATTACTTCCCCTCTCATGGCTGCCGAAGAAAAAATTGCCAACATGGTAATACCAAAGGTCGGAATAGGAGGAGATGGGAAGATAATTTCGGAGTCCTACTTCCAACAAAGGGGTTATGGAGGAAAGAAAGCGCAAAAACATATGGAAATAGTTGCACCTTAGCTAGCAAAACATATGGAAATTTAGCTAGAAAAATGTATGGAAATGGGTGAGGATTGTAGCGCAGATGAATGTCCAACACATCACAATTTGGTGTTTACTACCTCATTTGTATTATGAAAATAATGATTATTGACACATTTTGTTCTTTTTTCGCTTGCCCAACATTGTCATTGTGTATAAAACACTTTTGTCTAACATCAATGAGCAAAATTTCTTTTTCATTCATCTTAAACCTTTTTTTCCAACAGTGTCGTCACATATATAAATGTTCTTCTTCATATATATATATATATATATATATATATATATATTCCAACAACGTCGTCAGATATATAAATNTACGATTTTAGTTCAATTATTCCCATTTTTATTTCCCAATTTCTGCTTTCAAAAAATTCTTATTAAATAATGTTTTAAAATAAATGAAGAATAAATCCATTCAGTGATCTTGATGTCAGATTATCTTTAAACTTCATTTTTTTAAACATAAATATTTGTTATTGGATCTTTAAATAAATTTCATATACCCAAATCAAGCTATTCACATATATTAAATCTTTAAATTTTAGGTTGATTAAGAGAAATAATATATTTAGATATATTAGATCTTTAAACTTCGTATTATTTTTCTGCATTCTTTTAGTTGAAATTAATATTCCTAGTGATCCCAAAACAAAAAAAAACCCACATGTAATTTTTTCCACATGGCCATGACATTTCTATGTGTTATGACCATATCTACTTCCAAATGAAACCAAGTCTACAGGACAAATCTCCGCCAAATTTAGACGAGTAATAAGTTCTACAAAAATAATATGAACAATCAAAATAAAGCCTCAATATCAAATTTTTAGCGTTTCTGATAGCCAAACATCAAAAATCGAAAAATAGGAACTTGGAAATCTCGCAAATCGGATCTTGCGGAATACATATGGTGTCCATTATTGGAAAACATAGGACATAGGATTTCTGCAAGAAGATATTAATAAATAAATAAAATAGACATTATTATGCAAAACTCAAAATCTAATAACTGGCCAGACTTCCTAAATTCGAATCTTAAAAAACCCAACTCAACCCGTCAAAAGACTCTAGATCATATATATCGTATGCATAAATGAAAATTGACAAAATTTAATTTTTCGTTTTCGGGATTCGACAGTCGGGAAACAAACATTCAGTCCAAAAAACAGTGGTATTTCCCTTTTCCAATATCACGATTATCAAAAATCGAGTATCGGGAAACTAGACAATTCCACTTTCCGACATCCAACGTATATAAATTTCGAAATCGCAAAATAAACCTACGAACTTATCTAAAGTGAAACTTCTGATTTCTAATACTAAAAAACCGAGAATTGGTTTACAACAATATTAATCCAAAACATAGGTTTACAACCTATGTTTTGGAATAAGGAACACCAATATTCAAATTTTCGATTTGCGCATTTTTTATTTTTGACAAATCGCATTTCGAATATTGTATGTGTTCAGATCAAAAATTGCTCATGTTCCAACTTTTGATTTTCGATATTTGGGATTCTAAATATCCTATGTCCTATGTTTCCCATTAAGGAACACCATATGGTACGATTTTTTATTCCGCAAGATCCGATTTGTGACATTTCCGATATCAGAAGTTTTCTATTTCCAAATAAAGAAATGTCGAAGATAGTATTTATGACTTTCGACGTTTGGGTATCTGAAACTTGTTCGTATTATTTTTGCATAACTTATTTCTCCGCTAAGTCCATTCTTATTTTAAACTCGCTCTGCGTTATGTTTAATTGATTTGCCTCAAATTTTGGCTTAAATTTTGGCCTCTAAATTGTTACAATTTGTGGAGAAATCAAAAATCAAAAATCACGAACACAACAACTTTGGGCATCGTATGTTTTAATTTTCAATTCCCCAATTTAGGATTTGCAAATAAGGAACACCATCTTTTCCAATTTTGCGACATTTTCGATTGTAAAAATCCTATGTCCTATGTGTTCCAATAACCAACATTTCCAATTCCGGAAATCTTACGTGTGAAAATAACGAACATGTTATGTCTCGATTTCCGATTTTGGCACATATACACAAATCCTATGTGTTCAAATACAATTCACAATTTCGGCGTTCACAAATCTTGATCTCAAATCATCTTCAACCTTGATATTTATTAACATAAATAATTGTCATTGGATATTTAAATAAATTTCATATACCCAAATCAAGCTATTCACATATATTAGATCTTTAACTTTAGCTTTATAAGAAAATTAATATATTTACATATATTAGATCTTTAAACTTCATATTAATTTTTTTTGTAAGTCGGCATTGCTATTAATCAACTATACAAAATATTATAGAAAATCAAGAATTCTAATCAAGTGAAAACAGTGGTCTAACAACTACGTAATCCGTTAAAAGAAAAAAACTCTACAGTTGAAGTGTACCGAGCATAAAAACCATACAGATAATGAACGTTGTTTCCTAAGTAGAGTTTAAATAAAATTACGGACATATTCAAAAGAGCCACAATAACCCATGTGATATATGGGGGGCTACATACAAAATTACTATGAACAAATGTTTACGAAGAGACCTTGAAAACTAAAAAACAACATCAACTTAGAAGTAAACGAAAGGAAGCAAAATAGAAAAAAAAGAAACAGAAACAAGCTCATGAGTTAGCATCGCTGGTAGTGACAATCGAATCTTGCGTGTCCTACGTTTCCTTAACCATAGGACAAGGCCCAAATAATTCCTCATCTAAAGATGGTAGATTGTGATTCAGTGGCAAAACAGTCGCTTTTTCGACAGAGACATTCGATTTCCCCACAGAAAGATTTGATTTTCCCACAGAAGCATCCGCTTTCCCCATAGAAGCATCAGATTCGAGAGCTCCTTTGAAAAGTTGGCTAATTGTAATAGGTATCGCAGGATTTAGGTCGACATTCATTTATGGATCCATAGAGACATTGCCGCTACCTACATCACCCAAGGAGTCAACTCCCACGGCTAATTTTTTCCACATGGCCATCATATCTCTTTCCATGATGACCATATCTAACTCCAACCTTTTTCGACGTAGCCTCTGAAATTTCCAACTAATTATTGTTCCATCTCCCTAGCATTTCCTCCATGAGGGACCCCATCATTTTTCTGACGATCCAACAGTGATTCAGGTTTCCCCCATCAATATCGCAAGCAATATTCTCATTTACCGACCTCCTATCTCAGTCATATTTTATGGACTGAACTTGCGGAGAAATAGCATTGTTGTAACCATCTACCTTTGTCATGCACGCCCCTTGTTGCGGATGACCGCAACCACTTCTAACATGATGAGACGTGGCACACTGCTTGGACATAGTATGATGGTTCATATGCAAAAAAAATGGAGCAAAGGCAAAAAAAATAGTGCTGCAACAAAATCACGGAAGAAAAAGAATGGCCCAAGACCTAATCAGTTAGGAAAGAAATAGCTGAACGGAATTAGGGAGAAAGATTTATCACCACACTAAAACCAACAGGAGGCCATTAATGGGGAAAAAATATTGATGTACCACTTCCAGTTACTGACCAAGAGAAACTGTACTGTAACCACATAATCCAATGACCATCGCGTCAAATCATTCCTTACCTCAGTAGCGACGATGTCCTCCATTGAAGCTCATACGTGTTGACAGAGCTTCATCGACAGTGACTAATTAATGTCGTCTCGGATGAAATGGAAGTAGAGAAAGAGGATACACATCACTACCGAATCAACTGTAATCACAGCATTAAAACACATATAATAATCGAAAAATTTAATCATGACCGTGTTGTATCTAAACTCGGTAATCGAAAATGCTGCAGCAGTGAAAGCGCAAATCTTCATGATAGATGTCACTACCGAATCAACTATAATCCCAGCATTAAAAGTGTAGTCATGACCAAGTTGTCCAGCTTGGACAACATGACCCGCTTCATTAATGCGTAATGAGTGCAGGATAGATGATAGAAACATGTGCAATGTCAATCTGCCACAATATACCTGTTCATTCCCCACTTGCCAATTTGACTCTCATTATTCGCATCCAAGGTTTTAATATTTATTAATAGAAATAATTGTTATTATTCAATCTATAAACCTCATAAAATTGTTTCTTAAAAATTTACTGTATAAATTAAATATTAGAATTCTTTAAAAATAGTATATTTTAAATGAATTTTTAACTCATTTCTCCAAATAAAATAAAATCATATAATTTCCAATAGATATAAACAAATTTAAAATGCATTATATATATTATGAATATTTTTATTTTATAATATTTATTCCCGATTTTCGAAACACGATACCAAATTTCTGAAATCGGATATCGAGAACTAGACATTCCAGTTTTTTCTTAGGGTTATTAGGCCTATCGACGATTTGCAATTCATGATATTTAAATCCGAAATATCAAAAATCCAAGAAATGAATAAACATTACAAATAAAAAAAACCGATCTTTTCGCTTTCTAATATCCGAAATATCCAAAATTGAAAATCGCAAATCTAGGAAATTATTTCAACAAAAACCTTATTGTCCGGTTCCCAATATCCAAAATTGAAAATCAAAAATCTAGAAAGACACAATATTTTTACAATAACCTTAAGAAAATTGAAATTTCCAGTTTCTGATACCCAGAAATCGGATATTCAAAATGTCGGAAATAGGAAAACGGGAAATTGTGATATTTCTGATTTTTTATTTTGTGATATTTCTGATTTTTTATTTTGTGATATGTCCAGAATCGAAAATTGGTAAAGAAACCAAATTATTTCAACAAAATATTTAGTTTCCCGTTTCTGATATCCGAAATATCGGAAATTGGGGATACGCCAAATAACCTTAACAAAAAATGGAATTTCCAGTTTCTAATACCCAAAAATTGGAAATCAGAAATAGAAAATGGGCAATCTTTAAATAACAAAAAACATCTTTATAAAATGAAATGATAAACAACCTACTATTATATATATATATATATATATAGACCAATTAAATAATTTACTTGGACCACCCACTTAAATCATAGGTTTTTTTTATTATAGTTTGATTAAGGTTTTTGATATCCGAAATATCGGAAATCATAAATCGAGGATACCCCAAATAACATTAACAAAAATGGAACTTCTGGTTTCCGATACCCGAAAATCAGAAATCGGAAATAGAAAATGGGCAATATTTAAATAATAAAAAACATCTTTATAATAGGAAGGGACCTGGGAAAAGTGTATTTAAGTTGCAAAGTTAAAATTACTTTGAGCATAAACTGAAAAAGATTGAAAAATAAATCACTCCTAAACAAGATAACTAATAATTTAAAGATAGAACTATTAACGTATATAACCGATGAAAGAAAACAACCGATTAATGTACAAACATGCAAATCAAAATTACTTCTTTCAACTTAATTTAGACCAACTTAGCAAATAAAAGTGGAAAGAACAATATCCAAGTGTTAAAGATACACAAATTGAAAAAAACATTGTTTCTTGGACCTACATAATAAGTCCAAATTCACAATAGAAATTTCTTTCCCCAACACAGTTGCGTACACAAATAAATAGTTTCTAGCTTTACTGAAGGGCAGAACGCCATTTTGCAAAAAAATCCATAATGTCATCAACTTCCTGAAAATGAGCATTCCTCAACTGAATTTCATTCTTGCAAATTTGCAAGGAAATTTTCTCCCTTGTGGTTTTTTCCATTCTTTGATGAACAACTTTATCCGAGCTATCGAAACATGGGGAACTTCTATCCATTTCTCAATATCTTTTACCGTTAACTGGCCGATTTGTTGGATCAACTCTTTGGTATCATCAAACTGCTCTCCCACTTCTTCCAAATGAAACTTAGGACAAAGTGCCTCACTGAGAGGTTCCAAAACATGTAAACTCAAATAGGTTAGCAAATTCTTTGAAGCAGACCACATGTTTTCACAAACCTTTTGTGCTGCATTCAATACAGCTTCAACTGAATCACACATAGCCTCCCATGTTTCAATGGAAACTTCAGTTGTTTTCAGTTCTAACTTTTCTAAGATTCGTAAGCCATCAGGTGTTTCCTTAATATGTTTTTCCAACCTCTTACTTGGTCTAAAGCAGTGGATGTTCCTCTCATCCGATGATGGTGATCTTCAATATTTTCAGAATGCTTGATAAACTTGTCATACAGGCCTTGGATCTCATCAAAACAACTATAAAAATCTATCACAACATGTCAAAATTCTTCGTGTATTTTACAGAGTACCTATTTAAAATCCTTAGGTCTCACATTGACAAAAGACCAGCATTTTGAGGCTAAATGGACATATTTTAGTTCTTGATTGACAAGAGCAATTTGCTCTACTTGTTGTTGATTCACAACCTCTGCATTCCAAAGCTGGTGATTGTCTTCTTCAGCTTTCTTTTTCCATTCCTCTATTTTGTCTTCATGTTCTTGTTTCAACTGGCCAATCTGTTGTTCATGCCTCTGTTGTGTTTCTGCTAACTCCTGTTTGTCCTTTTCGGATTCCTTCTATTTTTCATAAAGAGCCAAACTTAATTGTGAAACTGATTGAAAATTAGCTCCAGCAAAAACTCCCATGGCAACCGATGTCTCCACTTCCCCTTGCTGCATATCATTTGTGTCTGCCTTCCATATGACCTGACTAACGACAGGCACATTTTTGGCTGATCTTTCTATGGCTCTCTTGGCTCCCCTTTTAACCACAACTTTATCCTTTTTACTCCAATAATATTTTCCAAAGGATACCATTGCATCTTCTCCAAAATCTGCGGTAACTTCAGAAGATGAAATGATTTCCTGGTGGATGGTAACCAAAGGATCGGTTTGGATTTGGTTAAAGGAATTTATATGCTAAGAGGGAGAATATTCATAGGAGAAGAAACAGAGGTAAAGATGAGTGATGTAAAAGAATTAGATATAGGCAAATCCTCCTTTTAAGGAAGAGTCATACTGATAGAAGGAATGTCGTCTTGAAAAATATAGGGAACTACGGATGTAGTGATAGGCTAAGGTGGTGAAAAGGAAGAAGGAGAACAATGAATAGATGAGTCAACTGAACTGGTGAACATGCTAATAGTAGCTACCATTATTGATGACAAATTTACCTGGGGAAAACAGTGCTAGAAAGATGATGTACCTAACATATTGGAAAACCTCTGGATATTGGGGATAGATGACACAATGGTATTTATAACAGCCTTAGCATCTTCTACCACATCCACATCATGATTCTCAATCAGACCTGATGATAAAGAAATTACCTTTTGTACATAAGGTTCTTGCACAACTGTATCTGGGATCGAACGTTCTTGAACAAGTATCTCGTTTTTCTTGCAAATTGAGATCGAAGAAATGGGCTTTTCTTTTTCAGTGCTTCTAAAAGTTGAGCCTGTTCAGAAACTGCTACAATATTCTATCTTTTAGGATTTACATCCGTTAACTCTGCCTCAGTTTCCAGTTCAGACCCGACTTTTTCAAAAAATCTTTTAAGTTCTACCCCTTTCTCCTACATATCTTCCATTGTTGTATGTCAAAACCCCAAATTTTCCGAAAAATTAAATTTTTTTAGAATGCATATAATTTCAATAAAATGCAGTCACTAATGGTTTGATTAATTATATGTTATTGAATTCATATCTGAATTATCTTTTGATTATGATTATCTTTAAGGTATAGTTTCTTTTCAGATACTGACTTGTTTTCTTCTTGCGACCACAAGGTGGGACTGTCATGAAAAACTGGGCTTACTTAGCTTTCGAGCTAACGCATAAGTTTTTCCTTCTCTTACAGATTTACAGGTAAGAGGTTCGGGTGTTGCTAATCAAAATTCTAAAGTAGTCCAAATCAATTCGTCGCACAAAATTTAATTCAGTAGAAGAATATACATGCTAGTCAGTTTTCCCAAGCTTACAGAGGTAAAGCATTAAACTGTGATTCTTTTAAGATGTTATAGATAGATAAATGATTTCTACTAGAAAATATGACAACTATTTTCCTTCATGAAGGCATGATTTAATATTCCTACGGAGTACTAAACCATTTGATGTTTATACTAATTGCAAGTGTAAAATGTGTTAAGTATTTCTTTACTAGCACAGTCAGTATGGCAGAATTATAAAGTCAAGGATCTATTTTAAATGTTCAAAATTACTGGTTCACACCATGATTGAATTGGTTGCTGCAATTGTAAACTGATAAGGGGTTCATGTACCATACCTCCATTTCCATTATTTCGAAATTTAAAGTGGTTTACTACTTTAGTGCCAGCCACCTTTGAAGACTTTCATTAGTGATTAAAGATCGGAGTTGCTTGGAAACTATATCTATTCCAAGGTCAATAATTAGATGTTAAGCTTATTAGACATTTTAAGACTTACTATACTCAAATGCAAACTTTATGAGTTTCATAACTATATCATCAAGCAAATGGGGTTATCTTAACAAAAAGATAATTAACATAAAAAGATTCTATAACACCTTTCATAACCTTTGAGCTTAACTTTGACAAAAGGATTATTTGTCATAAAATGATTCTATAACTAGTGGCTGACTTGTTATTTCACATTGTAAAAAGAAGATACAAGGGGTGAACCCAAGGGTTAAAGAATAAAACTATAATCATGATCAATTTATAGATTAACTTGATTTTTATAGTTTTATAATCTCTTAAACTCTCTTTTATAAACCAAGGTAAATATATAGTATAGAGAATCGGTTTATAATAAGGCCGCGCCAAAGTAAACTATTAATTCCCTTCGTTCTTGTAACTTATCAACAAACATTACAATTCTCCATACATATATGTTCTAGGTCATACAATGGATAAGGTCCCACGTTAATATACATTTCAAACACCATTCTAAAGTTTTTGTGATTGATTTTTATAACGCAGGTGGTTTGACAAATGGTGTGATGAACCTTGTAGAACTTTCCATGGTATGATCTAGGTTGCAAATCATTGGAAACTTGCTCGTGGAACTATAGCGTTCCTACCCACTGCATGCTAATTATTAAAGTGATAACGTGGGCTCTTTCCAGCCAAGCATTTGCAGGTTAAAAGGGTTTGACTCGTACCCTAGTTCGACATTCTTTCGTTGCCTTTGGGCCTCCGGTCACTCTGCAAAAACTTCCCTATCCGCTCCGTCGCTTGCACTATCTGCTAGCAGTCGTTTTGCTGGATAAACTCCTCATGGGTTCGTCCACTGCATTGTGAGGAATTTGCTGAAACTAACAGTTTTTTTTTTGAGCATTGGTCAGTGTTGGTTCTTTAGGGTTCCGCCAACTTGCATTCTCAGTCTTGGACTCTTTACGGTGAAGAGTTTTTTGCTTCAGTTTTGTATTGCAAATCGTTGCCTTTTGACTCAGGGTTGCTGTGCATAAGGGTTTGTCACCGTGTACTATCTTTAACAGAGTATGAAGGGGCGACCGAGCCTAAAATAGTTGCTGCATTGGATGTTATCGTTCTCTGTCGTGGCTGGTTGTTTTTCGTGCCAGCGAACTCCTTCTCCTTTGCTATAGATGAAGGGTTTACTTTTCCTCATGTTGGTGGTTGTTTTGCTGCTCTTCAGTGGTCATATTTCCGTTAGACTTTAAGGTAATATACAGGGTTTACCCTTTGTTTTACTTTCAGATAAGTTTACTTTAACAGTAGTTTACAAAAATTTTAACATCATGCTCCTCCTTCTTGACAGGGTTGACCTGCTCTCCTCGGCGTGGAAAGTGCGAGACTGCGACGACTGGCTGCTCATGGTAAGCCTGGTTTTAACCACAGCATCTTCCTCCTTGTTGGTCCTTTAGGGACAATCATGGGTTTGGCCTTCTTGGTTTGTAACCCTCGCGGTTATCTTGGTTCAGTTTAATGAACCTAATCGTTGTTATTTAAGAGGTTCAACCCTTCGTTTAGCATGGGATCTTCGGTTGAGGCCAAGACTGTGGTTTTGGGTTTTTATTTGATTACTGTGTAATTTATATATATATATATATATATATATATATATATATATATAACACTGTTTGTACAGGCTGTAAAAGCCTCATTTGGTATATTTTGTTTATAGCCGAGAGGCGTAAAGGAGATAAAACTCTTTCCTTTTAATGAACTCCAATGTATATTTTAAATTTGGTAGGGTTTTACCTTGAACTTGGAGATACAAAACTGTCTATGCAGTATTCTTGAAATATATCTTGTTTACAGTACAGTTTGGATCAATTTGTTTTACTTTTGTTTAAAAAAAATATGTGGTGTAAGCTTGGCTTAATGAGCCTATCTGAGTTCGGATACCTCAGATTTCTGTAATTTAACATATACTTAATTTACTCTCTGTAAATTATTTAGATTATTAACAGGTAGGGTTCCTGTACATTGTTAATATATTGATTTATTTTATTATTCAAGGAATTGTATATGTTGTTATATTGTTTATACTTTTCGAAATATAAAGTCTTAATGTTTTAAATAGAATTCTTTATGTATCTGTCAGTTATAAATTGGGTACAAGATTTGCATTTTATTAAGATAAGATCATTTTATTAATTACACAATATTAATGTTCCTTTAATGTACATATTAGAAAGTATACTATTATTATTAAAATAGTAAGTATACCGTTACTATTATATTAAGGAGATTATTCTTCCTATGAGTACTACTTCTTTCATAGTTATTTATACCTAGTTTGTTTGTAAATGTAATGAAAATAGTACTCTCTTATTTATTTTATCTTATTATAATATAATATTTGAAAAATAAAATAAACCATCTACAGACTACCTATGATCTATCTCGTATATATATATATATATATTGTAATATTTATTTAAACTCTTATAAAAGATAACTAAAGGTCTCGTTCGAGCTCAGCTAGGTAAAAATAAATACAGAAACTAGATAAATTTGCAGCTATAAACATATTATAAATAAACTAGTTTTCTTACAGAATAACATCATGGTTTTGTTATTACTACTTACAAATTGCTTTTCTATACATTCTATAATATAACATCTGGGCAGTAATAACTGTAGAAGAAAAACATTTCTATTCATTCTATTACTACATACTTTAGCTAGTAATTTCTTTACCCAGTTTCAAATAATATAGTAACCTTTTCTGGAATAGAATTTATACAGATAACCTGTTTACCCATCTGAATTTGGTTCTGTTAGTAAAGGAAATTACAGCTTCTTTCCTTGTTCTCTAATTTAACATAAATAATTTAAATCTAACCCTAACTCTACATCTTGTACAACATGCTATTGCTCTGATAGTTAAATAAAAGTATGCATTATTTTACACAAACCAACAATTTATCCTATAATTGCATCCTAAAATCTTAATTCATAATTTCACCTTTGTGCTGGAGTACGGTCTGGTCACTCCAGACGAGGAAAAACACAGGCGGGGTTTTATTTCTCATCAAAATGATTCTAATTAATAAACAACTGAGAACACTTCCATCACTAAACCCTCTAAGTTCTTACATTATAAATTGCAACATAATATTCATTCATACACAGATATTAAAAATAAAGACTGTTAGATGGCAGAACCTGTTTTGGAGCTTGGACAACAATAGCAATGGGAGGCCGTTCCTCCCTACCAACTCCTAGAGAGCGCTCAAACAACGAATCCTCGGGACCCCCAAGCTTTCTCTGGTCTCCCTGGCTAGAACTAGGTGCAGCAATAGTCAAATACCAGTCTTCAGACTTAGTACCAACCCTAAACTTATCAGTAAGTTCTCCCAGCTAACAAGCTGTAACAGACCAAGTTACTGTAGATTTTCTCTCATAACACCTTCCTTACTGGTTCCCTTTTTCCCCAATGAATTTTCTGAATAGCATTCCTCCTGAATGATTCTTCTCTGGAAAATATCTGAGCAACCTCTAGCTCTATTCATTGGGTACTTTTAAAAGATTGCCTAGGTATTTTTGGGTTAGTTGTCATTTATTGAGCCACCTACTATGATCCCACTTTCTTGGGGGATCATGACCCCAAATATAGGGAAGTTTCCACCTGCAACCTAGGAAGTGTTTGAGGATGCTGCCACTTGTCTTTTTCCCTCCACCTAGTTCCTTCCACCAGTTTGACCAGTAACCTCTTATTAACAGCTCTCCCATGCTGTTGTCTCCACATTTTATTTATTAATAATAAAATATTCAAAATTACATTCCACTTCTTTTGACTCTGCTGAGTCACCAGTTCTTACTTAGCATTAAATTTAACATAATGTCTTAGGAAATATAATTAAAATAATTAACATTATTTTACAAAATTGGGGTATGTGACATTGTAAGAGAGGGGCTCGATGGGATTTCAAGAACACCTTTTCCCTCATTCTTAGGTTGAGCAGCAACAACAGCAGCAGTCCATGTTGCATGTTCTCTCGCTTCTTCTTCTCTCTTCTGCTTCTCAATATCTTCTTTTATTCCGAGTTTATCTTCTCTTTCTCACAGAGTTCTTCTCTTAAGATTCTTTTGAAACAGGTACAGATGAGACTTTAACTCTGGATCAGTGATTTTACAAATCTCCTTTTGAAAAGTGGAGGCTGCTCAGAACATGGAATCATCACGGTCATTTTGATGAACGTATTGAAATTTGACATGCTCATGAGAAAATAGATTAGCCAAATATGCCACTGGGTCATGCATTGTTTTCGGTACCTGCCCCAAACTCATAAAAGAAATATCTTTTCCCAACAAGGACGCATGAACAGGATTATGTACCATAATATTGCCAAGATTCATAGGAAATTTGGGCCAAGCCTTCTTCTTATGTTTAGTCAACTTGGAGAAAGCGCCATCAATCATAGTCTGATAGGAAAATTATTGAAGCACCGTTTAGTCTGGAACTATTCTAGGAAGCAAGTGCACTATATTGCTGCCCCAAATCCTTATCTAAGAGAAATATTATCCTACATACAAGTCGACATACACTGAAATGAGTTCCCTATCCTTTCAGAGAATGCAGGAGCATCGACTTTAAAAAATTTGTAGTACATTAACCCGAGAAACAGGTCACAGAGATCATAGACACAAGGTATGAAATTGTCGTCCCACATATCAATGCAATATATATGAACAGGTGGACATTTCTCGTTCTAATTCTAATTTAGCTCTGGGAAACAAGAACACGCACAGAATGCATCCATAACAAACCCTGACATGTAGAAAGATGGTTTTCGATTGGTCGGGGTTCTCTGATATTTTTCAATTTCATCCTGCAAATTGCAAAACAGAATTTGAGCCTAGTTGAAGGAATCACCTATAAGAAAAGCATGGTTCTCCATAGGAACCCATTTCTCTTTGAATAAGGAACAGTTGGGTAATCCAAATAACTTGCAAAACATGGCGGCCATTAAAGAGAAAGGCTCTCTAAACCAAGAAATTGGATATGCTGAAAGTGAAACGGGAATCACTTGTGTTCGGTCTTCCAGCCAAGATTTCACCACTTGTTTGTTATTCAATTTGGCAAGGGTTTCATCGAAAAATTTCAGCAAGAAAAGCTACTTGGGATTTTCCAAAGCATAATCCCTAGCAAACACATCTGGATGAAATGAATCAATAGAGACATTATCAATATCATTAAACATTCATTGGTTAAGGTCGACGTGGTCCAATGCCCACTTAACAGGGTCCGTGTAAGGCATAAAAGGAGGTCTCGCTGCAACGCAATGGAGATGAGAATTGTGTATGTGCATGTAGAAAGGTTGGTCATGAGCAACAAAGGAAAAATAATCATTGTCAAAAATAGCATAAATTCTGGACTAGTCCACATATGAGGATTCAGACACACACCCACTGGTGTCAGTGAAAACACCAGCATTGGGATCTTTGATTTTCTGCTCTTGAAGAGCCATTTTAGATATAGTATTCCTGGTCGTAGAAGATACTATTCTATGATTGAATTTTAGCAACCATGTCTAAAAAATGAGATTTTAAATTTACCAGAAAAAATGGCCAAGGAGTGAAAACTTATAGGTCAAAATCACGAGTCTACGAATTAGGACACAGAGGAAATGCACATTAAAAAAACCCTGGGCAGAGTGAAAAAACCAAATTTCAATTCTTTAAAAATCAAACTAAAATGGCCAAAATAATCTTGACCGTAAATTTCGTATGGATCAATGGACAAGATCAAACAAACACCATAAGATATAAAATTTGAAAACATTTACACTTTCGATTTGCGAAATCGATAACCCGAGATCGGGAAACAAGCACTCAGTTAAAAAAATAAGTTTGTTTCCTGTTTTTGAGATCCGCAATATCATAAAATGCAAGTTGGGAAAGCAGAGAAAATTATTAAGTAAAATCGCGAAGTAAATATTCGATAAACAAACTTGTGCGATACTCAGAAATCGAAACTTTCACTTCACGAAAGTAGATACAGTCAGAGTTCCAAATTCTACTTTCTCGATTTCTTAATTTATGATTTTCGATTCTTGGAAATCAGGAAATTATATAGATTTGAAAGTTAGATAGCTCCAAAAATGACGAGTTGTAAAATACAAAAATCACAATCAAGAAAGACAGGTTGTAAAACAAGTTAAAATTTATTACAAAAGTCAATAAATCCAAGATAAAATACTGAAGATAAATTTTATTTAGTCAACAATGTCTTGACCTAAAATTCCAAAACTCAATATTAATTTCACAAAGGTTGGGTTGCAGAAAGACACAATATGTTTACCATCTCGACGTTTTTTTGCACCTCTTGGGGCAAATGCTAGTAGGTAGCTACTAATATGCTTGGGAATACCATGAACTTATCTATGGAATCATGTAAGTATTTGCATGGAATAACTAGTTTAAAAAAAATAGATTTTGTTTTTACTTATTTCAACATATAGATGGTAAATCATGTTATATATATGGTGTTTTTATATTTGAGTTTTTTTTAGTAAATTGAAAAAAAACTTGTGTGTATTTTTATAGACATTTTTCAATGCTAAATTATTATTTTTTGTTATAAGTTCTCTTTAATTTTTATGAAAAATGATCTTTCTCTAAATGTTCTAATATACAATTTATGATTAGCTTTTGTTAATGATGCATAGAACTCATATATTGGTGTTGTCACCTATTTTTTAATATAGTAACAAAACATTAACATGTTATTGCAAAACAAACACACACACACACACAAATATATGATCGCCCAATAGTTTGATAAGTTATACACTATATGATTTGACAATAGAAACATTGGTGAGTGCATATGTATTGAAGGGTGCTACTTCAAGCATTCCTTCAACTTTGTCAACAACTTTGGTAATGACATTGCAAAGACATGTTTTAGGAGAATTCAACACCATGTATTATGTATCCAAACTATCTTGTGGTATGCTATTGTAAAGTTCTAAAAATATTTGGGACTTGGTAGTAACACCAAAGTAGGTGAGATCAAATAGAAGCCTTGGCAAAGAAGTGCTCAATCTGATAGTGCATAATGGCTATGACCAAACATTCACCACGGGGTTGATTCTTATTCTCCATCAAATCATGCCATTTGATTGATCTAGTATCGATTCCATGAAGTGCTAGAATGAAAGAGGGGAGGTCATGTGTTTAAAGTTTTCCTCCTCTTTAGATATTGGAATCAAGCCAATTCTACTAAAAAATAATTGAAGATGTAGAATCCCACCATCTCGACATGCCCAAAAATTATCGAATAACACGTTAGGTGGGCCTTCCCATAAATTGACTCATGCATGTGTCAAATTCCATATGTTTAGTGTGGCTTATCCGTTTGCATTTGTTTTTGTTAAGGAAGTGGAGTAAACAAACTCTTGTATGCCTCAAATAAAGATCCTTAATCCTTGTCCCACACCTGTAGACTTTAGTGGATAAAAACAAAACCCTACTACCAAAATATTGTCTCTCATTCCGAATAGTAAGTGTATGATATCAAATGCATGAAATTTATGGATTGTAAGGTTTAAGTCATAATCAAACTACAAGGCACATATTAGAGACTATGTATAGTGTCGTAAGTTGAGTTTTGAACATTAAAGATTTTTGTATTTTTGAAGGACCTTTTTCATTGACGTTATTTCAAGCTACCACAAATCTTTATAGGTAATGGAATTTCATTGGTTTAGTGAACATCCAAGGACCTTCATAGTGGTAATATGCTAGCCATTGTTTGTAATAGTGCAAAAGGAGACTGGACAAAAACTAAATTAATGAAATAAATCATAACATTGTTCATTTTCATTTAAGAATGTTCTAGGGAAACTGAATTAATGGAATAAGTTATAACATTTATACACATGTAAGTAATTTTGAAACATATTCTTTCAATTAATACAAAATTATAATAGGGGTGGCAGGAGGGGGAGGGATTCTCATTAATTTCGATGGAAATCAAGAACAAGAGTATTCTTGGCGACTAGGTGATGAATCTAACAATGTTGCAGAGGCTATGGCTCTCTGGCAGGGCCTCCTCCAAGCTCAAAACCAAGGAATATCATAGCTCACGGTAATTGGGGACTCATGTCAACTTGTTATTCAAGATTTGGTTACCAACTCTCTGTCATCCCATCTTAACCTTCGTCGGCTGCTTAGAAGGATCCAAAATCTTTCCAACTCATTCCAGAAGATTGGTTATTTCTACATCTTAAGAAGAATAAATGATCAAGTTGACCTCGCGGCCTATAAGGCATCCTCTCTAAGTAAAAGATCGTTGGCCTTGAATGGGGCTAGCTCCCATTGCATCATCCCATAGGACCATGGGTAATAAAATTAGAGGCTGGGCCCAACGTTGCCCATGTGGCTCCCACCATGCAGGATTGTGGCATGTGTTGTGAGCTTGTGTCGACACGTGAGCTCTTTGTTTGACAACATTGTGGCATGCGTTGTGCGCTTGTTCAAGCATGCAGCTCCTTTTTTTATGACCCTTTCGTCCCGTCCATCGCAAGAAATTTTCCTCCCGTACAGAAATCTGGATATGTTGCATGTGTTGAATCAGGTTGAAGGTCCTTCGTTGTACCATCCACGGCGTGTGAGGAATGTGATGGATTCGTCGAAGATCATGGATTTATGGAGCGTGACGTTAAAATCATCTGACCGGGAATGGCGAGAGTTTGCAGCACTATTTATTGTCCACTGCAGAGGTTGTGGATTCTTCTCCAAAATCATCAACTTCTTCTGCCCTGACTCTCTCAGTCACATTGGAGCTGTGAGCGCTCAGGAGGAAGCTGAGTAGGTACAAAATTTTTCTGAATCCAATAGATCATGAAGGTGGAAGGCACCTGGAATTGGACAATAGGGATCTCTCCAACCTGCATGAGGAATTTTCTGAAAATGTCTCTCAATCTGAAATGGCAATGACAAGGATGATAGCAGAATTAGAAGTGAAGTTCGACAAACTGGAGCTAGCAATAGCGAAAATGGCAACAGGAGCAGAAGGAAGGATGCAACAGACTCTGGGCAGCACGAAGGCGTTCGAGGAAAGTAGTAGGTTCTATTGGGAGTCCTCATTTTTGTAATTTTTTCCTTCATATATAATAAACTTAGTCTTTATCTAGGTACTGTGCGCATAGTGTTTTTAGCAGAGCTATCCGTCTTTCTTGTTTTGTGGTTTCTTACTGTAATGGACAGTATTTGAATTATAAACAGACTTTGATCTATGTAGAAACTTTCTCAGTGGTTACACCACTGTTCGATTAATAAAATCATAACCGTTCTTGTCAAAAAAAAAAATTATAATAACATATAAAGCATTTTGAAACCACAGATGAGAAAACAAAATTTATCATAAAGGGGCTACAAGGGGCTCCTTATAGGGCTAACCCCAAAAGACTCTAGGCCCAAACCCTTGACCTCCCCAAAAACCAAGAAAATATACACATCTCTTACCAATTAAGCTAACCCTTAAGACTAACATATATCTATATGTATATCAATTACTTTGCAATTTTATAACATTTAATTTTAAATTTAGCAAATTGGAAAAGTAAAAATAATTCCATAAATTCTTAAAAGTTAAAGTAATTTCAATATTTAATGCACACATCATTTGTTCCTCACCTTACAAAAGCAACTAAAGTTAAAAGTTGTTAGAAGATATATATTGATTTATTGAGAGTATCAATTTATTTTATTTTACCATACATCAACTAAAGTTAAAAGTTGTAAGAAGATATATATTGATTTATTGAGAGTATCATTTTATTTTATTTTACCATACATCCTCATCCTCACAGCAACAAAGCAAAGCAAAGAGACCAACCTCCACACGACACCGCAATTACAAATAAAATGCTTTACTCACTTGGTTCCATCATATCTCTGCCTTTCAATTTCTACTTTGAACGAATAAATACGTTCAGTCTGCGCTTGAGGATTTTCCCGTGTATGGTCTCTTCGACCAGACAAGTATTGAAGGACGCAGTGGGCGGTTTGTTGATATATATAAAATAAATTATATATCTATCAATTGGAGACGTGCAGCGAAAGCCACAAACCGAGATACAAACAGTTATCTTCAAATTTGTCGGTTAATTAACGCGGAAATAATTAAAGTACCATCCACACGGCAGCAGAGCAAAGCAAGACAACTCTACACTCCACCACAAGGCCGGAGCTATAAATACACACGCTCTACTGTCTCTATTTCATAGCGATCTCTTTTCATCTACGATTTTCACAAAGTTCTATAGATTCATTCTGTTATTGCTATATATCCTTCACTTTACTAATTGATATCTCTCTGTTTTTCGAATAAGTATTATTATCATGGCTCAGTACCAGGACCGCAGCCACACCCAAACACAGGCTGCTCATCATAATCCGAATCAGAAGGCAGGTCTGATGGATAAAGTCAAAGAGAAGATTCCGGGAGGCCAGACTCATACGCAAACTGGTCATACCGGCCAGACTCATACGCAGACTGGTCATACGGGCCAGACTGGTCATACGCAGACTGGTCATACCGGCCAGACTGCTTATTCTAATCCAACTCAGAAGCCGGGGTTAGTGGATAAAGTCAAAGGGATGCTTCCAGGAAACCAGGCTCAAAGTGGTTATTCCAGTTCAACTCAGAAGCCTGGGCTGGTGAATAAAATCAAAGCGAAGATTCCCGGACTCCAGAACAAGTAATGAGGAAAGGCGAAGGGAAAAAGCATGAGCACTGAGCAGTAATGAGGCTTTGGCCATCATACTGTCGTTTTTCCCTTCAGAAATGACTGATTATAATAAGCGTCATGCAATATGAATAGTGTGTGTTAGAATACACATGAAGTACTATATGAATCTCACCCGATTCGCATGCCATGTGTTGTAATGGTATTTGCAGTTGTTGTGTTTAGTTGCTCGGGAGATTTGCAGTTGTGTTCAGTTGTATGTGGCAGTTTTTTTGTTTTAATATCTATAAAAAGTTTAAGATTTCTGACCTGCTCTGTGTATTTATGGAGATTATTTATTAAGAAACATGTGAAAAACCGACATGACGATGTTTATTCCAGGTGTCCATTGTTTATAATCTTGCATGCTCACATAATCAGATTTTATCCGTATATGGTTAGTTAAATCTCTAATGTTCAAAGCTTTCATGGAATAAAAAAAACCTATTAGGTACAAGAAGCACTTATGCCTTACTTTGTTATAATGTGCAAAGGAACATTGAATGAAAAAAAAAATTGAAAAGTAAAGAATATGTAACGAAGTTTTTTCTCACGTAGAAAAGGTTATTCTTGTCTTAATAGAAAGAAACAAGTTACTAACAACCAATCAAAAGGTGAAGTATGATCGTTTCAAATTCTACAATTAATAAGCAATTATGTTCTATATCATCAAAAATATATAATATTCTCAAGTATAACATACTATCTAAGAGTAATAGTCTCTAGAACTATTGCAAATCCAGCAAAAGTTTTGTACTAACAACCCATCACCAGAGTTGTCAATGAAGGTAAACATTAGTCAAAGATCTTTATTGAAGAGGAGAAGATCAATTCCTCCTCTAGAAATTCAGCAAGAGATAGATGTCTCATAGTGATTTGCAATGTCTCTTTAGACAAACCATCCACAAGCGTGTTATGCTCTTTATAGATATGGTGGAAATCGATACAATGAAAGGTGTCCTTGAGAGCCACGGTTTGAACATACCAATGATCCAGCTCCATAAACATGCAAGTTCACCACATTGTTGATCCGGTCAATGATAATATTTGAATCCCCAATGACTTTCAATTCTGGAAAACCCATACTTGAAGCAATAAAGAGAAGTACCTAAATTACAAGTAACTCAACTCTGGTATTAGTACTGGAGCTGCATCCCATCTTTAAGTGAAAGGAGTGAGTCTCACTGATAAACATAACCATTTCAGCATCGCCACTACCATATGATGTAACACCATAAAAAAATAGTGGTTGCAGCAACCTTAGGGGCTTTCTCAATCCTCTAATGTTGTTTTACCCTATCAGACTCTGGAAAATATGAAATGAGTTGGATGGCACCCAACTTGACAATATGTACTTGAGGTCTCAAATCACAAAAAATAGCACTGTTCCTAGCTTTCTAAATAAGACAAGAGTGGGAAATAGGGAGGTACAGGGGCTTATTCCCCGACTTCAACCATCTGCTCATAAAATCCATAAGAGAACAGTCTTCCTAGGAGAAGGGAATACCATAGTAAATAGATACAGCATGTCTGTAAACCTTTCCAAATGTGTAGTCCCTGAATAAGTGTTCCACCGATTCGACCTCAACAACACAAAGATGACACAAGTTTGGACCAATCCATCCTTTCTTCAACAAAATATTCCAAGTGTTCACTTTATCATTAATGTAGATCCAAGTGAAACACTTGATCTTCATAGGTATCTTCCAAATCCACAACTCCTTATGCCACCAACAATCCACGGCATTCAAATGTGTGTCAACAAGAAATTGATAAGCAAGTTTGGCAGTAATTTGACTCAACGTAGCATTGAAATACCACACCAACCTGTCCTCCGCTTCAGTTAGCTGCAAACCCACTGACGATAATGAAGACACACCTCTCCCATTCCCAATACTAATCGTCGGTGAGGTCCAAATCCTTCGCAGAGAACCAATACGACCCAATTGTAGATAAGTCACACCCAATTCTAACCTCGTTAACTATCTTCAAACCAAAATCCTGGAGATAATCAATCAAGATATGTGATAAGATGTGAGTCTTCTCCAAGCCAACCATAGGATCAATTCCTACCTGTATCGACTTCCCATTACCAACCTTCTAGCAAAGTGACTTACTCACCCAACCAAACACATGAGCAAAACCATTCCAAATGATTGAGGTCTTAGCAGCTAAGTGGTTGTCCAACCTTTTTGAGTTCGTCAAGGATAACTTACGCCAATATTTGGATGGTAGGATCCTGTTCCAAATACAAATACATTTCAAAGCCACCCACAAGCTCTTCATCCTGAGGGAAATATTAAACTAGTTGAGATTCTTGATATTCCAATCCCCACATAAATAAGTTCTAGTAATGGTGTCCCATTTGGCCAAATGTGATACATGATTAGTGTCCAAACCACCCCACAAGAAGTTGCACATGATCTTTTTGATATCACTCATAATCGAACACGGGATCTTAATAAGTGAGAACCAATAAACATGAATACTACTCATGACATATTTTAGGAGGATGAGCCTACCTCCTAATGAGAGGGATCTGTAAGTCCAATTACAAACTCTCTTCTCAAATTTATTCATGAGCCACTACCAATTCTTAACTATATAATTCAAAGGTTTCTCCCGATATCCCAGATACTTAAAATTAACCTCAACCAATTCCATTTTAAATGGAAACGGGACCTTAATATCATCAGACAAGCTATCATTCAAATTATTCATTAAAAAAGAATATTTATCAATACTGACCAACATACCTGAAGTTGTATTGAAAGTGTCGATAATGGATCTAAATCACCTCCATTCATCTAAAGACACATGTCCAAATAATATGACATCATCTATGAATAGTAGATGGGTGAGAGCCAGTGCTAATGAAAATACAATGCTTGTGATATTTCCTCTTCTTCTGACATCTGCAATTAACAAGCTCATACCTTCCAATATCAATAGAAACATGACAGGTGAAAGCGGGAATCCCTGCATAAGACCCCGACTCGCGTTGAAAGAGGTCGAAGGTGTTCCATTGATGAGAACTGCAAAATTTTCGGACGTAATGCAACCCATAATCCAATTAATAGTATCCAGAGTCAATCCCACTTGCAATAAAATACCAGTTGACCTTGTCATACAACTTCACAAGATGCATTGTAAGGATCAGAGCCTCTAGATTACGGGTTTTAATGGAGTGTAGTACCTCCTGAGTGATCCCAACGACTTCCAAGATCTGACGATTCTGAAGGAACCCAAATTGTTCTTCATAAATCACATCAGCCAATAAAGCACCTATAAAGGCTTCAACCTATTGGAAATGATTTTATTAATTACCTTGTAAACCATTAGAGGAAATTTCAACTCAAAATGGGCCTCCTAAAATTAACTAATAAAATAATAGTTAAAATAATAAAATAATATTTATTAATTTTGGAGGAAGAAAAGAAAAAAACTACTTTTTTGTTTGTATTTTTGACATATATCCCCGTGTTTTTACTCAAATTTCGATTGGGAGAGCTCGTTGCATGTGGAATTAAATTCCACATCCAACGAGTACCCACTCGGCATACTTTTGATGGACCCCGCTACCCCAAAAACAAGAAATACCTAAACAAACGAAATGATGACATCATCATTTCATTTTTTCAGGTATTTCTTGTTTTTGGGGTAGCGGGGTCCGTCAAAAGTATGCTGAGTGGGTACTCGTTGGATGCAGAATTTAATTCCGCATCCAACGAGCTCTCCTGATCAAAATTTGAGTAAAAACACGAGGAGATATGTCAAAAATACAAACAAAAAAGGAGTTTTTTTTATGATAGCTATCCCCAAATTTATATTAAAAAAGTGTTTAAGACCTATACGGTATTTCAAATTTAAAGCAATTTCATTGGCTAACACATGATGACATGGAATTTGAATAAAAGTTAAAAGGCCCATTTTGAGTTGAAATTTCCTCTAATGTAGGTTGCATAGTGAAATTGGTCGAAAGTCTACAAAAGACTCAGGTTTCTCACACTTGGGAATCTGTGTAAGATATGTAGAATTAAGAGAATTTGTGACATAACCTTCCCTCCAAGATTGTTCCATAGCCTCCAGTAGATCACTACCCACCAGGTCGAAGAAGGACATAAAGAATTCAACCGCCCACTCGTCTGACCCAGGAATCTTGTCCTTGGAAAACCCCTTCAGCACCAATTCAACTTCCTCAATAGAGGCCTCTTGACCCACTACCTCAACTTTTTCCAAATAAAAAGGGCAGGGAAGAGTTGGATCACCTGCAATTGTTCATGAATATGGGAAGAATTTTCGTCTTTAAAAGTCATGGAAAAAAATCCACAACAACCCCCTTCTATGAACCATCATCTCTACACAGGTTACCCTCCCGGTCATGAAGCTCCTAGATCACATTCATATTACATCGAGCATTGGAAAATTTTTGGAAAAACTTAGTATTCACATCCCCTCGTTCAATCCAAACCACATGAATCTTAAGCCTCAGAGTAGACACTTCAAAAGCCAAAATATTCTCTTTGCGAGATTTTACCTTTGTAAGTAGGGTTTCCTCCTCCAATGTTAAAATAGTTGTAGGTGCAAATAGAAACAACTCGACAATGGAAGTTTCAATCGATTCTAGCTCAACACACCTTGTCGCTTTCATCTGGCACTCCCAGTCACATACCAACCGCTTCATCAGTTTGAGCTTCTCCACCAATATAGGCAAGGCCCCAAAGACCCCCTTCACAACAAGGTAGGGACAGTGAAACTTAATAAAATAAAATAAATCCACCTCCTTTAGCCAAGAATAGTTGAATCTAAAAGGAGCAGGAGGTCCTTTCACCACATCCACCCAATCCAGACAAATCAGATAGTGATCAGAAATCTATGAAGGCCTGGTCCACACCCTATGCAATGGAAACCAAGGAACCAAGTGCTCTGCAACAAGGAAACTATCTAATCATTTTCCAATACTGAGCTAAGGTATCACTTCTCGTAGACTCGCCCTAGACCTCAACATAAGATAGGGTGAAATTTAGATCACCTGCAATAATAAGATTGCATAAATTAAACAACCCCTTTGCCACAACCTGATCCCAAACTATTTCCCTCTCAAGATAAGCGGCATAAATGTTTAAACAATTCCAGACACAACAGACGCCTCTGAATCTAGCCTTGAGAAAAATACTCGCAATAGTAAGAAAATATTTACACCAGACAACCAAGGGCTTCCACGCCGATTAAAAAACCCTTGACAAACCCACAAAATCACAAGAACAAAACTCCCACCCTGGTATGATATGGGAAAAAGAAATCAATGCCTGTTTCTAAGAGAGCATCATCTCTTGTACAAAAACCATGTTCGGTCGAAGCTCATCGAACAACTTCTTGAGGGATAGCATTTTGAGTCGCCCTCCAAACCCTCTGATGTTGAAGGAGATTAAACGCATTAGGTAACCAAGGGAGAGGGTTCCTTTTCT
Source organism: Pseudotsuga menziesii (assembly GCA_001517045.1). NCBI lineage: Eukaryota > Viridiplantae > Streptophyta > Pinopsida > Pinales > Pinaceae > Pseudotsuga > Pseudotsuga menziesii. The sequence continues at coordinate 246,553 of LPNX010223786.1, forward strand.
ATAAGGGATTTAGTAGGAGAAAATGAAGACATAGGTTTCCCAACTTTTGCACTCTCCTTAATACAAGTAGAGAGAGGCATCTACTCCCCACCACTTGGAGAAGACCTATCACCCCAACAACCAATGGAAAACTTTGCTTTACGACCCCTTCTAATTGTAACATTCTCATTCCTAATAGAAAACAAGGGGAGAGTAGAGGGAGACACCAGTGTGTGATTAGAGAAAATGGGAAGCACCTCAAGAAGTGACAGATATCTAAAGGAAGGTTGTTCGGTGGGGCTAGAAGGATTGAGATCCATCCCCTCCACCGGACCAACATCGACAAGACCCAGAGGTGGAAATTCGTCATGACTAGACAAAAAGGTATCCCCACCTTCACCTGCACCCCCTCACTAAGTGCAGAGTCAGAAGTATCAGAAAAACCCCCTGACCCTTCAGCCCCAAGAGATAGCTACACACACCCTTTAGAGGCAACAATAGGTCCCTCACAATCAGAAACATGTAAATTTGGTGGAATAGAGGTGACCTTGGCCCCCAAAACCCCATCCAATAGAGACGAATCAATGCAACCATGCGAAGCCAAACACCCAATGCCATCGATCACTTCAAAATACTTCTTAGACAAACCAACATACACAAAAGCAAAAAGAGAGTCCAACTTACCGGCATCCCCAAGCGACTACAGCAAAACTCAGTAGCATTGTTGTCACGAAGAACAATAAGCACAGACAAAACCAGACTGGAGGAAGACCGCTCCAAAATTGCACTAGAACTTAACACCACATGAGAGCGACCACCACACCACAAGGAGCACTTATCTTGTATATGCCCAGTCTAGTGACAGACATGATAATGAAAAGGGACATGAAGGTAGTCAATCCTTTGAACCCTTGAGTAAGCTCCCCAAACCAGTTCCATATCAGCTGGTAGACCCTCTAAAATGGCCACGTATGCCAAAACCTTAGAAAAATGCTTCTCAAAGGAGTGTAACAACTGGACGTCCAAGGAGATAGAAAGACTGATACAATTTGCAATGCCCTTGAGAGCATCCCATGACTAGAAAGGTAACACCATGTTAGGGAGAGGTACCCACAGGTGTCTCTTCAAAAGCCTAGAATGCTCTAGGTTGAAATCAACCCACCGCCAAAAGAGCTCCAAAGAGCCCTCGCCTATGAAACACCGACTCTCCAAAACACGAGCAATATCCCCTTCTTCCAGAAACAAAATTACATACCACCCATNCCCCCCGCCAAAAGAGCTCCAAAGAGCCCTCGCCTATGAAACACCGACTCTCCAAAACACGAGCAATATCCCCTTCTTCCAGAAACAAAATTACATACCACCCATTTTCTAATATACTTTATAGTCAGCGCATAATCCAATAGTGGTTTCTAGTTTTTTGCAATCCAGTCGACCCAACCCTCCTTGTCTAAGAGACATTATTCCAACCTACCAACCAGAGCTTGCGCACAGAGAGACGATGCTTTCTCCATAATGCAGTCATTATCTACCACAAAATATTTGCACACCTGGAAATTTTATAGGCTTTGACCTTTCAGAGAGGGAGACAACAATCACCCGCTTCACCCGCCACCACGACATCCTCCTGGGAATGTTGCATTGCCGTCAGACACGACACCCCAACAAGATGGCACCACCACAACTGGGAGTTGAGGGAACCACTGAGGTCGAAAATAATGTGCCTCCCCCCAAAGCCAACCCAGACAACCAACAGCCGGAACCAGGAAAACTGTCTGAAAACCACAGCAATAAAGTCGAATCGACACCTGAAAACCCTAAAGACTAACCACCAGAAAACCACCACCCAAAACCCACAAATCCCCAAACCATCCATTAAGACCAAAGAAATCCAGTGCAGACAATAGGACGCCTAAGGCAGTCCCCATCTCTGCAAAACCTGCAAACCCTAACCTCAGGCACCGACTCCATCTCCCCCTCTTAATAGCATTTATCAGAGCAGTTTTTAAATACAACACAACTCATGATAGATGGAGAGGTTTAACATGGTTGTTGATAAATACAAACGAACAACATTACCATCTTCCATTTTAACATTGGGCCATATGTAACGAAGTTAAAAAGAGAGTTGTTTTTTTTTGCTAATATTGGGGATGGGATCTAATTCTATGATGACTTTTTACTCAATATATTATATTGCTAACTATTTGTTTATGCTTGGGATTAAGGCCACCATCTTTGTTGTATTCATGGACTTACAATTATGTTTGTGTAGTGTTTTTGGGGACAGGTGATTTGGTACATGGCCCACCTAGTTTTGAGATTATATGGTACTTGTGGAGGCTTCCATGTTGACGAGGTCATAGGCCCAAATCCTCTACCTTTATCCCTTGTTTTCTCCCAAGAGGTTATGTACTCTACACCATTCAATTTCATGGAGCCCTAGAAAATTATGGAAATATTTGAAGCCTATAATGTTTTTTTGTAAGGATATCTTCATTTGGATATTTACATATAGGTTTTGTTGGTTAAGGTGGATATATGCTAATTTAAACCTTTGTGTTCCAATTCTACTCAATCAAGTGAGTCTATTAATTTACTAATATAAAAAGATTATCTCAACCATACTAGTCATTTAAGCTAAACATGAAATATATATTATAATTTATAAATTTATAAATTATATATTAAAAATAATATAAATATATTATGACATTACAAAAATTGTAATATAAAATCAGAATTAATATTATGATGAGAAGTAATAGATTAAACATTTAAAATCTTTGTTTGTACCTCATGAAAAAATATAAACCACCTTTATCTCTATTTCGCAAAGAAAGAAAAAATAGATATCTAACCACATCATCCTACGTTATGAGCCAGGGAAACATTAACAATTCATTCATTTAAAAATAATGTACATAATAATTATAAAAACACTTGTATAATTACATTTTATAACGTTATTAAAATTTCATTATATTATAGATTATTAACAAAAACATATTTGAAAACTTTTAAAATAATAATAGTACTATAGTATTCTTTGATTTTCCATATAATCATTCAATTTATGAATCGAGTTGTTTGTAACAAACAACTATTTATTCATGTATTAATTATCAGTTATTTTTTATATATATTTTTATAATTGTTTATTTATTTCTAATATTTATAACTATTAAATTAATCTAGACACTATATTAGTGTTTTTTTCTAGTTTTAATCTAATAGCTATGCTTCATTCTAAGATCTATAGAGATCAATGTCCCAAATAAAAATAGAGAGAATTACACTGATAGGTATTATTATAACCAATATGGGTTTAATTAAGAAAAGTAAGCTCTTACAAGAAACTGAAATCTTTTCTCGAAAACTGCATATGCGTCCATCCCAAATCAAGTGGAGAAAATAACATTGATAGATATTATTGTAACAGGAAAGGGTTTAATTAACATAGTAAGCTCTTACATGAAACTGAAATCTTTTGTGGAAAACTGCATGTGTAGGGGTAATGTGGTGGGATATCCCATACATAAATTTGACAATCATAACAAGGCACATTTACGAAGTAATTAGTTTGTAATCAAAGATAGATCGGAATAAGACACTTTCATGCAGGGCCACAAAGGTAAAACAAAATGCAAAAGCATGATGCATGGAATAAAGTGCCTATCATATTAATATGATAAGTCCTTTGGCTTGTTGATAATCATGACAATTCAGTCAACACGATCACTAAATATCCCCAAAACTACCCTGCGCACCATGACATATATACACATCCCCGACCATTACTATGTTGTAGTAAATACACACAAATTTTGTTTTAATGAGTAGAAATACAGATGAATATTTAATAATACTTTGATTATTCCATAGTTATGGATTCCCACCACATATATATTCGTGCCATGCCACTCAACAACGTTGCAGAGAGAATTCTTGTTGTTGCCCTCCACCATTTGTGCTACAAAATCATTAATCTGCAACCACAAATGGAAAAAAAATCGAAGAAAACAAAAATTCCAGGACACAAAAGATGAAAAATTGCGGAGCACTTAGGGATCTATTTTGGCATAATCATTTCAGTTATTCCAGGGATCTAGCCCCGACTCTCTTCATATCCAATTCCAAATTAGGAAAGACATCCACGAGTTCTCTAATGACATCACATGATTGAATGGGATAAAAAACGGTCACCTTTAAATGAGATTGATAACTGAGGGTTTTAGTTAACCGACCCTGCCATGCGAAGAAATCTGGTTGTAGAAGGGAATACGTGGACCAGAGAAAGTAGAGAATATAGATTCCATTGTAACGGTGTGTTTTCTATCATGCATGCTTATGACTATTTTCTTCTTCCCACCTACTTCCATTTTCCTCCTAATGTGAGTGCAAATGGATAGGATTGATAAATGGAGAATTTAGCAAAGTACCTAACTTATGGGAAAGTGTTGCTAACATGGAGTAGACTACCATCTGATGTTGGACCAGTGGCTAGAACCATGGCATGGCAATATATGTTATAGAAGATGAAAATCAATATAATAGAAATTATATACACATTAGTACAATCATTTAATTTGTGGTCACTTAACTTGTGGCCAGTGAATATTGGTAGGTTATAAGTTAAACACTACAACAAAATCCTGTGATTAGCGTCTCTTTTAGCTTCCTTTTTAGCATCCATTATCACTTTTAGTGTATTTTTCATCATTTTTTGGACAAAGTGGACGCTTTTCCACGGCATGGCACTTTTAATGGAGTTATTTGCATCTCTTTTTAAAAGTTGGTGCTATTTTAGATGTTAATTAGCATCCCAATTAGCGTCCTTTTTTAAAAGTTGACACTATTTTGGACGCTAATTAGCATCCCACTTAACATCCCAATTAGCATCCAAATTAGCATCCCCATTAGAATCCTAATTAGAGTTCCAATTGGCATCCCAATTAGTGTCCCTTATGAAAAGTTGGTGTTATTTTGGATGCTAATTAGCATCCCAATTAAATTCCCAATTAGCGTCCGAATTATCATCCCAATTAGCATCGTATTTTAAAAGTTGGCGCTATTTTGGACAATAATTAGCTGTTAAGAACCCGTGTCAACCCCCCTCTTTGTTTTGTCGGTATATTTTGTTGGACGCATATGCTTTGTAAGACGTCCCGTTAGTATGATGTATTATCCCACATTCATGGGGAGTAACTAATAATTGTTAAGTCGTCTAGTTAATAGGTTGCATTATTCCACATTCATGTGGAGTAATAATTGTTTAGATTAGACTTAGTATATAAGTATGTGTTGAGGCTAATGAAAGCATTGAAGAGTTATTTTGTATTGAGCTTGCTCAAAGGAGGTTGCCCCCTTGAAGTGGCCCGCGATCAATAAAATCTCTTTTGTGCTCCAATATTTTGTTATATCATGCATTTTGATTGTTCATTGCAGGAGGTTCTCCACATCTCGTATCAGAGCACTTTCTTGAGCTCGTTGGGTGGCATTTCGAGAAAAAAAAAATTCTGCCGTGCTTCCTGGCTCTATGCACCTTACAGTTGTTCTTCTTCTTGCAGCAATATTATTCATCTGGATCAAGGATTAAACCCTATCCGCTTAACTATGGGAATTACTTGGGCATAGCCCTAAAACTCATTGTGAGGAGTACCACAGGAACCTCGAAGTAGCTGGCCATTGAGAGGACCTGCCAAGCAAAAAGGGCAATGATCCCCACCAGATTGACTAGATTCCCATCCGTGAGGAAAACCAAAGAGATGTCGTTTTTGGCCAAGCGGTTAGCAGTTTTACCTGTGCCGTGAAGTGAGGGGTACTGCCCCAATACTCAAGCCTGAGACAGCCTTGGTGGCCGAGTGACTACCTTTGAGCTAATAGGAAGCTGAATATACCTAGGGTCCATCTCTATTTACAGTTGATAACGTGTATAATTTTAGAATTTTCATAGATCATTTACTCCATTTCCTGTTGATAAAACACTTCTAGCACCGCCATAGATCCAAAAAAAAAAATCTGTTTTTCAACCATATCTTCCTTGATTTAGCTCTGTTTTCCTTGAAATTTCACTGTCACCCCCGTGATACCATTCTGCATATTCTCTCATTGAGGCCCTTATCCCCAATTTCACTTCCTCAAGGCCGAAATTCCACATTTGTCAATTTTTAGAATTTGTCATAACTTCTCTGAATCTCACCCAATCGCCTTCAAATTTTTCGACGGTGTTCATTTTCAATTTTTGCTTCATTGTCCCTCTCTGCCAAATTTTCCAATTCCTTCATCCCACCTCTAAAATTCCCATTTTCTGCTTCTTGTCCCTAAAAAAGTGTTCAAAACCCCGTAAAACCCCAATTACCCCCCTAAATTTTTCCCAAATCAAAAATCTCCTTTTCTAAAACCCTCTCCATTTTTGTTTTTCTACCCATTGCTTGTTAAAAATAAAGAAAAAAAAAACTGCTTATGGTTGTCACCCGCGCCAGAGCAAATAAACAAATGGAAGAAGAACTTGCCGCCATCAAGTCCAAACTTGAGGATCTAGATCAAAAAATTCTCGGCCTCCAAGTTCAGCATTCACCCATGAACAACTGCAACTAGCCCGAGTCTTTTGTAGACACTGGGTTCTCATCGTTTAGCAACTTTTGTGGGCCGAAGCTGGATTTTCCTCGCTTCAATGGTGATGATCCGACTGGATGGATTTATAGGGAAGAACAATATTTTAGTTTGCATAACACTTTTGATGTCAATAAATTCCCCCTTACATCCTTTCATTTGGAACATGAATCACTTCAATGGTTCCATTGGTACATCAAGGCTCAGGTCGAGCCAAATTGGACAGATTTTTCCCAACTCCTCTTGCAACAATTTGGTCCTAGTGCTTTTGATGACTTCATAGGAGCACTCACCAAACTTTTCCAAAATGGCACTGTGCGGGAGTATCAGACAGAATTTGAGAAACTCGCCAATCACAGAGAGGGATTGCCTCATGCATTCTACCGCAATTGTTTTATCAGTGGTCTGAAGGATGCAATACGCTCTGAGGTTAAAATGTTCTTCCCCAACACAATGATGGAAGCCCTCAGGTTGGCTAAGCTAGCAGAGGAAAAGATCCATCTCAGCAACGCTCCAAATCCACTCTTGTTCCATTCAGACCTATGGTTCCTCAAAGAACCCAAAATCCGCCAACCCCTAGAAGCACTCCTATCAAGCATTTATCCGAAGCAGAGATGTGGGAGCGTCAGGAAAAAGGGCTTTGTTATAATTGTGACGAGAAATTCACCTGGGGACATAGATGTGTTGAGCAAAAGCTCTATCTCTTGGATGTGGATTCTCCACCCACACCTGAAATTTGTTATGATGCTCAGGATCCCACAGATGATGATGGTGACATTCAACAACTTCCTGCTCTAGAGGACCAACCAGAGATATCTCTCCATGCCTTAGTCAGAGTCACCACCCCACAAACCATGGAGGTCAGAGGGTTCTTCAAAAAACTCCTTCTTACAATACTCATTGATTCTGGTAGCACTCACAACTTCATTGACCCGAGGATTGCCAAACAGGCTGATTGTTTCATCCATCCTTGCTCTAGCTTTAAAGTCATGATTTCCAATGGGGGCACCTTACCTTGCAAAGGGAAGTGTCATAATGTGCACATCTCTATGGGGGATTATAACTTGCACTCTGACATGTTTTCCTTGCCCTTAGGTGGATGTGATGTGGTTTTGGGCGCTCAATGGTTACACACACTTGGACCAATTTTATGGGATTTTGTTTAACTTTGGGTGTAGTTTTCAATCAATGGTACCAAACACACATTGTGGGGCTTACAACCAGGGTCTCTCATCCTCATCAGTTCGCATCGCATGGAAAATATTCTTAAGAAAAGTTCACATGGTGTCATCTCTCAGCTCCATTTCATTCAGATGCAACCTGCAGCAGTCTCAACTACTCCATTGGATCTCCAACAAATTTTGGATCGATATGCATGTGTGTTTGCTGAGCCATTGGGATTGCCACCTTCCCGACCTGAGGACCATCGTATTCCGCTCCTTCCCGGAAGTGTCCCTCCCAACATCAGGCCCTATCGCTACCCATTTCACCACAAGACAAAAATTGAGATGTGTGTTCGCGACTTACTGAAGCAAGGTGTTATTCTCCCTAGCACTAGTTCCTTCTCTTCACCGGTCCTTCTAGTTTGGAAAAAATATGGGTCATGGCGCCTTTGCATCGACTTTCGAGCACTTAATCACATCACAAGCAAGGATAAGTTTCCAATTCCTATTGTTGATGAGCTTCTGGATGAGCTCCATGGTGCTCATTTTTTGTCCAAGTTGGATCTTCATTTTGGGTATCACCAAATTCAGGTCCATGCGGATGATATCACTAAAACAAGTTTCCGCACACATGATGGCCATTATGAATTTTTGGTCATGACATTTGGCCTCACAAATGCCCCTTCCACGTTCCAGGCATTAATGAATAAAATATTTTGGCCCTACTTGCGAAACTTCATTCTGGTTTTCTTTGATGATATCCTCATCTATAGTAAAACCTGGGCTGAGCATCTCCAACATCTGGATCTTGTACTACAACTTTTCTGTGATCATCATCTCTATGCCAAACAATCTAAATGTGTTTTTGGGAAAAAGAAAGTAGAGTATCTTGAGCATATTGTTTCAGCACAAGGGGTTCGTGTCGATCCTACAAAAATTAATGCCATGAAAAATTGGCCACCTCCTCAGACCTTGAAGAGCCTACATGGGTTTTTGGGACTTACTGGATACGACCGCAAGTTTGTCAAGGATTATGGGAAGATTATATCTCCATTAACAGCTCTACTGAGAAAGGATGCTTTGGCATGGACACCTGCTGCTGCGTATGCATTTGAGAAACTGAAACAAGCTATGTGTACCACACTTGTTCTAGCTATGCCTGATTTTTCCAAGCCCTTCACTATTGAGAGTGATGCTTGCGACAATGGACTTGGTGCTGTCCTCCTCCAAGACGAACATCCCATTGCATTCACCAGCAAGTCCCTATCTGGTAAGAATTTATCCGCCTCTACATATGAGAAGGAAATTATGGCTATTTTGCATGTCGTACAGAAGTGGCATCCATACCTCTTAGGGAATCATTTATGCATCAAGACTGATCACCAGAGTCTAAAATATTTCCTGGAACAATGAGTCTCATCTCCAACACAACAAAAATGGGTTAGCAAACTCATGGGTTATGACTACAAGATCACTTACAAGAAGGGTAAGGACAATCTCATGGTGAATTCTCTTTTCCACACATTTGATGACCATGCTTCTCTTTCAGCTATTTCTATGCCTATTCCAAATTGGTTACAATCTGTTCAATAAGGCTATGTCAATGACTCTTCCTTATCTCAATTCATCCAACAGTTGGCCAGTAATCCTTCTCTTGTATTGCATTAATATTGGGATGGTTCTTCTCTGCGATATAAGGGTTGCTTGGTGCTTCCCCAAAGCACAGATCTTCACCAGGCTGTCTTCTATGAACTCCATGCTTCTCCAGCGGTAGGGCACTCTGGGTTCCTCAAAACGTATGAGCGGGCACGACGTAAATTATTTTGGAAGGGAATGAAATGGGAAATTCAACAGATGGTTGTTGAATGTGATACCTACCAGCGCCACAAGGGTGAAACTACACTCCTCCCTGGCTTGCTCGAACCCTCCCCATCCCTACAAGGATTTTAACAGATATTTCAATGGATTTCATCGACGGGCTCCCTAAATCTGGAGGGAAGACCGTAATCTTGGTTGTGGTTGATTGAATCTCCAAATATAGTAATTTTTGTGCTCTCAGCCATCCATATACTTCCTCCTCAGTCACACAAATTTTCATGGACCAGATATTCCATCTTCATGGCATCCCTTCTTCCATTGTTTCAGACTGCAATGCAACTTTCACAAGTCATTTTTGGACCGAACTCTTTCACCTCACTGGAACCAAACTGAAAATGAGTTCAGGATATCACCCACAAACAGATGGTCAAACTGAAGTCACCAACAAATGCTTGGAAAATTATCTTCGTTCCTTCACCTCTAAACAACAACATCAATGGGCAAAGTGGCTCCCTCTCTCTAAATGGTGGTGCAATACTTCCTAACATATTGCATCTAAAATGACTCCATATGAAGCTGTTTATGGGCAGCCACCCCTAGTGCTCCTTCCATAAACCCCCCATAGTTCACCAGTTTAGGCAGTTGACATGGTTTTGCACAACCGTGATCAGATTCTTCACATTCTGCAAGAGAATCTTCACATGGCAAGAAATCGCATGAAGCAGCAAGCCAATCAACACTGTTCTGAGCGCACCTTTCAAGTCAGTGATATGGTTTTTCTTCATTTGTAGCCTTATAAGCAATCCTCCCTAAAAATTAAAGGGCATCAGAAGCTGGCTCCAAAGTTCTATGGGCCATATAAAGTTCTTCAGAAGATTGGATCTGTTGCTTATAAATTGGAACTTCCTCCTTCTTCTCGCATTCACCCAGTATTTCATGTCTCTTGTCTCAAGAAAGTGATTGGCTCCAACATCAGAGCACAAACTGTTTTACCAGAGATGGATACGGAAGGCTCCATCATTTTGGAACCAGAGTCCATCCTCAATAAGCACACTCATCAGCTTCACTCTCAGGCCATCACAGAGGTCTTAATTCAATGGCACGACATGCAACTAGAAGATGCTACATGGGAACCGCTCCTTCAGATTCAGTAGCAGTTTCCACATCTAAAGCTTTGAGGACAAAGCTTTTTCTAAGAGGGAGGGGATGTTAAGAACCCGTGTCAACCCCCCTCTTTGTTTTGTCGGTATATTTTGTCGGACGCATGTGCTTTGTAAGACGTCCCATTAGTATGATGTATTATCCCACATTCATGGGGAGTAAGTAATAGTTGTTAAGTCATCTAGGTAATAGGTTGCATTATCGCACATTCATGTGGAGTAATAGTTGTTTAGATTAGACTTAGTATATAAGTATGTGTTGAGGCTAATGAAAGCATCGAAGAGTTATTTTGTATTGAGCTTGCTCAAAGGAGGTTTCCCCCTCGAAGTGGCCCACAATCAATAAAATCTCTTTTTTGCTCCAATATTTTGTTATATCGTTCATTTTGATTGTTCATTGTAGGAGGTTCTCCACATTAGCATCCTAATTAATGCCCCAATTAGCATCACAATTATCATCCCAATTAGCATCCCAATTAATGTCCCAATTAGCATCCAAAAAAGCATCCCATATAATGCCAAGAATAGCCTCCAAAAAACCCTCCTGAATAGCATAGCACCATATATTAATCCAAGGTTAGCGACATAAATTGCACCATGAATTTCTGGAGGAAAAAGATTCAACATAGCATCGAGTATAGAGCCAGGAATTGCGCCTAGAAAACATCCAACATAGCGCTAGGTATAGATCCAGATATAGTGCCTGGAATAATGCCAAAAATTTCGAAAGGAACCTCGCTAGGAATTGCACTAGGTTTAGAGCTAGGAATTGTGTTCGAAAAATGTCCAACATAACGTCAGATATATCAATGTCAATATCAATGATCATGATTCATGTGATAGTACTTTTGGATATTGATTTATCATAGTGGTACCTAAATGATCGTAATCATGGAACTTTCGGATCTTGATTAATCCTAATGAGGGGTAAATTAGCTTAATGTCACCTAAATTGCTCTAATGGCAATTGAGTGTCCCCAACAACATTCGATAGACCCTAATGGAATATGATTGGCCCTAACAACATGACGATGATGCATTACGATAATTATGATGGAGCGTATGGATATGATTTGATAAGTATAAGACTATATCATCCATTCTTCTGAGGTAGTATGGCTACTTGCTCGTTATTATCGCAATTATATTGATGATGACAATGATAATGACTACGGAGATGATAATTGGGCATATGTTCCATTTGACAATTGGGCATGTGTTCCATTTGGCATCTTCACCCACTCCAATGCACACCAAGTCTTATCTCATTAATCCCAAGTGAGGGAGCCATTGCACTCACCCATAGCTTCCTCTTCTCATTTCTTCCATTTGTGCTCACTTCAAACCTTATAGCCCTTGGTTTGTATTTTTGTAATGTTAGTGGGATCTCTATAAAAATAAAATGTTTTATGTGATTGACGCAATTCCTCTCACAACAAAGGATTGCAAGGCGGCCACTTCCATCTTGAAATTGAATATAGATACTGCATTTGCTTCTTAGTTTTGGCCTTTTAAAAATGTTGCACTTTCTCTACTTACCATAGAATTTATGTTAATTCAATGATTTCACATAATGTTGTCCTTCTAAATTTCACAATGACATTTTACAGAGGTCATATTAGCATTTAATATGACAACGATATTTGTGACAGAGCTTGAAATGTAAAAACACTTCTTTTCTTAGTGGGTGAAAGCCAATTGTTCAATTTCTCTTTAAATCGCATATTCATTACAAAATAGTATAAGATATATTCTTTCATTTCAAACAATATATATATATATATATATATATATATATATATATATATATATATATAGCTTCAAAGTAAACCAAATACATATGTAACTTACTCAATGTTTATATAACTACAAACACAGTCAAATTCTAAATGTTTAGGTTTCTAGCTTTTATAGTTTTTTTTACTATGTATGTTTTCACTCTTTCCTAATTAAATAACTAAATTATAATTTTGAAAAATAATTTTGTTCATTTTAGACAAGCGAAATTTCCATTTCCGTTCATTTTAAACAAATCGAAGTTCATTTAGGTGTTTCATTTCCCTCGCTTTGGGGTATTCTAGTTTTACAAATTGGGAAACACCTTCCATGATAAAGCCATCACCATTCACAGAAGTGAAGAACGAGGGAGAAACCCTGTGCAAACCTTGTTTTCTGTAACAATGGCTATGAGCATCAGGTTGATTACATTATTCGTATTATTTATGTTCCCTATTTTTTCACTTGGGTTTTCCCCCGAGAGTCCAACGGATCAACACATTCACGTGCTCGTGGACTACCTAGCTATCAAGTCATCTCATTCGATTTTCTTCAAAACACTCATAGATTGTGGTTTCGATCTCGAATTCAAACTTACGCATGATCCCAAGCTCGCACTACAGAGATACGGCCAATACTTGTACGATGGACTCATTCTCTTCGCCCCGTCTGTTGACAGTAAGTTATGCTATTCACCCTTTAATCCTTCATTAATGTCTGTTTAGGGTTTAGGTTATATATTCTCAGGGTTATATTTTAATTGCATGCATATGCAAATCTGGGGGGCTCTTTGGATTCGTTTGCAATTTTGGACTTTGTTGATTCCGGCCATGATTTGATTCTTGCTGTTGACACTACCACCTCTGATCTCATATGTGATATCGCTGCTGACTTTCGGGTTGATATAATGTACATATTTAGGTTGCACTGTGGAAACCCCCTTATGCTCTTTAGCTTAATAGGTACATATTCACACAACTTACTGTTACAGAGAAAATACCAAGTTTCAGAGACCCTGATTCTGCTTTACGCTGTGATAATTCATTCTAGGTATATTAGCTTTTCCTTGTTTCTGCCTTTTTTGTAGGGACAATTTATTCTGGGCATATTTTTTTGAGGTGGCAAGCTGTATATAAATTGACCTTAGAATATTGGTTCATGTTATGATCACCTATTATCTAGCTTCAAGTCTCGATGGAAGACATTGGATAAGTTCCGACCAGTGAGATGAGAGTGTTTGCGGGGAGAAATGGGTCTTCACAGTGTTGCGGACATTAATGCTTCTGCGGACACCAGAAAGTTGAGTAGCAAGGACAAAAAGATGAGACGTAGGGAGGTATGTATCATGGGCCTTACCCCATTTTGTTCTTCAAGGTTGGATTTATTTTTGGAAGATGATATATTCTACAATTTGGTCTAGAATCTAGCGATACTGTCCTTAACGAAAATTGTCAACTACGATCTATTACTGCATTGGATTTTCCCGTTCTGAGATTTCATTCCATATTAACTCTGTCTTGCCCACTATCCAGCTGACATTATGTGTCTCTTGGGGTTTTCTAAATTACAGAAAGCTTTGCGTGAGGCTTGAATAACCTGTCAACTATGCATGTTCTTTACAGAATGTCTACCATACCATTCACTACTGGTTTGTTCTCTACAGAATGTCTACAATACTACTAATACTTTCTGCCTCCTTACTACTGTCGAGTATTTCATACTTGTTAGCACTCTGCTAACCCCCCACGGTCTTGTTGTTTGATCTTCCCTCAGGCCATCCATGGACCCTCTAACAGTCCTCCAGGACTACACAACCATGGTGAGGTGGAGAGAATAATCCTCCTTCCCGGATCCCTAGATGAATTCCTCTTCAGGGACGAATAGGGATGAATTCCTCTTCGAAACCTTATAAGTACAAACCCTAGGGACTAAACATTTCCAATAAGCAACTTGGATACAGAAGTAAAAGAGGGGTTAAAAATGAAAGGACCTCTGAGGCGTGGCTCGTTAAGTAGTTTCCTCAACCTGTTCAATGAAAATAAATAAAAACCAATTTTCTTCATCATAAGCTTCATGGACATTTAATGATAAAGGGTATGCCCATCCATAGGAAACTCGAACATATTCTGCATCCTAAATTCTGATGACCAGTAGCTAGTGCTCCCCGGTGTGCAAGAGATGGTTTCTCATGACTCTCAGGATTATAGTCACCAACAACTCTTCTTCAATGGGCGATCTAATATTTTGGTGGCTATCTCGGCACAAATATCATGTAGGAGTCCCATGACATGTCTAAGAAACACAGCGATAGCTTGACTGGAAAATTCCTAGCAAACATACTTCCTCAACACGCGACTCTTAAAACCTTCTAGCACACATACTTTATAAACACACGACTCATAAAACTTTATCGTGCTGGATTTTTTAATTGGAGAAACACGTGGAATCATCTAATTGGTGGGAGGGACGACTAAGAAAGTACAACTTTTTTTAAAAACAGACCTGCAAGAAAAACAAGTTGTGGTGTTTGTAAATAAGTAGTTTTGTGTTCAAATTCACTTAGCTTAGAAAAAGTGGTTCTGTTTCTACTCTGATCCGTTGTATTCTTCAGCTGGCTTAATATGATGTTAATTGTATCATTCGGGGTTGGATGCAATTCAGGACCTGGGTTCTTTGGTTATTTATCACACGAGATATGTTGTTTCAAAAAATGCAGTGATCATACTTTGATTGTGAGTGACGATGTAATTGATTCCAAAGTTATTTTGGGAGAGAAAAATCTTGAGGTAAGTACTGTAGTTCATATCTCTTTTTGGGCTCAAACCAAGTTTTAGAATGACAAAAGTGCTTTCGAGTGCTAGAATAGTTTGGATGAATTTGATTGTTTGAAGATTATGAAATGGAATTTGTGAGAAGTAAAGGTTTTTGAAATTGTGTTTATATTAAAATCGGAATTATCATGCACCATTACCTGAATTGAACCTCCAACACATTAATAATTAAATTCCCACCAATCATTCTAGTTTTAATATTGTTTGCATTATCTTGTATATGTTTAGATGATTTGCCGAGCTTTCTACTTAAATTTGGTTTAAATACGGTCAGATTTTGAGTAGTAGTTTGTTGGTTGTATGAAACCTGATCTTATTGGAGACAATTTTTTAGCATTGATATATCATGCACTCTTTTCTTTGTATCAATATGAAAAAAAGTGTTTATAAACGTTTTTGGGGCATCACTTTGGAGATGTTAGCATCAGTGTGCTTTGAAAATGTGTCTGAAATGTTGACAGGTTTCATGTATGGAGTTAAGTAAATGGTAGAGGAGAAATTAGAGAACATTTTTTTCTTATACATATTTCTCTTCTAGAAGGAAAGCTTGTGGAGTGGAATTATGAAATCATGAAGAGTGCGGCATAGTTTCGATGGTGAAATTGCAGTTTGGAAATCCTTTGCGACAATATTAACATATTCGGACTACCTGCATGGCCATTGAGCTTAGAAAAGGCAGGTTCATATTGATTGATGATCTTTTACGTTGGAAAATGTGGCATTCTCATTTATCCTACTTGTTTCAAATTTCAATTGAGGAATCAAAAGGCTAAAACTCCCTTGTAAGTTGCTACTTTTGTGGTTTGAGTATAGGATCTATGAAGTGATGGTTCTACAACAACATTAATAACTATCATCAGATTTATTTCAGCATTGCATGGTTGCTAGGTGTGGATGTGGTTACAAGAGCAGATGTAGCAAGTGAGAAATATTTTTAAATCACGGGAGTGGTTGTGGAGCCATTTTCCTTTGTGAAAAAGAGGTTTTTGCAACATATGTGTGATAGATATGGTTTCAGTTGGTGGGAACGCATAGGAACCCATACTAAGCTGGTCCCAAGTAAAAGAAATCCTACAAAACCTTTTTCATGCTGATATGATTCTTCAATTTGTTTGATTGTATCCTCATCATCCGATTTTGTGAACAAAATTTGCCAGAATTCTATAGGCCTTCTAGTAGGATTCAATTTACATCTCAATGGTATCTCTATTACACACCAATGTTGTTGTAGTTTCTAGTTACAGAAAAGTGGTATTCTATACACATTGACCATAATTACGATATTTATGACATCTCTTAGTATATGAAATCTAGTTACACTAAACTACCATTGTATACATAATGCCAAGCAGAATCAACTATTATTTGGATGCAGGTCATTGATAGCATGCATTCAGAACACGAAGGCCAGTGTTGCTAAGGTTAATCTAAATTCTGTCCAAACTTCTTATTTATCTCAAATAGAGTAAGTTGTTGATTCATGCATTTCTGTATGTAGTACTGTAAGTCACAACCCTTATAACTCAATCTCTTAATTGTAAATTTTCCTTTAATATTCAACTAGGGCTAAATAGTGCTTTCAAAACAAAAAGCTGAAAAAACTAATACCGTCATTGATCCATGTTAAATCTGGATCTTTTATTGAGGTGTAATTTTTTTACTTAAATTTTTTACACATCAAGAAAAAAATTTACACAAGAAATTTGATCCCTCTTGGTGCTTGATAAATCTGGGTTTACGATGTATCTATGCTGGTTTAGAGTCTAGAAAGAATTATGGAGCGATATAAAACAACGATTTTGTTGTTATAGAAATTCTACATAGAAATGGTGCTTTCAAAACCATAATTTCAGCCATAGTAAAAGCAAAAGCCTTTTAAATTGATCATTGGAATGAATGTGCATTATTTCTATTTTACTTTGTTGTCCCCAATGAACCCTCTATCAAGTACACTAAACTAAGCATACACTCATTGAAGGCTTTTTATATTTTTAACCTCAATAAGTGTGCATTGTTTCCTTTTTAAATCTAGATAAATAAGCATCAAGGCTCTTTATTGATGCTTTGTTTCACGATTTAAATATGTTGAATTGTTGTTGCATGGCAACACAGGGATTGTATTTGTATTTAATGTCTCACAGACTTGGTTTATAATATTATAGATCAAAATAAATTGCCTTACCGATTCCCTATTTCATAGATCTTGACAATTCTCTCAAAGATTCCTAAACTAAGAGTTCATAAGAGAAACGCCCATAGGCATTATATTACATGTTTAATATGGTTGTGCATATTAGAATTGATGATCTAACATTCATTGATTGGTTTTATTTCTAACTTGCTAGAGGTAGTGGATTAGATTCAGGGATGCCACCCCCTATATTCTTCCCACTTTTGATATAATGGTTACTAAGTTTTATTATTCTGCATCATCTCCATTTGGGACTTGTTGATGCTTTGTATCTAATGATTTCAAACATAAGTATTATAGGATATGTTATTTTGGATAAGGGCTTAGTATGCTAGTTTTTTTTCAGGCTCCTATGCTTTTCCAAGGGATTCCTCATTCTTTAAATCCTGGAAACTTCTTGGTGAGTTTACTGGATGAAATTTTACCTATTTTTTCCTTTTCTTTCTAGCTTCCAATCAATCTTCATTTGGTGAAAGATCGAGATTTGATGTCATTTCAATTGTTGGTTGTATCCTTACATTCAAATAAATTACAATAATCAATATGTATTGTATTGTGCAGGTGCTAAAAGTGCTATCTACTTCACCTTTTGCATGTTCTGCAAATCCTAAAGCTGATTTGTCCAGTCCTCCATCACTTATAGGATCTTCTATTTCCTTGGTGTTAGTTGTGCAGGTATGGTTGTTTAATAAATTGTAGGCATTATAGCAATTATGGTGTAGCACAATTAGTACATTTAAAAGTAATGTAATAATTATAAATAGAAATCAAATGGATTATGAAGCACCTTACACGATGTGGTTATGTATAGTTTTGATGAAGTTTTAATGTTATGCCATATTTTGTATTGCTTCCAAGCCTTGATGACTAATTAAATTATTACAACAGAACAAAACCTTACATATTATTAAATGACATTTCCATCTAATATTTTTGCAAGAAACCAAGAAATTAAGTTCCACCTTTTCACTGACAGCTTCCTCTACCTGAATCCTTCTTGTGTGTCTTTTTCACTGATATTTGCATCTGGCTGAGCCCTACTACAAGAAAATAGTCAATAAATTTTGTTATCATAAGTAGTCTCTACATATTGTACAAAGTGGGCTTAGGATTGATCTTCAATATCTGTAATCCTCTATGGTGGTGGCTGTTATATCTTCTAAAACCAATATCTGTTATATCTGGCTGTTATATATGTTGCAGAGCATATTGCATTATCATTTAAATGAAACTTGATATAATCAATTGATGTTCTAAGCTTTTGCATCATAAAGTAATGGATATCTCATCCCAAGAGAGGATATATATGCCTAGTTTCCTAGTGCCTTCGATATTGTTCATTCTATATAGCGTTAATACTTCCTCAATAGCATACTTCACTTAGTTTAATGTTAAGTCCAGGGAGTTGGCTTTGGATTTGCTGCTACTAGTGGGATTATGTGATAAATGTGAGGATGAGAGATCTTCTTATGCACACTTTGAGTTTGTTGTTTTTTCCTCACATGTTGATAGTGGATTTGTTGCTTCTTCATTGGATAAAACATGCATGTACCACTAACATATCTCTTCCATAGAAGGGCCATTCCTTTTGTGAAAATGATAATATATTTGTAGAAACCTCATGCTAAGTCTCTATGAATTTCATCCAATTCATGATACAATACCTATAATTGATAATTCACATGAGCAGCTTCAGAATTTTAATTGAATTGTTCCAACCATGAATTGATTTTCTGGGTAATAATTTATACTAATCTTGAATTTGTCCCTTGACATTGCGGGAAAGTACAACACATTCATTGTAGGCTCTGCTGCAATGATCAAATATCTTCTGCCAAGCATGATGATGAAGTATGAGATGAAATTTTAGAGCTGGAAAATGAATTTTGTGTACAATTAGATGGTTGGAAATGACAATCATAAAATATGAACTAAATGTCTTGTTGTTCCATACATCTTCCAAAACCTAAACATATCTTCCACCTAAAAATCATATGCAAATCCACAAAATCTAAAGGTGTATAACGGTTGGAAAATCCCAGCAATTTTATCATCATTGCCATGCTCTAAAATCTGAAAATTTTCTAAATCATACATTGGAAAACATGTTTGTAAATCACCATCAAAAATTTATTCACATTCACTTAATAAGCATGGTTGTCTAAGAGGCACAAAATCAACGTTTTACTCCCTAGAATCATCCCCATCAGTCTCATAGATGGGATCCCTAAACAATTTCCAACAATCCATCCCCAAACTATGCCTATCGATTTGAAAATTTTCATTACTAACTTCAAACACTTGGATTCCTTCATTCTCATCACATGAAGAGATAAATACATCTAAAATATCATCATCATGAAAGAGTCTCTCCAAATCAACCATTACATTGTCAAAATAAAAATCTGGAAAGAACTATAGCTTACAATACCCTTGCCTTCATTGAAGAGTGAGATGGATACTTCATGACTAATGTCTTCTACATGTGGAGATGTAATAGTTGCTTCAAAAAAATTATCACTCGTTTTTGAAATATAATATGAAAGTGGCTCATGGGATGGAGAGCAAGGTTGCAATTTATGTTTAAAATGTGCATATATTTTTCTGATATATTTCACCAAGTATGCATAAGCATTATAAATCATCTTTATTTCAACCGGGAGAGAGCTTGAAGGGTTCTTTTTATGGACAATCATCAAAGCAGCGACTGTTTGTGCAACTCTCCGGCGGGCTTGCTATACTAGCGACAAAATTTATGTCTCTAGTATATCAAGCCCGTCGGTGAGTTGCACAAACGGGCGTCGCTATAGCAATAGCACCTCATCGCTATAATGATGGCACATTGTTGGTACAAATATATTTTAAACATCTGCCTCCGTCGCTACAGCGACGACACCTCGTAGCTATAGCGACAACACCTCATCGCTACAACGACGATGCCTCAACGTTACAGCGACGACGCCTCAACGATATAGAGACAACCAAGTGTTGCTATAGAGACGATGGAAATGTTTCTATAGTGATGGGGAAGTGTCGCTATAGCGACACAGTTTGAACTTTTAAACAACCCATGTTTCATGTCGTTTGTGTCACTATAGAGACCAACTTTGGAAAGTGTTTCTACAATGACGAAATTGTTGCCATGATAGGGATCATGTTCATCGCTATAGAAACGCAAAAGTGTTGCAATAGCAATGATTTTCTGTGGGAAAAATGTGTACCTGTACATATATACCATTATAGAGGACTTTGTAAGTTAGGTTCCCAAATTCTTGAAGGGTGCTAGCTCAATGGAAGAGCACCTGCCTTACAAGAAGGATGTTGGTGGTTTGATTCCTCTATGCCCTAATGATATTATAATATTAGTTATAAACAACTAAATTAGTAACCAAAAAATAAGAGATAAGTGACCAAACAATGAGAGATAAGTGACCAAACAAACTGACCAAAATTCGTATATATAATTACTAAAAATGACTAAATTAGTGACCAAAAAATTAGGGATGCAAAACTAGGCATTATAAAGGATGTAACACGTGGCGCGAATGATGAATCCAAACATGGCGTTGATATGGTAGCAAAATAAGACACGAAACTAGGCATTAAAAAGGATGCAACACGTGGCACTAATGATGAAACCAAACATGGCATTGATATGGTAGCAAAATAAGAATTTACTTTGGATGCAAAACATGATGCTACATAAGAAGCAAAATATGGTGCAACACTAGAAGAAATATTCGGCGTCATTTTGGTAGCAAAACACGAAGCAAAAAGGAAGAAAAAATTGGTGCAAATTTGGAAGCGAAAATTGACACATATTTTGAAGTAAAACATGGTGCAAATGGGATGCTAAAGTGGTAGAAAAAATGGATGCAATATTGGATGCTAATTTGGATGCTAACATGGTGCTATTAAGGGTGCGAACATGGTGCTAACAAGGATTCTATTTAAGAAGAAAAAACAGACACTTGCTAGGAAGCAAACTAAGATGTTATTTAGGAAGCAAACCCCGACGGTGTTTAGGAAGAAAAGTTTGACGCTATTCTAGAAGCAAAAAAATAGACGCTATCTTGGACGTCATTAAGGATGCTATCTAGGAAGCAAAAAAAGACGTTTTTGAGATGCTTTAAGTTTTGTCCATGATGCATCCCATTTAGCGTCTAGTTTGACCACTCAATGTAAAAAAAATTACGCTAAAAAGGGATGCTAAATGGGATGCTAATTCCGGTATTTGTTGTAGTGAAATGCTACACTATGTATTGTTTTTTCTAGTTAAATGGGTTGTATGCCACTAAATTTTGGTTACCCATACATCAGCTAAGAGTTATCCATGCATCAACTCCTAGTTATATTATGCATCAATTACCATTTATTTTTTATAATCATTTTTCCTTTATAATTTTTTATTTCAAATTTGTAATGACTGCCCTAAAATCAATCTAGATAGTATGCGTGTATCATCTTTGTGCAATATAGGAACAAATGGTTGTGGGAGGTGGCGAATTTTAATTGAAAGAGTAAATGACAAATATCAATTATATTTCCAAAACCCCTTTCTAATATAGAAAACACTTTCAATGTAAAAATAAAGATAGTGATATAAAAGTACTAAATTGTGTTCCATGCCTTCACAGAATCAAGGCTTATCCAAATATGGCCCGATACATGTGGAATGTTCCAAATATTTTGTACTATAGGAGGAAATGGATATGGATTCATAGAACTTAATGTCTAGAAATTTTCCATATGTCTAATGTAGGACTAGAGGAGGAAGTGGAAATGCATATTTTGCTAGATAATTCCTTACTGGACTATGCTTCTTTAGATCAATAAAGGGATTAAATACTTGGAATTTTGCTTAATGTATAAAGTTTAAAAGTAAATAGATTAGATGTGATTATATAAGAAAATTGAAGATAGAGTTACAAATTGGTGATATAGGTGGTTATCTTGAGGTGACATGTTGGTGTCATGGGGGTTCACTTTGTGAACCTATGACATAGCACCTCATTAGTAGGATAATAGAGAATAATCATAATTTCACAAGATATTAGGGAATACCTCCAAAAACCATTTTTTAATCCCCCTCCCAAAACACCTTTTAAAATAAAATACCCCCACAACAAGATTTGAACCCGAAATTCGACGCCATCCAACGAAATTGACCTTGTCATCATTTCACCATGGTAATTATGATTTTCTTGTTTTAAATTTGCTCCAGCTTACGACGGATATTCGATGGTCGTCAATAATCCAACGACTGTATTCAGATATCCAATGACAGTTGTCAGATTACAGACAACAAAATTACAATGGTCAAAATCTTAATTTCGTCGGATATCCAACAAGAATTTATTTTCAGAAACTATATAATAGGAATATTCTGACATGTTTGTTATTCAAGCGACAGTTTGTAGAAGTTATAATCTACACACAGATGTTTTACATACAAAAATCACAATTATTTCCATTATTACTCTGATTAAAAATAGTGAAGCGTGGACCTTGATTTTTTAAGATCGATAATCATCAGTCAAGCTTGGTATCAGAAAATGTCAGAAAATAACAATATTTCTGATCCATGTGATCAAAATCGTGAATTTCTTGCTAGATTGTGGGATGGATTGAAAAGACAAGGTGATGGGAAATGCTATTGTCCATGTAGTCAATGTAGGGGCTTTAAAAGGATAAGTCATCTCCCAATCTCTCCATTGTATTTGTGAGCTTTCCTTACTATGGAGGATTGAAGTGGTGGAGCCCCAAGTGGATGAACTTGGTTTCTCGGTTCTGACGAGTTGCTGACAGAGGTTGTCACATTGTATCTCTGTTTTTATATTAATAGAAATATCCATTTCTTTTCTAAATTTCATGTGTAATTATTTATATTTGATGATGGATATATTTTATTTATACATGTTTAAATGGATTATGCTAGTTTGAATTATGATATTTAATATATTTTATATGCTTGGATATAAATTTGTTGTTGAGGGAAAATTGTAGGGAACCATCATTTAATCACAAGCTCAATAGTGTTCTTCTTAGAACATCTGTTTGAGGTGTGGACTATATCCCTTAGTTGTTATCTTCTTTAATTTATCTAGCATATTTGACAATGGATGTGATTTCTAGTGTCATCCTGTCTTTTGTGGTCCACCCCAAACAAGAGGAATATTTTCTCTATAACAGAATTGGTGACTTTGTTGTGGATGTCTCCTTTTCGTTGGGATTTTTGGGTGCATTTTTGCTTAAATTGCTCTCAGTTTATTTACATTTCCGTGTCACATTTGGAAGTAGAGTCATTTGTTGAAAGTTCCTTGGAGTGTTTTGGTCCTAAGCTTTCTTTTTTAGCCTCTTTTACTTTGTATATGTGGATCACAGTATTGATAGTCGCATATACACGAGATGTCCTTTAGGAGGTCGCATAAATACATTGGTGTTCTCTGAATAGTCTGTACACCTCAAGTTTTGTTTGATATCTTGATTTGAGGTATTCCTGGGTGGGTTGTGCGTGTGTTGTGCATATTGCCGAGTATTCCAGGACCTCTATGTTGTTTATTGGTTGCTTCTTTTTCGACTCGAAATATCCTTTTTATTAGTTTTTAGAGAATTTTTTCTTGTTATTTTCTCCCTTTTTATTTGTATTTTACTGCATGAGTCATTGAATATTGGTTTCTTACTAGCTATGTGTCTTTATACTTGCCGCTAGGGGATGCGAGTTTAGTAATTCTATGTTTCATTTTCATTAATTTATTGTGAAAATATAAAAATATTTGCATTATTGCATGTTCATTTGGATTTTACATTTGCATTGAAAGAAGCACTTGCATTGGTTTGCTTTGAATGTAATTAGTCAAGAATTTCATTTAGGAAAGATTGCACTTGCATTTGAAAGGAAAGGAAATTATTTTTTTGCATTTCATTTAGTGGCATACCATCTTTTCATTTGAAATACAAGATTGCACTTAGCATGTTTTCAGGTGTGCGTATTTAATTTTATTGCCGAGTCATAACATCATTAGCTTCACTGCCATATCCTTTGAGTAAGCACAACCTATTAAAATGAATGCTTAATTTAAAATTGAGTAGCCAGATTTTATTTTGTATGGTGCACCAACAAGATTAGGTTTTAGAGTTTTGGAATAGGATTATGTGAGTAAACTTCTCCAAGACTATAAAATGGAAACAATTAGGTGTTTGACCTGGGAGAGGATAAATCCTTGCTATAATTGGTGTTCTCAGAAATATCCTCTTACACGGGAGTTAATGTAACATACCGAAAATTTCAAACATTAAAAAATTATATAACCATATATCTTCAGACATATTAATAAAATACCTAATTGTTTTCAGGAATTTACAAACAAATAGAGAATTTAAAGCATAACCCTAGACATATGAAATGATCATCATCTCCTTAACCTTAGAAAACCATTTCCCAAGAAAAAAATAGATTTCCAAATAAAACATCAAAAGCTAAGTAATTGATCTTCTGCAAGAACCATTCCGCAGTTTCGATTCCGTGTTCCGTATTTCGCATTCTGCAATGCAGAATACATAATCCAAAATTCCCTTAAATAAATAGTCTACCTTTTGCACCACTGATTCCTTGCAGAATCAACCCTAACCGTCGATCTTGACTTGATTAGGATTGCGGGTTGTGGAAACTCTAGTTTCTGTTAAATTAATCCTTGACTTTCCACATTCCACAGTTCGTAAATGTGGATTGCATGTTGCAAAAAATGAAAATTACGTCTACTTAATATTTTACTTCCCACCTTCCACATTTTGTAAATGTGGATTGCAGGTTGCGGGTCACGAAAACTCCAAAATCCGTGAACTTAATCTTTTACTTTCCACCTTTTGCATTCTGCATTCTGCAAATGCATGTTGTAGAAACTCCAAAATCCATGAACTTAATCTTTTAATTCCCACCTTCCACATTTTGCATTCTGCAAATGCAGATTGCAGGTTGCAGGTCGCGGAAACTCCAAAATTCGTGAACTTAATCTTTTACTCCCCTCCTTCCGCATTCTATATTCCGCAAATGGGGATTTTCAAAATTTATAGGAACTTGTTTGCATACTCTTCCATGGTCTGTTGTCCCAATCTCAGCTCATGGAACTCTTTAATCTTATCATCATAGAACCTGTCAGAGAGGTACTTCTACTTGAAATACTTCTGGAACTGCTTCCACACAATCTTCCTTTCATTGATCTTCTTTACTTTCTTTAAGTGCTCCCACCATATGGATGCTCTTCCAGTCAAATTGAAGATGGCTACCCTAGCCTTCATATTTCCAGAGTAGTCTTGGACTTGGAAATATTTTCTCATCCCAAGAATTCAAGATTTAGCTTCTTTCCCATTCTTTATCTCACCATTGAAGGTAGGCGGCCTTGCCTTCTTAAAATCATCATGTCAATGGTTCTAGTAACGCCTCTTCCTCCCATTCCTATGAGATGAAGAGCTTGAATCCCCAGTGGATCCTTCAGATTCAGAGGACTCACTAGGATATATCTTTCTCTTTATGGTACTGCTCTTACTACCTTCTGCTCTTACTGTCCGGTCCCTAGATTTCATCTGCCTCTGGATGTCCGTTAAACTTTGTAGCATGGCTACATTCAGCTGATTTCTGCTCCTTCTGAGCCTTAACCAATCTTTCATTATCTGCCCTGTAACTTTACATATCCACCCTTAGGCTTCTCATGGTGGCTACAAAATCTGGGGGAGTCTCTTGCAATCTCCTCCCATTAGAATATGTCTCAGCATTTCCAACTCGGACATTTTCCCCCATAGCATATTCGTCATGCTCATAAGGATCTTGTGCATCATTCATGATGAAGGTTCTCATGGTTGAACCACAACTCACTTTACCGAACTGCACTATCTGGAATACTGCCTTCGAAGGTGACTATGATTCTTCAAAATGTGTTAATAACACAATTGTTAGTTGCATAACATTCACATGAATCATACATTACTTACCTACATTGTAAACATCATATATTGACAACTTTGTCAAATAATAGAATTTTCTTTTCACAAAGAAGGACTGTCTCAGGGGGACGACGAGGGTCAAGGGGTTTTTCCCCCTTGTGGCTTCCCTGCGCCATTACAGGGCGGGTCGAGGGTAGCGCCCTCATTTTTTTTGGTACATATTTGATTTTTGCGCAATCTAGCGCATAAGATCGCTGCCATTTTTCACCTTTCTGGTCCCTGTAAATCCCACTGAAAACCTGCAAAAAATATTTTTTTCGGAGCAACTCATGTTTTCCACCCGATCAGAAAACTCACCGAATTTTTTCGACATGTCAGCTCGACTCACCTTTTCCCTTCCAATGCGTCGACAAAACTCAAAATTTCTTTCCAACCAGAAACCGCGTTGTTTCCTTCCGACGTATCGGTAAAACTCGTCTTTTCTTGTTGATCGAAAAACTCATCAAACTTTTCCAACATATTGGAAAAACTTACTGAGTTCACCCGACATGTATCAAAAACACTTCGTCTTTTCTTTTTGATATGGGATTTTTGACACGTAGACAAATTTTTGAAAAATTTTCTTTCTTTCCTCGGCATCGGCAAAACTCATTCGAGATGCAGTGGAAAACTTATCCAAGATGCATCAGAAACTCATCCGAGATGCATCGAAAAGATCATCTGAGATGCATCAGAAAGATCATCTGAGATGCATCAAAAAATCATCTGAGATGCATCAGAAAGCTCATCAGAGATGCATCAGAAACTTATCTGAGATGCATCAGAAAGCTCATCCGAGATGCATCGAAAAACCCATCCGAGTTTACCCGATTTTTAGCACTTAGAAAATTTTCAGAAAATTTTCTTCCCTTTCTTGTCATCGGCTTGACTTACCAAGTTCTCCTGATGTGTATCATAAAAACTTACCAAACGTAATCAATCTATAGGCAAAACTCACTAATTTTACCCGAATTTTCAATACTTAGAAATTTTTGGAAAGTTTCTTTTCTCCTTTCTTTCCCTTCGTCAGCTCAACTCAACCAGTTCAACTGACACTGTATCAGGCAGAACTCGGCCAACTGAGCCGATATATGAAAATTTTCAACACTTAGTCATTTTTCCTATGTTGGCTAGAGGCTAATATGGCCACTGTCACTGCTCTTCATGGCCCATTGAGGCCCATGCTGCAATGTGAGCTCTGATACCACACTATCATGTCCCCACCCCTCATCCCGGTGGAGAGGACGTGAATTTACCACTAACAATCCAAGACAACTAGCTCCATAAACATAAAATGAAATGCATTGAACTAATACATGCATAGATGCGTGAATATTTAACATACAGCAGAAGCATAAACATGTTCATCATTTTCATTAAACAAATACAATGCAGAGATTAACATAAGAGAGACTTATCTTGGAAAGAAGCTCATCCTGCAGCTAGCTATGTCGCTGCAACGTTCCACCTAGCCATAGGCTAGTGTGCTCATCAATCTCTCAGAGCCACTGCCACCCCCGAGATGGGCATGATTTCCACAAGGAGTAAGGAACACTATCAGGCTCACACATAACCAAGGATACAACCAAACTCAGCCAAGCCAACACAGTTGGGTTTATCAGGATGCAAAGGAGCTAGAAAGGCTGACTACAAAGCTAGTGAGCTACTCAACATATCTATGGACACCAGGACCAAATCTATACTGGATTCTAAACATCTACCCACCCAACACAAGGAAACATCCCCATCTCTGCTACACAGTCCCTCTGGCTATTCCTTCCCTTCCAGTGCTATTCAGGGTGTGCAAAGAAGAAAACTAGCCCCCTCGATCTGTATGTGAGGTTCCTTCACACACTAGGTTTATCAAGCTGATTAGACCTTATTTCCACTCCCAATTCAGTTCAGACCGAAGCACAGATGGATACACAGCAAGATACATAGTTATGGGTTAATGAAAAACAATTTTGGAAACAAAATGAATTGCCAAGATGGGTGAAAACAACCCCCTAACATCCAATTCGATTTTCAGGGACATTTTGGCCCTAACGTGACCAAAATGGACTCAACAAGACCCTGATCCTCAATCATGGAAACTGACACTAGGTTCTTCTTCATCCCGGGTACATACAATACATCCCACGATACCATGGGACTCATGGACTCCCTCTGAAATGTAATGGTCTCACGTCCAACTGCACTGACTACTGATTCATCTCCCAACACAACCTCCACATCTGTATCTGCCTGTGAAAGCTCGGAGAACATCTCACGAGCACCTGTCATGTGGCTTGAGGCTCCACTATCTATGTACCAAGTGTTGGAAGTAGATGCACTGTAAGAATGGTCTGTCACACAAGAAAACTCCCTCTGTCTGTCAACATCCACACTGGTGAGAATGGATGCTCTCTCTCTCAATATGCACAGTGCATAGTGAAAACTCACTCTGAAATCTAGCTACAAAATCATCGATCTCAGCTAAAGCGGTTGTCTGCTGCTTCTTCTTCTTCTTGTTTGGACACATAGTAGCATAGTGTCCCATCTTGTGACATGCAAAGCACTTCACAGTGCCCATATCCTTCTTCTGCTCATCCTGCTGCTGCTTGGCCCCACCCTTCTTGGGACCCTCCTTGCTCTTCTTCTTCCCTTTCATTGTCAATGCCACATCTTCCTCATCTCCCCTACTAGTAGAACCACTGCACTTTAAGAAACCCCTGCGAGTCTCCTCCTGAACAAATTCATCACATACTCTGTCCCCATCAGGTAAGTTCTCTCTAGGCACCAACCCCTAAACAAACACATCCCAAGGTGCAATCACCCCATTCAAGGCTACCCGCACTAACTCAGGACCAGTAATAGCCTCACCAACAGCTACAAGCTCACCTCTCACCTAAGAGATCCTAGTAAGATAAGTCATACACATCTCACCTTTGACCGTCTTGACGTTCTTCAGCTTCTCTCTAAGCACCATCTTCCTATTTTCATTAGTAATCTAGAACAACCCGGTCAAAGCACTCCACATCTCATGTGCATGATCCTTCCCAGAAACGTGAGGAATAACATGATCTTTAATAGCATCTAAGATTATCCTCATGGCTTTAATATCTTTCTTATTAAAGGATGCAATTATCGCTGCATCAGTAGAAGGGGGAATAGTAACAACATTTGATGCAGTGTTTCTAACTACTTCCTCCCATAACTCATTCTCCCTAAGAACAAGTAAAATCTGGGCTTTCCATGAGACAAAGTTCGCTGCCCCATCCAACCTATCCTCAGTTCTCAACCCCACGGAAGTCATTTTCTCAGAGAACAAGTTTCAGTAAAATGTACTACTATCACAAATGTTTTTCTAAATTCTGGAAATGACTGTTTCACTGCTGAAATTTAATTTTCTACCACAACCCACTCTGATACCATGTAGATTTTCACTAGTTTTCAGCCACCAATTTTAAGTAAAAATTATATCTTTGTTTATGACATTCTTAGCAAAATAAAGTGTTGGAAATAAACAAAAATTTTCAAACTTAAAACACTGCTATAACTAATCTTTTTCAGTGACAATAAATAAAAATCAGCACGCCATTTAATCACACATAACACTAGAATTTTTGGCCAATGGCCCTGGAAAGACCCACAAGGGGAAAACCACTCAGAGAGAGAGATTTTATTATAGGGAAATTTACAGCAAAACTCAGAAATTTTCAGACCAACTTATCTCAACCCGGAAGAGAAAAATTTTGCCTCGTTTTTCGCGCCAAACAGGAAAAAAATCAAATTCAGATTGTTTTCTTCTTCTCTGTTTTCTGCCTCAATTTCCGTGCCACTATATGGACAGACTGTACCATACACACTGACTGTATGGACCTTGAAATTTGTGCCCAAGAAAAAAAAAGTCTCGAAAATCGTGCCCAAAAATCTGCCTTGAAAAACATGCCTGCTGCCTCAAAAACTGTATCGTACGAGCTGTACGGACCAGCAATAAATGTTGTTGTCTTCTCCTCAATTTTCTTGCCCTCTTTGTTGCTGTCCTTTTCCTCGATTTGCATGTAGCAAATTTTTTTTCCTCTTGTTCAGGAAAAATGGAAACTTTCTCTCTTCTCTCTCTCAGCTCTCTCTTCTCACTTCAATCTACAAAAGTGAGGCAAAATGCCTTTCCCATGACATTTTTGAGAAAACCCTAGGGTGATTCTAATCTAACAGTGAAGATTAGATTAGATCAAGGGCTGGAATTAAATGCTCATATTTTATTTCTAAAATATTAATTTCACTCACCCACTTAAATTTATCAAAAAGTGACTTTAATGCTCTAAAGCCAAATTAAATGCTTTTACTTAAGTCATTTAATGCAAGGGTCACTTTATGTCCCCTCTCTAAGTGACTAAGGCAAAAGTCACTAGGGGAACACTTCCCTAGGTACAAAACTAACAAAGAATTTGTTTCTTTAAGCGCTCTTTTTTGTCAAATGTAGCATTCATTATGTGTTTGTTATGGTTGTTATGGAATTCATCCACATTTAGGTGCTCCATCTTTTCCATCTCCCTGATTTTGTGATTCTGTGAAAGGTGTTCCAAGGAATTCATCTATCAATAGGTGCCCCTTGTCATGCTGGTATTTTCTCCTTTCTGCTACCATCTCTTAAAGATATTTAACTGAATGTTGCACTTACTTTGCCTCATAATACTTAAGATAAATCTATTTTTCATTATCTCTTGTAATGTCCTTTAGTGTTTCATACTGTCACTCCATCGCCCAATGGTGTTATTATTTGTCTGTCTTTCAATTGTTTTATTTACAAATCACTCTGTTACCCACAAAAATCTAGCCTTCTGCTTGCTTGTTTAAATCCAAATGTACATGTGTATGCTACCATGACAAGAGAGATCCCTCTCTGACTCTATTGGCTAGAACGCAGTCTAAAGTTGGTTTTAAATGGTTACCCCTATCATTTCCTACCACAACCATAGGAAAATTACGAGGTGCTAACAGGTCCATTCATCCTTTCTAATTCTGTGCAAGTCCAGAACCTCTGTAGATAGCCAATAGTACTAAATATTTTTTCCTTCTCCATATTTTAGGGTATGGTTGAGAGTGCAAATGCCATAATTAGTTAAATATTCTTGCAGTTATTCCGAGTGAACATAGGAAGAGTTCAATCCAGATATCGGGTCTATACCCAATCTAATACTTTTTCCATTTCCATCTTTCCAAACCAGCTTTCTGCTAATCCATGAGAGAGCTATGACAAATCCATTCCAAAAGGAAGAGGTGCCCTAAATAGTATTATACTTCTTATGCAACCATTCATCAACTGAATAGTTTTAAAGGTATTTTATATGAATAATTTGATTCCATATTCTCGAACCCTTCAAAACTAGTAATAGACTTCTCAGTCCGAGAGATGTGCAGAACCAATCCATATTTTTTATGTTCCATCCCCAATTGTCATGGGGTTTAGAGATAGTGAGCCAGTCAACAAGGTGTATCTTATGCTTGTTTACCATGCTTCCCCATAAAGACACAAACATGCATTGACGAAGACGGTTTAAGATAGACTTGGGTATTCTAGCCAAGGAGAGCCAGTAAACTAGTATAACCAATAATATAGAGCGAATAAGAATAAACTTACCACCTAAGGAAAGGAATCTATAAGACCAAATGCTA
Organism: Pseudotsuga menziesii; assembly: GCA_001517045.1. Lineage (NCBI taxonomy): Eukaryota > Viridiplantae > Streptophyta > Pinopsida > Pinales > Pinaceae > Pseudotsuga > Pseudotsuga menziesii. The sequence continues at coordinate 278,723 of LPNX010223786.1, forward strand.
ATTCGTTTCTCAAAAAATTTAATGATAAATCTCCAGTCATTAATTCCATAACCCAGAGGCTTAATTCGATACCCTAGATACTTGAATCCTTTATCAATAAGATCCATTTTGTAGGGTAGAAAAAATGAGATGACATCTCTTATCCCCTCATCTACTTCATTGTACATAAAAGATGATTTTTCCTCAGTAATACTCATTCCATAGGTTGAGCAGAAGGGGTCTAGAGTTTCTTTATAACCTTGCCATTCTTCCATCATCCCCAAACAGAACAGTATCGTGTCATCCACAAAGAGATAATGAGTTAAAGCTAGTAGAGAATCCTTAATACCTTTAATCCTACCTTTAGACGACGCATCATTAATAAGGATACTGAGTCCTTCTATAACCAGGAGAAAGAGGAGGGGGGATAAGGGGAAGCCTTGAAGAATGCCACAAGAAGCAGAAAAAAGTTTTCAGATAGGGTGACATTTACCAATACCGAAAAATTTGAGGATGTGACACAACCCATGATCCAGTTCACCCCATCCAAAAGAATGCCAATTTTCAAGAGCACAAGCCTCTAAAAACTCCAATTCACTATGTCAAAATATTTGACAAGATCTGGTTTTAGAACCATTACCTTGAGCTTCTTGGTCTTGACGGTGTGCAATAATTCCTGAGTAATGCCCACGGGTTCGAGTATTTTCTTGTTCTTCAGGAAAACATATTGTTCTTCTGAGATGGCCTTATCAAGAAAGGGCTTAAGATGATTAGCAACTATTTTTTATATAAGTTTGTAAATCAATTTGCATAAGTAGATAGGATGGAATTCTGCAAACATTTGTGTCTTTTCTCATTTTGGAATGAGTGTTTGAGAAGGTGGATTTGATTGAATTAGTAACATTCCCCTCTTTATGTGACTATTCTACTGCCTTTAGTATGTCCAATCCCACCAGATCAAAAAACCAAAGAAAGCATTCCATGGGCCATCCATCAAGTTTGGGGATTTTGTCCCTTTTGAATCCTTTTAAAGTCCCTTCAATTTCAGGTAATGTAACCTATGAATTAAATATACCGGCATCCTCTTCCGGAATATAGGAAGGAAAGAGATTAATCACCTTTAGTTGATCTACAATACTTGTATTTCCATCATCCTTGAACAACCCAAAGAAATTATTTTCCCCCAACATTTTGAGTTGGGCCTCCCAATCAACCATAACTCCATCCTCATTTTGTAGAGCCCAAATGGCATTGAAATTTATGCGCGTCGAATCATAACTGTGCAAGAAATTAATATTGGCGTCCCCTTGTTTAATCCAGTTAGCTCTACTCTTCAATTTCCAAGTCAAGATCTCATGAGCCAAAAACTTCTCCTTACGAAATTTTAGAGAGGCTAATTGCAATGCTTGTACCTTAGAGAGGATACCTGAGGGGCAAGACAAAAGTAGGGAGTGGATCTGCTTTTCTATAATGGAAAAAACTTCCCCCCTCTTAAAAATTTTCGTCTTTTCCCAAACTTTCACCACCTCTTTGAGTATTTTGAGTTTGAGGTTCAAAATAGGCATATAATCACCAGCTGGAAAGTGTGACTTAGTTACCTAAGAGGTGCCAACAATATGAGAGAAATCATCCTCCAATAGACAAGCTCGATTGAATTTAAAAGGGTAATTGTGCGAGAGGGAATTTTCATCCCATTCGAGGCATACTGAGAATTGGTCTGAGATTTCCAAGGGATGAGAATAAGCTCTGAATATATGAAAGAAAGGCAGAAGAAGGTCCAAGGCTAAGAAACTATCAAGTCTTTTACTGATGCCCTCTGCCCCCACACACCCATTTCTCCATGTAGGACCCAAACATGAAGGAGCCAGATCCACCATCTTTGTGGTAGTTCAAAATTTGTGAGAATAAAGGATCTAGTGGGTCAATTCTAGCTTTTGCATCCCAGATCTCAACATTGAATAGGTTGAAATTTAGATCTCCTACAATAATCAGATTAGGATTTTCAAAAATACCCCCAACTACAACATTGTTCCAGAAGACCTCTTTGTTCAAATAGGGACCATAGAAGTTAAGAATAGAGAGCTCTGACTTAAAGCCCCTAATATTGGACTTGACCAGGATACCAACAAATGAAACAAAGGATTTACATCGGGAAAACAAAGGGTTCCAGCGAGTTAAGATCCCTCCTGATAGGCCCGCAAAATTTGTGGCACATAATTCTCATCCAGATTTAATTTTTGGAATAAGATGGATAGATTGATAATGATCACACATAGTTTTCTAAAAGAATATCATATCAGGATTAATATCCAATAGTAAGGAATGGCGGGATTTTTTTTTGTTAATCCCCCCAAAACCATGGATATTCATAGAAAGGAGTTTCATGAGGAACCCAAACCAACAGGTGATGTTGCTCTAAGCACCTGAGAAGAGGTTGGATAGAAGGAGGATGAGGATGCCTTGGTCTCCTCTTTAATCTAACAGACAGAGGGGTAAAAGGTTCGATAAAGCCCGCTTCCCCCAAAGGCCTAGAAGGGTTATATTTTCTAGATCTTCGATTAGTGACATTTTCATATGTAATCGAGTCCAAAGGGAGAGTAGAAGGAGAGAGGGGATTTTTGTGAGAGAATATAGAGAGATATTTCATGAGAGATGGATCAGAAAAGGTAGAAGAGTCTCTCGGGATAACATGGGGGATAACACAAGAATCAATCATGGATGTGACTCTCGCAAGAGGAGGGAAATCCTCTGGAGAGAAAATGGATTCCTCATTACAGGCCTGTTGGCTCACCAAATTGACACTCTTTGCATCTCTTTGCATCCTCCAAATACACGTTTTATCTCTTCATTTGATCCTTTGACCCCATAAATTCCTCTATATTTTCACATATCTACCCAAATACCCAGCAAGTATATTAAGGTATGATAATTCATCAAAATCCTTTGATTTCCTTTGATTTAATGCTTAAATATAACTCTTGAAGGATTTGTGACTAATTATATTTCTGCAGCATACTTTGATATTCAGCAGCAGGTCAGATATTATGAAGATTCTCTATACTTCAAATGTGTCCAGCTCATTCAAACAAAACCAAGTCCACGCAGCTATATTCTTGTTGATGACTCATGTATAAGCAATGCAATCTTCATCTCTAGGAACTACGTGCCATAGAGATGAATATTTTCTATTAGATGAAAAAATCAAAGCATCTTTCGAACCATAAGAAGACCATTATGAAACCAGTGGTATCATTGACAGATGATAGAGTTTGTTACTAAGAAATCAGGATTGGTTATCTTAGTTCCTGAGCTATAAAAAGCCATGGATCGAAAATGCAAGGGGGATATGTGTGTGTGTGTGTGTGTGTGTGTGTGTAGAAATACAATGAATAGTTAACAAAAGGATTGTGTTGCCTAAGTGCTGGTTTTTCTGAAATTGAACAGAGGTCAATTCATACAATGTTGTTCTTATTATTTTAAATAATAATACCTATGTTTCTTTAGACTATAATTTGATTTGTTTTATGTTATTAACGATTTCCTCGTTTTAGAATTATGGTTGTAGCTTAGAGTTCAGTCTGCAAGTGGTTTAAGGACTTGTGGCTTTCTTGGCAAGGATCCACCAAGAAGACCACAAGCCCTTCTTTTGTAAATTTAATTCTTGTATAGAATAATTGTTATTTTATGTTTCCATTAGAAGAGAGAATTGTAGTTAGCAATACTCTTAAGTGGCTATAGAAAGTAAACTAACAGATGTCTAAAATCAGTCCTTTTATTGTGTGATGATTAATGAAATAATGTGCACAGCATTTGCTAGTTTAGGACCCGAGATCGACTGTTAGGGTAGATTGATTTAAAAGCATTGTTTTGAATTCTTAGTTTTATAGATTTGATTCATTTTGATGTAGTTGTAAATCCTAGTTTAAGTCATACATTGCTTCTGTAAAATTGGGTTTCCAATGAAACAAACTTAGTTGTATTTTCTTCTAAATTACAGAATATGTAGGTTGCATTCATTTTAATTATGGTTTAAGCTTTAAGTTAATTTAGTTCTGTCATTTTGCAAGATTCAATTTCAGAATATAGCTTTAGATTTTAATAATGGGATCCTCTACAAATTACAATTATTTTGTTGTAGTTTCAAAGTGCAAGTTAATTTAGAATAGTTTCAATCATAGAAGTAGCCCATTTTAAAGATTAGGGTGAACAAGTAAGCTTTATACTAATATTAAACTTCTTAAAAGGAAATTCATTAATGTAATAATATCTTTGAGGTATTAAACAATACATCAATTTCTTGGTTCATTTTCTGTCACCTACTTTGTTTTCTATGTCAATATGTAGTTTTCTGCTCATTTATTCCTAGTTCACTTTCTGTCACTTACTTTGCTTTCTATGTCAATATGTAGTTTTCTACTTATTTCGTCTGGTTTTTTAATTACGTTATAGTTCTCATTGGTTTATGATTTGGTATTAGAATTATTTTGAAGATGGCTTGAAAGGTATTTTCATTTCTGCAATTAGGATAGAACTTGAATTTGAATGTTTTGTAGATCTTAGATGTGAGAGTATTTAGTTAGCATCAGGATTTTAAATTTAATTAAGTTTGATGAGCAGTAGATTAGGAGTCTTAGTATTAAGCATAATGTCTAGATTAGAGTAAATCAGCTTAGAGTAGATTAGATTAGGATAAGGCCCTAATCCTGCATATACAGTGCTTGTGCCTCAAAGTTTACCTCCTTGGGTTGACATTTTATGAAGGATATTTGTAGTGATATATTTACCCAACATTTTGGCGTCGTTGCTGGGGAGGTGCTAAAGGGGTTGGAGTCTACGTAGATAGGCTGCTTTTACATTACACAACAAGGGGGAGGGGAGCACGGTAAGACGAGAGGTAAGAACATGTGCATCCACTAGAGTGGGGTGCCCCAAAGCCTTGTTGTTCTTCTTCCACAAATTTTTTCTTATGCAAAGTTTGATTTACTTAGGGCGTGTTTCCCTTTCTGAAAATATAGATAGTTTACTCTCACATAATTTAATTCCAGGCATATATGTTTTTGTTTTTTTTTAAATCTAGGTAGTTCCCTTTCCTACAGTTATTTTTTAGGCAAGTGTGTTTCTCCTTTCAATAGTATGCAAGAGTGCTTTTTCTTCAGCAAAAGTAAGATTTCTTTCAAATAGGAATGTTTTTTTAGTTTATGGTTCCATAATGTAGAGTTGGATTGATTTCATTTCAATATTAGTTTTTGATTGCATATTAGATTATTTAATATTAGGCCCACACTTTGTTTCAACTTGTTTCTTTGCTTTTACATTTCTGAAATGAATGCATTTGATTTTATGCATGAATATTTTTCCTACAGATAGTTAGTTTTAAAAATTCAAAACAATTGGGTGTTGTAAGAACAATGCTACTAACCCCCCTATGAAGCAAGACATTTGAACTAGTACAAGTTTGAGGATGTTCAAAAATTTGTTGAGTAGAGAAGGGCTTATTACTACAAAGGGTTTCTTTAATCCTTGTTGCAGTATCAGGCCAATAACTAAAGAAGAATCCATCTTCCAAAATGGGAAGCAAATCCATAAGTATCCTTGGCATGAAGATCCTGATCTATATATTTATCCTTCCTCATTTGATGAGGGAACTCAAGAATCATGGAAAGCAGTTGAAGAAGAACAACAACTAGAACTTGAAATTACAAAATTTATTGCTTTCTTGGTACCAAAGGAAGAATATCAACTTGGCTTACAAATAAAGGATACTAAAAGAAGAAGCCAAGCAAATCAAGAATCTATTAAGATATGGACTAAGATAGTTTCTCAGTTCCAGCCTTTTACTTTTTAGCAATTTTTGAAATCTAGATCATATGAGAAGTTGGTTCATAATATCAGGGTATTTGTTCATATGCATTATGTGAACAAGAATGTTTTAGAAATCCTAATTTGTAGGTGGTTACACTCAAAGTACGCATACACTTGAAAGAATATTTCTACTTCTAGTAGCATAGGGTAGTTTAGGAAATAAAAAAATAAGATAAAGATAAAAAAAAGTAAAGAGAAAAATAAGCTTTACTGTGAAAACCAGTTATATGGCACAGTCTAGAAGGGTCTAGTTAGAAAACCAGGTCTGGCTGGCTAGGCTCCACAATAAATTTTGTTGGTGATACTTCATTTCTGCAAAAATATATTTTGTTCTATGCTCAGGTGGATGATGGGAGATTTATTAAGGCTTGCCTTCCAGCAAGTTTCAATCAATCGACTTCAAAACATTTTATGGGCTTGAAACTTGAGACAGTTTTAGGTACCCTGGATCTTGCATCCTTGTCATTTGTTAAGGAAATCCATTAATGTTTCTTGGCAAGTGAATTCTACAGTTCATTCGACTCCCACAAATCTATTATTGACTGTTAGGATGTACCAAGTGCCTTGATTTGCATTAACATTAAGGGTGGAATATCTCGCATTGGTTAACAACTATCGTCATTGGTTGGTAATCCAATGATTTCTATCTATGTTCGACATCAACAAAATTTATTCACATAGGTAGATTTGCACAAAGAGAAGGACGTGGATGAATACCTTGCAATTCTTTAACTCTGTGATCATGGATAGTTTTCAGTAGTTGCAGCTTTCATTTTGGGTACAGAGTAGTCTATTCCTCTATTTTCTACATAAATCCAGTAACATTCAGCATAGTGGACACCCTATCAGAAGAAACATTCTCAGTTTTGTAGCAACACAATCTTTGGGGGAAAAGCAAGAGCAGCTTGTCACATAAATTCCATTCTGTCACAATAACGACAACATGCAGCATAAACTCCTAACGTCCAAAGTATCTCTCAAGAAATTGGTCCTATAAGGTAAAATTGATCTAAGGTAACGATCATTTCTTTGAAATATGTTTATTGCATTAAATTTAAGGAAATTTTAGCATGGATTATACTTACATACTTGCTAAGCCTATACCCTCATATGATTTAGACCATACTCTTGCTTTGGTTGTCTTTATACTTTTACCTTTTCGAATATAAATCCTTTTTACCCTACCTCTATCTATCATCATTTGACAGCCATCCCTATACCTTCTAAATATATCTTCATCTCTATGGCACGTAGTGCCTAGAGATGAATATCTTATCACCTTAAAAATATATGATTACGTTTCTTTTATCCATGCAACCCTCGATTCATCCCTTCATATTTGCACTGGTAGTTCAAAATCTTCATATGTGCCATGCATTTGAATGATCATCAAGTACGAAGCTTATGAATTACTGTTACATCCAAAGCATTAGAAGTCTCCAGAAACTTTGTTGAGACTTATTATATGCCTATCCAATAATCTTCACCATCCTCCAGTTATGTTTCATCCTCTGTTTTCCATCCTAGTTATAGTCTAAGAGCACATTATGGGGCGGAAGGGAGCTAAACGCCATGAGCCAAGTTCTGTCTCTATGTTAGAAGGTTTTCCTGAATTCAATGTATGCAAGGAAATATTTGAAGGCATCTGGTATCAATTTTTCCAAAAATTCCAGGGGTATGATGACGAAATTACATTGAAATTTGCCCAGGGGTTTGATGAGAAAGTCATGCACATTGGTGATTTTATCATGGCATTTTATGAGAAAATAGTTGCTCATGCCACTAGTCTTCCTTGTCATGGGAAGCGTTGGTTTAAAAATAAATCCATAGAGCGTGCAATTTGTACCAGGTTTTTAAAAGAGGAGCATCAGTCTACAAGCTGGAAGAAGGGTTTTCCTCGAGATTGGATGCAGGATGAATGGCGCAATGTGTTCTATGTATTAAAGAAATATTTGACTTGTGAAGAAAGGTGTGTCACCACTTTGAATTACCATATCTTCCTACTTCTGCATTTTGAAGCCGAATTGGAAATGAATTTCTCGTATTTTCTGCGTAAAATTTTAGCTAAGATGTCAAGATGGGTTCAGAAGCACTCTGGAAATCCTTACAACATATTGTCCCATCATGGTTTGATTAAAATCCTTATTGAAGATGAATTCCATATTCATAAGGATACCTGGGCTAATTCTGTAAACAGAATTCGGGCTCTCCCTTCATCCGTGAGTCCTCATTCTCCACACATTAAAGTCTCTCCTCAGACTGAAGGTTGCAAATTAGAATTCGTTCCTGACCCTAAGCCAGAACCACCCCTAATTGAACTTTTCTCCTATTTATTATGAAAATACAAAAAGAAACGACCTCAACCGAAAAGCCCCAATGTCATAGAATCCACAATGCCACAACGAACCACCAGAAGTATGACAAAACAACTTGTTAAACCCTCTAATTCAGCCCTCAATGTACAGCCGTCTATTTTGATTGATCTGGAAGAATGCCCTGAGTCAGATCCAGATCTCCCTGAGAATAAAAATAAAAAGAATACTCCAAGTCCACTTCCTCCATCGTCACCTCAGAAATTTGACTTTGTATATATATAGTGAACCTTTTGATTTTTTTCTTCCTAATTTTGGTTATGAGCCTGTAGACCCTTATCTGCATGAAAACCCTCATGTTTCCAAATATGGCCATGTGGAATATAATCATGAACTGTTTAACCCTCAATAGCTTGACTATGGGTCTCCTGATGATAATTCACCTACACAAGAACCATGTGGTCAACATATACCTGAAGTTTCGGCCTACTCAACTATACCTTTAGTCATTGCCCACTTGCGGAAGAAAAATAAGAAGATTAAGAAGCTTAAAGAAGTACTTAAGTCATATGAACAAGCCCAACAAGAAAAAGACCTATTGATTGTAGAATCTTAGAAATATAATGAACAATGGAGAAATTATAGTCTTAAGCTCATGTAGAAGAATGAGAAGTTGAGGGGAAAACATGGAAAATCAGTTGTGAACATAAAACGCCTCCATAAATTAGTGAGGAATTGGAGAGTTGAGGCCTCTAAGAACTTATCACATATCAGTATGTTAAATAAGAAATTGAAGGCGCGATCAAATCCAACAGGTAGAAAACTGAACATCATGGTCAATGCAGCATAAGCCTTATCAGTGGTATTGAAACTCAGTTTTGAAATTTTGAAGTTTCTAATAGGTATGTTTGCATGGGGACATGAAAATAGATAGGCATGGGAGAGAGTTTCTAGAACAGGCCAGTGAAGAATTGGATATCATTGACAATACATCATAAATTTTGTCAGAAAGATTAGAAATCAGTTTTGAAAATTTTTGAAATTTTGAAAAGGCATGTTTGCATGAGGACATGCAAATAAATAAGCATGGGAGAGTGTTGGCTTTCCAAATTGACAGTCTTTGCATCTCTTTGCATCCTCCAAATACACTTTTTATCTCTTCATTTGATCCTTTGACCCCATAAATTCCTCTATATTTTCACATATCTACCCAAATACCTAGCAAGTATATTAAGGTATGACAATTCATCAAAATCCTTTGATTTACTTTGATTTAATGCTTACATATAATTATTGAAGGATTTGTGACTAATTATATTTCTGCAGCATACTTTGATTTCTGCAGCACACTTTGATATTCAACAACAGGTTAGATATTATGAAGATTCTCCATACTTCAGACGTGGTCAACTCGTTCAAACAAAACCAAGTCCACCTAGCTCAATTCTCGTTGATGACTCATGTATAATCAATGAAATCTTCATCTCTAGGCACTGCGTGCCATAGAGATGAAGATTTTCTATTAGATGAAAAAATCAAAGCATCTTTCGAAGCATAAGAAGACCATTATGAAAATAGTTGTATCATTAATAGATGATAGAGTTTGTTACTAAGAAATCGGGATTGGTTATCTCAGTTCTTGAGCTATAAAAAGCCATGGATCGAAAATGTAAGGGGGATATATATATATATATATATATATATATATATGCAGAAATACAATGAATAGTTAACAGAAGGATTGTGCTGCATAACTGTTGGTTTTTTCTGAAATTGAACAGAGGTCAATTCATACAATGTTGTTCTTATTATTTTAAATAATAATACCTATGTTTCTTTAAACTGTCATTTGATCTGTTTTCTATTATTAATTATTTCCTCATTTTAGAATTATGGTTGTAGCTTAGAGCTCAGTCTGCAAGTCATTTAAGGACTTGTGGCTTTCTTGGCAAGGATCCACCAAGATGACCATAATCCCTTCTTTTGTAAATTAATTCTTGTATAGCATAATTGTTATTTTATGTTTCCATTAGAAGAGAGTATTGTAAAAGCATGACTGTTAAGTGGTTGTAGAAAGTAAATTGACAGATGTTTGAAATTAGTCCTTTTATTGTGTGATGATTAATGAAATAATGTGCAAAGCATTTGCTAGTTTAGGACCTGAGCTCGGATGTTAGGGTAGATTGATTTAAAAGCATTGTTTTGAATTCTTAGTTTTATAGATTTGATTTGTTTTGTTGTAGTTGTAAGTCCTAGTTTAAGTCATGCATTGCTTTTGTACAATTGGGTTTCCAATGAAACAAGCTTAGTTCTATTTTCTTCTAAATTATAGAATATTTAGGTTGCATTCATTTTTATTATGGTTTAAGCTTTAAGTTAATTCAGTTCTGTCTTTTTGCAAGATTCAATTTTAGAGTATAGCTTTAGATTTTAATAATAGGATCCTCTGCAAATTACATTTATTTTGTTGTAGTTTCAAAGTGCAAGTTAATTTAGAATAGTTTCATTCATAGAAGTAGCCCATTTTAAAGATTAGGGTGAACAAGTAAGCTCTATACTAATATTAAAATTCTTAAAAGGAAATTCATTAATCTAATAAGAGCTTTGAGGTATTAAACGATACATCAATTTCCTGGTTCATTTTTTGTCACCTACTCTGTTTTCTATGTCAATATGTAGTTTTCTACTCATTTAGTCCTATTTCACTTTCAGTCACTTACTTTGCTTTCTATGTCAATATGTAGTTTTCTGCTTATTTCGTCTGTTTTTTTAATTATGTTATAGTTCTCATTGGTTTATGTTTTGGTATTATAATTATTTTGAAGATAGCTTGAAAGGTATTTTCATTTCAGCAATTAGGATAGAACCTGAATTTGAATGTTTTGTAAATCTTAGATGTGAGAGTATTTAGTTAGCATCAGGATTTTAAATTTAATTAATTTTGATGACCAGTAGATTAGGAGTCTTATTATTAAGCATAATCTCTAGATTAGAGTAAATCGGCTTAGCTTAGTAGATTAGATCAGGATAAGGCCTTGATCCTACATATAAAGTGCTTGTGCCTCAAAGTTTACCTCCCTGGGTTGACATTTTATGAAGGATTTTGGTAGTGATATATTTACCCAAAAAGGACAAAGAGGAGGAGGTTTTCTGGTGTTCAGGACGGCTAGGGATTAGAGAGTAGAGAGCCGCATTACCAGTCGAGGGTAAGGAGGCAAAGGGTTCGAGGTCAGGAACCAAGGAGCCAGGAGTTGAGCTAGAAGGTGGGGTAGTTCGAGGGCACAAAATATCCTCCAAGACCATTTTAACCACTTGATATTTCTCATAAATAGTAGAGTGAGATAATCTAGCCAAGGAAGCACAGTTTTCAACATCATCAGTAAAGAGTAATTCACCCTTTGTAAGGTATTCAAAGGGAGAAGGAGAAGACGATCCATACATACCTTCATGAGATGGTGAGGGGCCAAATTTAGTAGAGGGAACCTCTTCTGAAGGTGATCGCAAGGGAGGATCCAACTTTCCTTTTATTCCTGACTAAGGCACGCCATACAATAAAGAGGGACAAGAGCGACGAAGGTGGCCAGTTTCGTGACAAAAATTGCACCAAAAAGGAACATTTAAGTAGTCAATTCTTTGGCAAATAACTAAATCATTATAGATAATATCTATCTCCAAAGGAAATCCATGGGAGACGTCCAATTATACCAAGACCCCGAGCCATTCGCTTGTCAAATATGAGCTGAAAGCCATCCTCCATAGCCACGAAATGACCCAAGGAATTGGTGATACCCACCAAGAAATGTTTTATCCAAAGAGGAAAGGGAAGTGCAGGTAGTAGGATCCAAAGGTGTTGTTTCATCACCTGTTCTCTAATAGGATCAAAACTAGTATGCCACGAGCTCAGAAATAGGGATCCTTTATGAATGGTCCAGAGGGAGACAATGACTAATGAGGAATCTTTATCCTCCAGGAAAACGAACACCAACCACCTGTTGGCCAAGAGACTAATAGTAGGAATGTATTCAAGAAGAGGCTTCCAGTGGACAGTAGCTGATTCAACCTAGTCGCTCTTGCTCAAGCTATAGTATTCCAACCTCCAAATAAGATCTCTTCTACACAGAGCCTCGAATTTATCCATGTACAAATCCCTACCCAAGACATAATTGTACTTCATCGAAAGGGATTTTACAGCTTTAGACTTCCAGCGTGAATGAAAAGAGGATGATTCACAGTTCTGCGATGATCCCAAAATGCCACTTGAGGAGATGGGCACGTTTAGCAGAGAGGAATCCATAAACCAAAGACCTGTTAGGGAAGAAAAATGGTAACTCTAGACTCGAAATAAGAAAAGTGATCAAACCAGAAGCTAAAAAACTCGAAAACCCAATGGGTTATACCAAGGACCAGTCCCTAGTAGTGTAAACAAAAAAAAAATGCTTACTAACAAATGACCCCAAAAATAGTATCAAAAGAAAAAACCCCAAATAAGGAGGTAAAGAAATGAGGGTGAGAGCATTAACGGCGTGAACACACCACCCTAACCACATACAAGAAGGAAAAAAAGAATGAGAGAAACTGCACCCATGAACTCCGAAAAAGTAACTCTCGGAGCGTGACGAAAGGTAGAATAGATGACTGCCAAAGCAACAGAAAGCGAAGCCAAGTACTGCTAAGACTAGTCGACATGAGCCAGAAAGTGTGCTCAGAAGGTCAACTTTAAAACCCAAAAACCTAAAGATACCGTAGATCACATAACAATGTTAGACAAATAAGAGAAAAGCATTGTGTAAATCACAGGAGAAAAACTGGAGCTTAGAAATAATAAACAACGCATCAAATTCCCACTTTTTTATCAAGATGGTTGGTACTAATCCCTCCATAGGGAGGTCAGAATCCATGTGAAAACTGCAAAAAAATTACATAGTGAAGAAAGGAAAAGACCCCAAACCTAAGCTACGAGGGATCCAAAGGGTTACTGATGACTACAGCAAGGTTAGTCGCCATATAATCGCAGCCTGCACCAGCCTATTCGACCTTACAAGGAAACCCTAATCCTGCCACTTGTTTCCATTGAATTCTATGTTTGCTTATAATTTTTATTTAGTATCCAAATTTCATGCATCCATGCTTACCATTGTCATTCGATTTTGATTATCAAGTTTTAAATGTAGTTTTCAAAGTTCAACTGAAATGGATTCACTATCTTCAATCCAAGTGGAAACCTAAATACATGAAGTGTAAGTTGAATTGCACTGAGGTGATTCCATGAAGATGGGTAACACTTTTTGGCCAAATTTGGCGATGAAAACCTGATTTTTTACTCATGTGCTAGATAGAAACCCTCAAAACGCATAT
>LPNX010223786.1:295052-316711 GCA_001517045.1 Pseudotsuga menziesii
TCTGCATTTTTAAGAATTTTTTGGCTGTGTAGTTTTAACTCTGCGGATTTTTCTTTGAGCTGCTTTGAAGTTGCAGTGTGGTTTTCTAAGTATAAGTTTTAGAAGTAATTAAAAAATAAATATCATATGAATGCCAAAATGCGTGTATGATACCTCAATAGATAGAAGATTCGTTGGTGAATTTATCGGTATCAACTCCGCTCAGTTATGTGCTAGGAATGGCAGGGTTTACACCTCTGCAAGGCACAGGAAATTTTCCATTTGTTTGAATGAGGGCTAAGTCTGTTTTTTTAAGCCCTCGACCGAGGTATAAACCTCGACCGAGGTTTTGTAAAGCCCGCAATACCTCAGTCGAGGTATTTAAATACCTCGACCGAGGTATTTAGATACCTCGGTCGAGGGCTTAACAAGCCCTCGGTCGAGATATTAAGACCTCGGTCGAGGGCTTAACAAGCCCTCGGTCGAGATATTAAGACCTCGGTCGAGGGCTTAACAAGCCCTCGACCGAGGTGCGTTTTTCTGTTTTTGCCGAAATTCACTTGCCAAAAAGTGTTACCCAGGTCCGTGGATTCACCCGTTACATCATTGTTTTTTTTTAAGTGAAATGTCTTCTATATTAAAGAAATTTAGGCTAATCTTTGGCATGTTTTCAGTAAAAAATAAAAAGTTGTGGCATACTTTTTTTTATAATAATTCTCTATATATCTATACTTTTCTACCACAAATGAAACATTTTCAAAATATATAATATGATTCCTTAACATTTTCACCAAATCTATGATCAGGCATCTTAAATTTTAGGGAATACTTTCTACAAATCTAGGATCAAGCATCTTCAATTTTAGGGAATACATTCTACAAATCTAGGATCGAGCATCTTAAATTTTAGGGAATACTTTCCACACATAAAATATTAGGTAGCTACTAATACACTTGGGATTACCATGAACTTATATATGGAATCATGTAAGTATTCGTACGGAATAATTATTGTTTAAAAATTTACTAGACTCTTTTTGTTTACTTATTTCAACATATATATGGTAGACCATGTTATATATGGTGTTTTCATATTGTTGTTTTTTTAGCAAATGGAAGAAAATGTTATGTGTATTTTTATAGACATTTTTCAAAGCTAAATTGTTTTATTATTATTATAAGTTCTCTTTAATTTCTATGAAATTAGATCTTTTTCTAAATGTTCTAATCCACAATTTATGATTAGCTTGTGTTAATGATGCATTAGTGGTACTCATATATTGGTGTTGTCACCTAATTTTTAAGATAGTAACTAAACATTAACATTTTATCGCAAAACACACACACACACACACACACACACACACACACATATATAATTTGATCGCCAAATAGTTTGATAAGTTATGAATTATATGATTTGACAAAAGAAACTTTGGTGAGTGAGTACGTATTGAAGGATGGTACTTTCAGCATTCCTTCACCTTTGTCAACAACTTTGGCAATGGCATTGCAAAGACATGTTTTAGGTGAATTCAACACCATGTATTATATATCCAAACTATCTTGTGGTGTGCTATTGCAAAGCTCCAAAAATATTTGGGACTTGGTGGTAACACCAAAGTAGGTGAGATCAAAAAGAAATCCTTGGTAGAGAAGTGTTCAATCTGATAGTGCATCATGACTATGACCAAACATTCATCATGAGGTTGATTCTTATTGTCCATCAAATCATGCCATTTGATTGATCTAGTATTGATTCCATAAAGTGCTTGAATGAAAGAGGGGAGGTAATGTGTTTGAATTTTTCCTCCTCTCTAGGAATTGGAATCAAGTCAATTCCACTGAAAAAGAATTGAAGATGTAGAATCCCACCATCTTGACATACCCAAAAATTATTGAATAAAACCTTAGGTGAGCCTTCCCATGAATTGGTTCATGTATGTGTCAAATGCCATATGTTTAGGGTGGCGAGTCTCTTTACATTTGTTTTTGTTTAGGAAGTGGAGTAAACAAACTCTTATCTTCCTCAAATAAGGATCCTTAATCCTTGTCCCACACCTGTAGAATTTACTGGATAAAAACACAACCTTACTACCAAAATATTGTCTCTCATTCCAAATAGTAAGTGTATGATATCAAATCCATGAAATTTATGGATTGTAAGGTTAAAGCCATAAACAAACTACGAAGGAACATATTATAGAATATGTATAATGTGGTAAGTTGAGTTTTGAACATAAGAGATTTTTGTCTTTTTTAAGAACCTTTTTCATTGAAGTTATTTCAAGTTGCCCCAAGTTTTTATAGGCAATGGAATTTTATTGGTTCTAAGTAAACATCCAAAGACCTCTATAGTGGTAGTATGATAGCTTGTTTCTAATAGTGTAAAAGGAGACGGGACAAAGACTAAATTAATAAAATAAATCATAACATTGTTCATTTGCATTTAAGAATGTTCAAAGAAAACTAAATTAATAGAGTAAGTTATAACATTGATAGACGTGTAAGTAATTTTGAAACATACTTTTTTAATTAATACAAAATTATAATAACATATAAAGCTTTTTGAAATCATAGATGACAAAACAAAAATCCTCATAAAGGGCCTCGGATAGGGCCTCGGATAGGACTGGTAGCTTGGATAGTGAGATCAAACATCATGACCATATATATACATGATGCCTTCAAACCATGAGACGTCATAATTTCAGTATATGGAAAAATAAACATCAATAAACCCTAATAGAGATAGTGTGCACACGCTTTAGTAATTGAACTAACCTTTGAGATTAACATAATATCTATATATATATATATATATCAATTACTTTATGTCTTTATAACATTTATTTTTAAATTTAACAAATTGCAAAGTAAAAATAATTCATAAATTCTTTAATGTTAAAGTAATTTCAATATTTAATTGACACATCATTTGTCGTTACAAAAGCAACAAAAGTTAAAGTTGTAAGAAGATATAGATTGATTTATTGATTGATTAAGAGTATCAATTTATTTTATTTTACCATACATCCTCACTGCAACAAAGCAAAGCAAAGAGACTGACCTCCACACGGCACCGCAATTACAAATAAAAAATAAAATGCTTTACTCACTTGGTTTCAATTTATACTTTGAACGAATCAATACGTTCAGTCTGCGCTTGAGCATTTTCCCCTCTACGCTCTCTTCGACAAGACAAGTATTGAAGGACGCAGTGGGCGGTTTGTTGATAGACAACTCTACACGCCACCACCGGAGCTATAAATTCACACGCTCTACTATCTCTCTTTCATAGCGATCTCTTTTCATCTACAATTTTCACAAAGTTGTATACACTCATTCTGCTATATATATATCCTTCAATTTGCTGATTGATATATTCTGCTATATATATATATATATATCTATCATGGCTGCTGAGTACCAGGCCCGCAGCCACACCCAAACACAGGCTGTTCATCATAATCCGAATCAGAAGGCGGGTCTGCTGGATAAAATCAAAGAGAAGATTCCGGGGGCCCAGACTCATACCCAGACTGGTCATACCGGCCAGACTCATACCGGCCAGACTGGTCATACCGGCCAGACTGCTCATTCTAATCGAACTCAGAAGCCGGGGCTAGTGGCTAAATTAAAAGGGATGCTTCCAGGAAGCCAGGCTCAAAGTGGTTATTCCAGTTCAACTCAGAAGCCTGGGCTGGTGAATAAAATCAAAGCGAAGATTCCCGGACTCCAGAACAAGTACTGAGGAAAGGCGAAGGGCAAAAGCATGAGCACTGAGCAGTAATGAGGCTTTGGCCATCATACTGTCGTTTTTCCCTTCAGAATTGACTGATTATAATAAGCGTCATGCAATATGAATAGTGTGTGTTAGAATACACATGAAGTACGATATGAATCTCACGCGATTCGCATGCCATGTGTTGTATAGTATTTGCAGTTGTTGTATTTAGTTGCTCGGGAGATTTGCAGTTGTGTTCAGTTGTATGTGGCCGTTTGATTTGTTTTAATATCTATATAAAGTTGAAGATTTCTAACCTGCTCTGTGTATTGATGGACTTTATTTATTAAGAAACATGTGAAAAAACAACATGAGGATGTTTATACCGGGTGTTCATTGTTTATACTCTTGCATGTGTACAGAATCAGATTTTATCCATATATATGGTTAGTTAAATCTCTAATGTTCAAAGCTGTCATGGAATAAAAAACCTAATAGGTACAAAAAAAATATATAATTATTCCTTACTATGGAAAACCCATAGTTGAAGCAATAAAGAGCAGTCTCCAAAGTGCAAGTAACTCAACTCTGGTATTAGTATTGGAGTCGCATCCCATCTTCAAGTGAAAGGATTGAGTCTCACTAATAAATAGAACCATTTGCCACCCGGAGCTCTCCCAATCTTCTGATGTTGTTTCGCCCTATCAAACTGGAAAATCTGAAATGAGTTAGATGACAGCCAACTTGACAATATGTACCTGAGCTCTCAAATCCCAGAAAATAGCATTGTTCCTAGCTTTCCAAATAAGCCAAAGATGACAGATGTTTGGACCAATCCATCCTTTCTTTAGCAAAATAGGGCCAAGTGTTCACTTTTGGACCTATCTAGTTTGGACCAATCCATCCTTTCTTCAGCAAAATAGGGCCAAGTGTTCACTTTATCATTAATGCAGAGCCAAGTGAAACACTTGATCTTCATAGGTATCTTCCAAATCCACACCTCCTTGTGCCACCAACAATCCACCGCATTCAAATGTGTGTCAACAAGAAACTGATAGGCAAGTTTGGCAGTAATTTGACCCAACCCAACATTGAAAGACCACAACAACGTGTCCTCCGCTTCAGTCAGCTTCAAACCCACCAACGATAATGAAGACACACCTCTCCAATCCCTAGTACTAATCGCCAGTGAGGTCCAAATCCTTCTTAGAGAACCAATAGGAACCAATTGTAGATAAGTCACACCCAATTCTAACCTGGTTAAGTATGTTCAAATCAAAATCCCAGAGATAATCAATCAAGCTTCGCGATAAGCCATGAGTCTTCTCCAAACCAACCATAGGATCGATTCCTACATGTACCGACTTCCCATTACCAACCTTCCAGCAAATTGACTTAGTCACCCAACCAAACACACAAACAAAACCATTCCAAATGGCTGAGGTCTTAGCAACTTAGTGGTTGTCCAACCTTATCCAGTCCGTCAAGGATAACTTACGCAAATATTTGGACTGTAGGATCCTGTTCCAAATCATCGATACCTTTCAAATCCACCCACAAGCTCTTCATCCTAAGGGAATATTAAACCAGTCGAGATTCTTGATATTCCAACCCCCACATAAATAAGGTCTGGTAATGGTGTCCCATTTGGCCAGATGTGACACATGATTAGTGTCCAAACCACCCCACAGGAAGTTGCACATGATCTTTTTGATATCACTCATAATCGTGATCTTAATAATTGAGAACCAATAAACAGGAATATCGCTCAAGATAGATTTTAGGAGGATGAGCCTACCTCCTAATGAAAGAGATCTGTAAGTCCAATTACAAACTCTCTTCTCAAATTTCTTCACCAGCCATTTCCAATCCTTAACTAGATAATTCAAAGGTTTCACCCAATACTCCATATACTTAAAACCAACCTCAATTAGTTCCACTTTAAATGAAAACATGACCTTAATATCATCAGACAGGCTATTGTTCAGATTATTCGTAAAAAACAAGATTTATCAATACTGAGCAACATACCTGATGCTATAGTGAAAGTGTCGATAATTGATCTAAAGCACCTCCATTCATCTTAAGAACCATGCCCAAATAATACAACTTCATCTACGAATAGTAGATCAGTGAGAGTCAGTGCTATTGAAAATACGATTCTTGTGATCTTTCCTCTTCTTTCGACATCTACAATTCACAAGCTCATACCTTCTAGTATCAATTGAAACACTAAAGGAGAAAGTGGGCATCCCTTCCTAAGACCCCGACTCACGTTGGAAGAGGTCAAAGGTGTTCCATTGATGAGAACTGCAAAGTTTGCGGATGTAACACAACCCATAATCCAATTAACAATATCCAGATTCAATCCCACTTGCAATAAAATAACCCTCAATAGAGTCCAGTTGACCTTGTCATACACCTTCACAAGATGCATTTTAAGGATTAGAGCCTCCAGATTATGGATTTTAATGGAGTGTAGTACCTCGTGAGTGATCCCAACGACTTCCAAGATCCGACGATTCTTCAGGAATCCAAACTGTTCTTCATAAATCAAATAAGCCAATAAAGGTGCAATAAAGCCTTCAACCTTTTGGAAATAATTTTAGTAATTACCTTGTAGACTAGGTTGCACAGTGAAATTGGTCAAAAGTCTGCAAAAGACTCAGGTTTCTCACACTTGGGAATTAGTGTAAGATATGTAGCATTAAGAGACTTAGTAACATAACCTTCCCTCTAAGAGTATTCCATAGCCTCTAGTAGATCCCTACCCTCTAGGTCAAAGAAGGAGATAAAGAATTCAACCATCCACCCATTTGGCCTAGGACTCTTGTCCTTGGAAAACCCTTTCAACATCGATTCAACTTCCTCAATAGAGACCTCCTGACCCACTACTTCAGCTTTCTCCAAATAAAAAAGGGTAGGGAAGAGTTGTATCACCTGCAACTCTTCATGAATATGGGAAGAATTTTCCTCTTTAAAAGTCATGGAAAAAAATCAACAGCAACCCCCTTCAGTGAAGCATCATCTGTACATAGGTTACCCTCCTGGTCATGAAGCTCCCAGATCACATTCATATTACGTCAAGCATTGGCAAAGTTCTGGAAGAACTTAGTATTCGCATCCCCCTATTCAATCCAAACCGCACAACTCTTAAGCCTTAGAGTATACGCTTCAAAAGACAAAATGTTATATTTGTGAGATTTTATCTCTGTAAGTAGGGATGCCTCCTCCAATGTTAAAATACATGTAGGTGAAAACATAAACAACTAGACAATGGAGGTCTTAATCGATTCTAGCTCAACACAGCTTGCCGCTTTCATCTAGCGCTCCTAGTCAGAGACCAACCGCTTCATCAGTTTGAGCTTCTCCACCAATATAGCCATGTCCCCAAATACCCCCTTCACAACAAGGCGAGGCCACTTAAACTTAATAAAATAAAATAAATCCACCTCCTTTAGCCAATAATGGTTGAATCTAAAAGGAGCACGAGGTCATTTCCCCACATCCACCCAATCCAGAAAAATCGGATAGTGATCAGGAATCTCTGAAGGCCTGGTCCACACTCTATGCTGTGGCAACCGAGGAACCAACTGCTCCGCAACAAGGAACCTTTATAATCATTTTCCAATACCAACAGCCTTGGAACAACCATTACACCAAGTAGGTCCCAACTTAAGAGTTAAAACATCCACCATATGTGACTCCGAGAGAAAATTTGTGAAATACTCAGCTAAGGGATCCCTTCTTGCAAACTTTCCCTAGACCTTAGCATAACATAGAGTGAAATTCAAACCAACTACAATAATAAGATTGCATATATTAAACAATCCCTTTGCCAAACCTGATCCCAAAATATTTCCTTTCAAGATAAGGGGCATAAATGTTTAAACAATTCTAGACACAACAGATGCCTCTGAATCTAACCTTGAGAAAAATACCCGCAATAGTAAGAAAATATTTACACCTACCAACTAAGGGGTTCCACACCGATAAAAAACCCCTCGATAAACCCACAACATCACAAGCACAGAAATCCCACCCCGGTCTAAGCAGGGAAAAATAAATCAATGCCTATTCCTGAGAGAAGATTGTCTCTTGTACAAAAACCATGTCTGGTCGAAGCTCATCCAACAGCTTTTTGAGGGACAGCATTTTGGGCCTCCCTCCAAACCCTTTGATGTTGAAGAAGATTAAACGCATTAGGTAACCAAAGGAAAGGGTTCCTTTGCTCTAAGGGCCCAGTAGGAGAATATGAAGACAAAGGTTTCCCGGCTTGTGCATCCTCCTTAATACGAGTAGAGAGAGGGATCTACTCCCCACCACCTGGAGTAGACCTATCACCCCAGCAACCAGTGGAAAAATTTGATTTACCACCCCTTCTAATCGTAACATTCTCATGCCTAATAGAGGACAA
The DNA here is from genome assembly GCA_001517045.1 of Pseudotsuga menziesii. Lineage (NCBI taxonomy): Eukaryota > Viridiplantae > Streptophyta > Pinopsida > Pinales > Pinaceae > Pseudotsuga > Pseudotsuga menziesii. Next base: position 303,176 of record LPNX010223786.1, read on the forward strand.
GGGGAGAGTAGAGGGAGATACTGGTGCGCGGTCAGAGAAAATGGGAAGCACCTCAAGAAGTGACGGATCTCTAAAGGAAGGTTGTTCGGTGGGGCTAGAAGGACTGATATCCATCCCCTCAAATGAACCAACATCAAAAAGACACAACGGTGGAAAGTCATCACAATTAGCCACAAAGGTGTCCCCACCTTCACCTCCACCCCCCTCACCAAGTGCAAAGTCATAAGTATCAGAAAAACCCCCCGACCCTTCATCCCTAAGAGACAGGTACGCACACCCTTTAGAGGCAACAACAGGTCCCTCACAATAAAAAGCAAGTAGAGGTGGTAGAAAATAGGTGACCCCGACCCCCAGATCCCATCCAACAGAGATGACTCAATGAAATCACGCGAAGCCAAATGATCAATGCCATCGATCAGTTCAAAATCCTTCTTAGAAAAATCAACATACACAAAAGCAACAAGAGGATCCAACTTATCGACGTCCACAAGCGACTGCAATGAAAACTCAGTATCATCATGGTCACGAAGAACAATAGGCACAGATGAAACTGTACGGGAGGAATACCATTCCAAAATTGCACTAGCACTCAACACCATAGGAGCACGACCACCACACCACAAGGAGCACTTATCCCGAAGATGTCCAGTCTGGTGACAGACATGACAACGAAAAGGGACATGAAGGTAGTCAATCCTTTGAACCCTTGAGTTAGCTCCCCAGGCCAGTTCCAAATCAGCCGGTGAACCCTCAGAAATGTCCACATCAACCAACACCTTAGAAAAATGTTTGTCAAAGGAGTGTAACAACTGTGCATCCAAGGAGATAAAACGACCGATACAATTTGCAAAGCATGTGAGAGCATCCCATGACCAAAAAGGTAACGACGAGTTAGGGAGAAGTACCCACAGGTGTCTCTTCAAAAACCTAGAATGCTCCGGGTAGAAATTGACCCACCACTGATAGAGAGCCAAAGAGCCCTTGCCTATGAGCCACCGACCCTCCAAAATGCGAGCAATATCCCCTTCTTCCAGAAACAAAATGGCATACCACCCATTTGATAATATACTTTACTATTGGTGCATAATCTAATAGCGGTTTCCAGGTTTTTGCAATCCAATCGACTCAACTCTCCTTGTCGAAGTGACAGTATTCTAGCCTACCAACCAGAGCTCGCACACAAAGAGACGATGCTTTCTCTAGAATGCATTCACTATCCAAAACAAAAAGTTTGCGCGCCTGCAAATTTTTATAGGCTTTGGCCTTCCAGCGAGTGTGACACCAATCACTTGCCTTACCCGCCACCTTAACGTCCTCTTGGGCATGTTGCATGGTCGTAAGACATGACACCCTAAAAATATGACACCGCCACAATTGGGAATCGAGGGAACCACTCAGGTTGAAAATCACGTGCCTCCCCCCAAATCCAACCCCGATAACTGATAGCCAGAACCAGGAAAATCGTCCCTCAACCACACCAACAAAGTTGACTTGACACCAGAAAGCCCCAAACCCTAACCACCAGAAAACCACCACCCAAAACCTGCAGATCCCCAAACCATCCATTAAGACCAGAGAAATCTAGTGTAGACAATAGGACACCTAAGACAACCCCCAACTCCGCAAACCCTAACCTTAGGCACTAGCTCCATGTCCCCCTCTTAATAGCCTTTATCATAGCGGTTGTTAAATAAAACACAAATCATGATAGCTGGAGAGGTTTAATATGACTGTTGATCAATTCAAAGGAACAACAATACCATCTTCCATTTTAACATTGGGCCATATGTAAGGAAGTTAAAAAGAGAGAACTGTTTTTTTTTTCTAATAGGGGGGATGGGATCTAATTCTATGATGCTTTTTTACTCAATATATTATATTTCTAACTGTTACTTCCCCACCCCTCTACTCGACAGAGAGGACACGACTAACATAGTTGCTAGCTATCTAATCCTGGAAAACTAGCCTCATAAACATGACATAAAAATGCATTGAAATAAAAACATTAACAAATGCATAAATATTTAGCATACAGCGGAAGAAAAATCCATTCATTCAACACATTTAAGCATTCAACATGTTCATCATTCATCATTAAGAAACAAATACCATTGCCGATATAAAATAGACAAGAGATACTTATCTTATAGGAAATCTGTCCTGCAACCAGCTACGGCACTAAAAGGTTCCACCCAACCATAGGACAGTGTGTTTATCAATCACTCAGCAGCACTGCCACCCCCAAGTTGGGCATGAGTCCCACAAGGAATAAGGGAACACTAGCAGGCTCACACGTAGCCAAGGGTACACAAAAATCAACCAAGACAACACAGTTGGGTTTATCGGGTTATACAGGAGCTGGAAAGGCTGACCGCTAAGCTAGTGAGCTCAATCCAAGAGGTATGGACACCTGTACCAGAGATAGCCTAAATTATAAGACATCCACACACACCCAACACAAGGAAGCATCCCCTTCTCTGTTATGCAGTCCCTCGGGCCATGCCTTCCCTTCCAATGCTATTCAGGGGGGATGCAAAGAAGAAAGTGAGCCCTCTAGCTCTGTTTGTGAGGATCCTACGCACTAGGTTTATCAAGCATACTTTGACCCATTTCCACTCCCAAAATAGTCCAAATACCAAACAGCTCAGTACACACAACAATCTCGATTCTGAGAGTGAAGGGAAACACACCACAGAAGCCAAATCGGGTATGGCAATTGGACAACATGGCTCAGGCTGTGACAGTCGACTTCCAGAGTCGTTTATGGCCCTAACGTGGCCAAAATGACTCACAACACCCAAAATTCACGGAGAAAACAACAATGATTTCCCAACCTACGTCGTATGATGAGAACGCCCCCCCCAAGATGAAGGAAAATCACACACCAGGTCAAATCATGAAGGGAAAATAAAAACCCGACTGCCTGAGGCCAAGCTTTCTCCTACGTTAGGAAGACAAACAGCTACGTGAGAGTGGAATGAGGTTCTCTCTTCCCATGTGAGGAACTGAATGCGATCTGCCTCTCTGGGCATGTGTGTGGTCAAAGGACTGATGGTCTTGCCAATCACCGTTGGCTGCCCATGCATACGTCCCTCAAGGCAATAACTACCCCAACCAATCCCATGGGGAATTAATTCGATTGGTGAATACGACAAGGGAAGTGGTTGACCACTCTCTTGGGTTCTTTTGCTGACATTTGGATTTTCTCTATTAGCTCAGAGGTTAAACAATCCCCCCCCCTCTCATCCTTAGGAAATCATGCCCCTTCTCATTATTGTTGCATTGACATAGCTGGTTGCGGGTATTTTAATTAAATTGCATATTTACATGATGTCCAAAATTATAATGTGTCGGCTAGCACAAAATACCATCGGCAACTATCTTTAATCACCGAAACATAAAACGCTAAATCGATGGTGGGGATTTTTCCTTTAGCTCCACACCATGATTAATTACAATATATACATCATATACATTTAATGCAAACGGGGTCAAAACCGGGTTGTTACACTAACTCTTTGTTTATGCTTGGGATTAAGGCCACCATCTTTGTTGTATTCATGGACTTTCAATTATGTTTGTGTAGTGTTTGGGATAGGTGATTTGGTACATGGCCCACCTAGTTTTGAGATTATATTATACTTGTGGAGGCTTCCATACCGACGAGGTCATAGGATCAAATGCTCTATCTTCATCCCTTGTTTTCTCCCAAGAGGTTATGTTACTCTACACTATTCAATTTCATGAATCCCTAGAAAATTATGGAAATATTTGAAGCCTATAATGTCTTTTTGTAAGAATATCTTCATTTGGATATTTACATATAAATTTTGTTGGTTAAGATGAATATATACTAATTTAAACTTGTATGTTCCAGTTCTCAAGTAAAACTATTAATTTAAAAAGTATCTCAACCATACTAGTCATTTAAGCTAAGTATCATATATATATATAAATATAAATTATATATTAAAAATAATATAAATGCATTATAACATTACAAAAATTGCAATATAAAATCAGAATTAATATTATGATGAGAAGCAGATTAAACATTTCAAAATTTGAAATCTTTGTTTTTACCTCATGAAAAAATATAAACCACCTTTATCTCTATTTCGCAAAGAAAGAAAAAAATAGATATCTAACCACATCATCCTATGTTATGAGCTAGGGAAACATTAACAATTCATTCATTTAAAAATAATGTACATAATAATTTAAAAAAACACTTATATAATTACATTTTATATTTTATTAAAATTGCATTTATATTATAGATTATTAACAAAAAGATATTTGAAAGCTTTAAAATAATAATAGTGATATAGTATTCTTTGATTTTCCATATAATCATTCAATTTATGAATCGAGTTGTTTGTCACAAACGACTATTTATTCATGTATTATTGGTTATTTTTTATATATATATTTTATAATTGTTTATTTATTTTTAATATTTATAACCATTAAATTAATTTAAAGATTATATTAATTTCGTCTTCTACTTTAATTTAAGATCTATGCTTCAATCTAATATCTATAGATATCAACATCTCAAATAAAAAAATAGAATTACTCTGATGGGTTTAATTAAGAAAAGTAAAATTTTACAATAAACTGAAATCTTTTCTAGAAAACTTCATATGCGTCCATCCCAGATCAAGTGGAGAAAATTACATTGATAGATATTATTGTAACATGAATGGGTTTAATTAACAGAGTAAGCTCTTACACGAAACTGAAATATTTTGTGGGAAACTGCTTGTGCCGGGGTAATGTGGTGGGATATGCCATAGCTAAATTTGACAATCATAATTAGGTACATTTACGAAGCAATTAATTTGTAATCAAAGATAGATCAGAATAAGACACTTTCATGCAGGGCCACAAAGGTAAAACAAAATACAGAAGCATGATGCATGGAATAAAGTGCCTGTCATATTGATATGATCAGTCCTTAGGATTGTTGATAATCACGAAGGTTCACTCAACATAATCACTAAAACTCCCCAAAACTACCCTGCGCACCATGAAATATACACACATCCCCAACCATTTCTATGTAGTAGTAAATACACACAAATTTGGTTGTAATGAGTAGAATTAAAGAAGAATTATTAAGAATACTTTGATTATTCCATAGCTATGGATGCCCACTGCATATATATTCATGACATGCCACTCCTCCTAATGATAGGATTGATAAATGGAGAATTTATCAAAAAGTCCAAGTGTTGCTAACATGGAGTAGACTACCATCTGATGTTGGACTAGTGGCTAGAACCATGACATGGAAATTTATATTATAGAAGACAACAATCAATATAATAGAAATTATATATACACTAGTACAATCATTTAACTTGCGGTTACTTAACTCACTTAACTTGTGGTTAGTGAATATCAATAGGTTATAAGTTAAATGCTAGAATATGTGTTGCTTGTTCTAGTTAAATGGGTTGTATGCCATTAACTGTTGGTTATCCATACATCAGCTAAGAGTTATCCATGCATCAACTCCTAGTTATCTATGCATCAACTACCAGTTATTTTTTATAATCGTTTTTCTTTTATAATTGTTTATTTCAAATTTGTAACGACTGCCATAAAATCAATATAGATAGTATACATGTCTTGTCTTCGTGCAATCTAGGAACAAATGGTTGTGGGAGGTGGCAAATTTTAATTGAAAGAGTAAATGATAAATATCAATTATAGTGCCAAAATCCCTTTCTAATATAGAAAACACTTTCAATGTAAAAATAAAGATAGTGATATAAAAGTACTAAATTGCGTTCCATGCCTTCAAAGAATCAGGGCTTATCCAAATATGGTCCGAGACATGTCGAATGTTCCAAATATTTTGTACTATAGGATGATGTGGATATGGATTCATAGAAGTTAATGTCTAGAAATTTTCCATCTGTTATAATGTAGGACTAGAGGAGGAAGTGGAAATGCATATTTTTTTTAGATAATGCCTTATTCTTATGCTTCTTTAAATCAATAAAAGGATTAAATACTTGGAATTTTTCTTAATGTATAAGGTTTACAAGTAAATAGATTAGATGCGATTATATAAGAACATTGAATATAGAGTTACAAATTGGTGTTATAAGTGGTTGTCTTGAGGTGACATGTTGGTGTCATGGGGTTCACTTTGTGAACCTATGACATAGCACCTCATTAGTAGGATATTAGAGAATAATACTAATTTCACAAGATATTAGGGAATACCTCTAAAAATCATTTTTTAATCCCCCTCTCGATACAACTTTCAAAATAAAATACCCCCCGCAACAAGATTTGAACCCGAAATCCAACGCCATCCAACGAAATTGACCTTGTCGTTTGATTTTACCTTGGTAATTACGAATTTTTTTGTTTTATTTTTTTTTTAAATTTGCACCATCTTGCGACGAATATTCGACGGTCGTCGGTAATCCTACGACTATAGTTGGATATCTGGCGACAGTCGTCAAATTATAGACAACAAGAGTACAATGGTCAAAATCTTAATTTTGTCGGATATCCGGCGGGAATTTATTTGTAGAAACTATATAATAGGAGTATTTCGACATGTTTTCTATACAAAAGACGATTTGCGGAAGTTATAATCTATGCATGGATGTTTTACATACACAAACCATAATTATTTCAATTGTTACTGTGATTAAAAATAGTGAAGTGCAGACCTTGATTTTATAAGATCAATAATCATCAGTCAAACTTGGTATCAGAAAATGTCAGAACATAACAATATTCCTGATCCACATGATCAAAATCATGAATTGCTTGCTAGATTTTGGGATGGACTAAAAAGAAAGGGTTATGGGAAATTCTATTGCCCATGTAGTCAATGCAAGGGCTTTAAAAGGAGAAGTCATCTCCCATTCTCTCCATTATCTTTGTGAGATTGACTTACTATAGAGGATTGAAGTGGCAGAGACCCAAGTGGAAGAACTTGGTTTCTCGGTTCTGACGAGTTGCTGACAGAGGTTGTCACATTGTATCTTTGTTTTTTTATTAATATAAATATCCATTTATCGTCTAAATTTCATGTGCAATGATTTATATTTGTATCCATGGGTATATTTTATTTATACATTTTTAAATGGATTATTCTAGTTAGAATTATGATATTTAATATATTTTATATGCTTGGATATATATTTGTTGTTGAGGAACAATTGTAGGGAACCATCATTTAATTGCAAGCTCAACAGTGTTCTTCTTTGAACATCCGTTTGAGGTACGGACTCTATCCCTTAGTTGTTAGCTTCTTTAATTTATATAGCATATTTAAAAATGGATGTGATTTTTTGTGTCATCCTATTTGTTGTCATCCACCCCAAGCCAGAGGAATATTTTCTCTATAACAGAATTGGTGACTTTGTTGGGGATGCCTCCTTTTTGTTGGGGTTTTTGGGTGCATTTTCGCTTAAATTGCTCTCTGTTTCTTTACGTTTCCATGTCGAATTTGGTAGTAGAGTCATTTGTTGAAAGTTCCTTGAAGTGTTTTGGCCCTAAGATTTTGTTTTTACCCTCTTTTTCTTTGTACACGTGGATCACAGTATCGACAGTCACGTATATACATGGGATGTCCTTTGGTAGGTCGTGTACATACATTGTTGTTCTCTTAATATTTTGTACACCTCAATTTTTGTTTGATATATTGATTTGAGGGATTTCTGGGTGGGTTGTGAGTATTGTCGAGTATTCAAGGACCTCTATGTTGTATATTGGTTGCTTCTTTTATGACTGGAAATCTCCTTTTTATTAGTTTTTAGAGAAGTTGTTCTTGTCATTTTCTCCCTTTTTCTTTGTCCTTTAGTGAATGAGTCATTGAATCTTGGTGTCTTACTAGCTATGCTTCTTTATACTTGCTACTGGGGGATGCAAGTTTAGTGGTTCTCCTTTTCATTTTCATTCATTTATTGTGAAAATATAAAAATATTTGCATTATTTCATGTTCATTTGGATTTTACATTTGCATTGAAAGAAGCACTTGCATCGGTTTGCTTGGAATGTAATTAGTCTAGGATTTCATTTAGGAAAGATTGCACTTGCATTTGAAAGGAAACGAAATTATTTTTGTGCATTTCATTTAGTGGCATACCATCTTTTCATTCGAAATACAAGATTACACTTAGCTTGTTTTCAGGTGTGCATATTTAATTTTATTGTTAAGTAAGCACAACCTATTAAAATGAACGCTTAATTTAAAATTGAGTAGAAATATTTTCTTTTATAGGGTGCACCAACAAGCTTAGGTTTTAGAGACTGGGAATAAGATTATGTGAGTAAACTTCTCCAAGACTATAAAATGGAAACAATTAGGTGTTTGACCAGGGAGAGGAGAAATCCTTTCTATATTTGGTGTTCTCAGGAAGCTCCTCTTACACAGGAGTTAAGCATGAGGAAGCCCGCACATTGATGTTGGGGATATCCCTCCTCTACCTGAAGTAAACATCAGAGATATTTCCACGGTCTATTCATATTTGGGGGATTTTGAGGTACCTTTGGTTATTTCAAGATTCATGCTTAGTTACCTTGCACATACAGTGGATCTTGCCTGCAAATGTCCACCTAAGCATCAATTATATTGAGGTGACCTTAGTTTCTTTTCCTAGGTATCGCAGGGGGTACTTGCCGAGGTTATTATGTGACTATCCTGGCCAAGTAGGGGTTGGACGACACAGTCTCTTTATGCATTGAATCTAGTGTCAGGATTCTAAAGCCTTGATGGTAGAAAGAAATATATAAACTAGCTAAAAATCTTGGCACACAATTAACCTCGCAGGGAATTGCAGAAAATTAACATAAGGAGAGAAGAAGAATGATGAACACACATTAAACAATGATTGATGAATGATTATAGATTCATGAATGATTGATATTATTACAGAGGTAATACATTTTTATAAAGGAAAAATGGAATTTCCAAAGAAGCAACTCAAACTAGCTCATAAGGAAAGCTTACTAAAACTAGAAAAACCCCTTAGGTGTATAAAGAAATTTCCTGTCAACGAGGTCATGAATTAGATAGGTGAGATAGGATATATAATGTGTGATGGAAATTCAACTAAATCATTCCAAAAGGAGAGAAAAGGATGGAGGATGAGTTGGGTAAAAGATAGGCAGTTTCCATGTTCCTAGCTTTTACTCTTTCCACCTTAAATCTTCAAAATTAGTCTAAAACTGTGAAAGAAAGGAAATGTGCAATTACAAATTTGGGAAGTATATATAGTTTGCATAATATTATATAGAATATGTGTAAGGAAATCTTGGGTGTAAACATGGCAAGTGTTGACTAGAATTGCAAGTGGAGGCCAACTACCTAGTCTAGAACCTAGGAAATTAGTCATGAACATTAATAAATATATCCCAAGTATGGGAATGGGTTTATTATTATTCCAACACCCCCCCTTAAGCCTGAATTATGTGAGATATCAGAAATATATCATAGATATATAGGTATATAGGGCCCAACATCAAGGCTATGGTCACCCTTTTACAATTGATCTTGTCTATAGAACTGAGGAAAGAAGAAAAACCACACATGAAAAATCCTTCCTTGAGAAAGGACAAGGAAGGTAAATAAAAAAATGTTGAACTGCTGGTGCTAGTGCTACTGGTGTTGGTGCTACTGCTACTGCTCCTGCTCCAAAATCAAGCTGAGATTGTGCTTAATAAGATGTCTGGAGGAATATTCTTCTTCGGAAGAAGAGAAATCCGCTCAACTGGATCAAGAACATAAATAACCGCAAGATGGAAATTGGGACCATGTAGAAAAACTAAGATCCACTAATGTAAGAATAGAAGTGGATGCTCAATATATTTGAAAATAAGACTGATATTAGGTCCAAATGAGACTTGTGATGCTTGATCCAACAGCTTTGAACCATGTCAAGTGAAATCAGCTCCAAGCAAATATGAATTGTCTTGAAACTTTGAACCATAAAAGGTTGTAGGAGCTCCAAGGGTGATGAACAAAGGTTCCAAATTTTTTTTGGACATGAAATCTGATCTGAAATCATATCCAAATTAGGTTCTGTCGTATCCAAAGGTGAGGAACAAGAGTTCATAATGTGCCAATACTTTGGCAGTGTCTCCATCTTCAGTAGAATTGTGAAACAATATGCTAGTCAACATGTAGGAATAGGTAGAAGGAATAAGATCTTAATCAGTGAACGCTGCATTTTCATATCTCTCACACTTTGATTAATCCTTTAAAACATCCAAAATATCAGCAACTTGCACATCATCTTTAGGAGAAGCATATGCAGGATCTTCATAAACTATCAATACGCCTTCAAAATCAACATTTGAAGATAGAATGGAGAACAAATGATAAAAGGAGAGTTCTTCTTCAACAATGGTAATGGAAGCTCCATTAGTCACTTATTTTTCATAATTAACATCATAAGAATATGAATCAGGATCTTCAACTTCAAGTGATACAGAAAAAGATGGATCCTCAATATAATTTGCTTCTTGATAGAAAGAGGAAGCATTCGAATAAAAGAGAATGGTAGAAACATGAACTGTATAAGTTACTTCTTCATCATGAACAACTTCATGAGTGAATGTAGAGGTTGAGACATCTTGAAAAAGATCAACCACTGAGGTTCTATATGCACTCTCCAAATTTATAGAATGATCCTCATTGTGCTTTCCCAAATCTATATCCAATTTTGTCCAGAGATCCTTTGGGTAGTCAGCATAATCAACAAGGTAGCACATGCTTAGAGAAATAACAAAAAACATGGATCCAAAATCTCTATCAAATTCATTCATTCAGTCATGTAGCTCTTCATAAGACTCTTTACCAAGACCAATAGAAACATCATAGAGACCTTGTCTCGTTAGAGATGCAATCATCTTCGATTTCCACTTTGAATAAATAGTGTATGGAGTAAGAAGAGGAACTGATACTCTTGAATCCATTTGAATTTGTACATACAAAACAACTCTTGAAATATGAAAACGAGGATTAATTAATGAGCTCTCAAATATTTGATACCATGTCATATTTCTAAAGCCTTAATGGTAGCAAGAATTCTATAACTAGCTAAGGATCTAGGCACACAATTAACCTCATAGGGAATTGCAAAGAATTAGCATAAGGAGAGAAGAAGAATGATGAACAAATGTTAAAGAATGATCAATGAATTTTTATTGAATCATGAATGATTGATATTATTATCTAGGTAATACATCCTTATAAAGGAAAAATGGAATTGCCAAAGAAGCAACTCAAACTAGCTCATAAGGAAAGCTTACTAAAACCAGAAAAACCCCTTAGGTGTATAAAGCACTTTCTTGTCAAGGAGTTCACGAATTTGATAGGTGAGATATGCTATATAATGAGTGATGGAAATTCAACTAAATCATTCCAAAAAGGAGATAAAAGGATGGAGGACGAGCTAGATAAAAGATAGGTAGTTTCCATGTTACTAGCTTTTACCCTTTCCACTTTAAAACTATGAAAGGCAGGAAATGTGCAGTTACTAATATGGGAAGTCTTTATAGTTGGAAGAATATTATCTAGAATCTATGTAAGGAACTCTTGGGTTTAAATATGGCAATTGTTGACCAGAATTGCAAGTGGAGGCCAACTACCTAGTTTAGAACCTCGGAAATTAATCATGAAGATTAATAAATATATCCTAATTATGGAAATGGGTTTTTGTTTATTCCAACAGCTAGGGGCTACTATAATTGGTGACACACATTTTCTTGTAGTGTATGGGAGTATCAATCCTCTCCAAGGAGAGGAATACTTGCTGCATTCGATATCTCATTCATCCTCATTCTTGGCTTGTGTGCGTTTTTCCTAGCTTATTTAGGGGTGTTCTCTGTGTATATTAGCTGGCCACAAGGATCATTGTTTTTGAGTCTTTGTCTATGGAGACATGATGGATGGAGTTCTAGTGCTTCTCCATTCTCATTGTTTAACATGTGTATCACATTTTAACCCTTCACATCCTCTTTATAAGAGGGATAGGAATTATAGGCGTACTCTTTCCCATCGAGGTCTCCATAGGAATTTCATCATGAGTATTACCTCAGCTATGTCAGAGTCTCCTCGGACCCTTTATTCTTCATTTTAAGGGGGATTCCATGGAAACCCCTTCAATTCTACCGCATGGGTCCCTACGACTCTAGTGTTCACTGACACTGATGCCAAATTCCCTTCTGAGGTGAATCCATTTGATGCTCTGTGGTCCTCCAAGAATATCCAAAACTTTTCCTCAAGTATGATATATACTACGAGTTAGTCTATTCCCTTTGCCACTAACCCCTTTATGTTTGGAATTCCAAATATGATATCGATTGTGTCATCCTCCACTCACTTCTCTAGTGGTGCTACTGGTGTAGGGTTTGGGGGAATCATGACCCCATTTACGGTGTATCAATTTTGGGGAGGTCATATTCATCATTTTACTCCTTTTGTTGGGGGATTTGGTTTCCCTTCATCAACCCCTAGTTCCAGTATTAATCCTTTTGTGAGTGGGGGTGTACATGCAAGTGGTGGTCATACTACTTATATCCCATATTTCCATTGTTACGGAGAGAAATTCCTATGGCTTGGGGTACCACAACAGACAGCTAGACTCCAGAAATCAATCTTTCCCAATATGCAATAGAAATAAACAATCTAACATTAAAGGATCGAACCTCGTACCTTATTCCGGACGGTTGAAGTAGATCCCTGTTGAGCTTTTCAATCTTCAGCTTGAATTGTTATAGCACGTCCTCAACAACAAGTAAACAATACAAGCATACTATATTTCATGGTGTTAGATCTATTCTAGCATATATCATCAATAATGTAAAAGCATTTGACATATTCCAATGGAAACAATATTCATTCAAATACACATTACTGGACAGGAAAAGATATTTCTATTAATAAGAATCAGAGATTACAAGTGACAACCTCTGACGGCATGTCTGCGAACCGGAGAAACTGAATCCCCCACTTGGGCCTCCACCACCTCAATCCTCCATCACTTCGATAGCAAGCTTACTAATGAAATGCAAGCTTGGGAAGAACACAACAGTGCTCCAAGGGACAAAGGGATGCAGACTCAAGCATAAAGTTCTGGCAACAATGGAGTATAATTTCGATGCTCTCAATTTTCTCTTATGCTTTCAATGTACCAATGGGTTCCTTATATAGTTCTTCAAAGGGATACTGAAGGGTCGAATCCGTGCGATCTCAAGGCATATGGAAGGCCAGGAGTCATATGAATTGGATCCAAGTCAAGGAACAGTCCAAAAGGATTTGGATTTATGTACACATCCCGATGTACGCGACTATAGGGGAAATATCCGCGTATGTACGCGGATATCGAGGGAAAAGCCGCGTATATCAATATTCTAATGTTTTTAGGGATGATCAAGGTAACATTAAAAGATAGAAAGTTGTCCAAAGGGGCTAATGAGTCTGCAGCGGGACAAGGGAAGGCCATACAATGTGTGATTCACCTAGTGTGGTGAAATCCGCTATAACAGATGCCCCCT
>LPNX010223795.1:0-150214 GCA_001517045.1 Pseudotsuga menziesii
AAGATGTCATTAACAACATTCCCTATGTTTTTCCAATGCACCTAGTACAATTTGTCAACATTAAAGTTTTAAGAATCCTTTCGAAAAATATATGATGTCATTAATGGCTTAGTTCGAAAAATATGGATATGGTTCCTTAAGGGTTACTCTTTTCATCAATTTTCACATTAATATCCATAATCAAAACTACCATAGTATCTTTATCGACCAATAGTTCAACTATACCTCACTAAAGATTTACTTGTGCAACTCAATAGAGATGAATCCATTGTTTTTAACAATTCGTGAAATCTCTTTAGAAGTACTAAAAGAAATAGAAAGATACTATGTACTTATCTGGTTGTGCTTAACATTGATGATTGATGAGTAGCTGTACCAACCCCTCTTGCATAACTACAAGTTCATCTAACAAATATTTCATGTTGTTGGTACATCTTAAGGTTCCTGTTTTTTGTAGCTATGTTTGAACTTATTGATTTATGTTATCTTCAAGGAAAACTTGATGTTAGTTCTTTAAAGAAAATAAAATATGTAGCATCATTTTGAGCCCAAATAGGCTGAGTTCTGCAACCTCGACTCTGATACCAGATGTAATATCCCCAAGATATACGTCACTAGATCCTTTGGGGAATGCAGTGGAATTGTTTTTTGTCTTTAATAGGACATTCAAGTATACTAATCGTTATTAGCCTCATTGGAATTCGACTTATAATCCATCTAAGGTTATAAGTTTGCAAAGCAAAACAATTGCACCTATATACTGAACATACTTCGATACTTCGATATTAAAAATCATAGTTAATATAAACATTATAAACTATAAATCCCGCTTATACCAATACTATCAGACCTCTTCATCATTTAGGGTATGCCATTCATAATTATTGCATATTTCCTTACATGTTTAAGAAAGTAATATAAATCCTTGAAACAATAATAAAACTGCAAGCAATCTTAGTTAACTACAATACTTTCTAATTTACAAAATACGTATCCCTGTAGAGTGTCTCACCATACTGCCTTCTAACTTCTTTCAATTATGGTTCTGGTATCTGGAGTAGTATATTGTGGGAAACAAGGTTAGTTAACTACAATATTTTCTAACTTACAAAATACGTATCCCTGTATACCATACTTCTAACTTCTTTCAATTACGAGAATGCATTCTCTGCAGCCACAACTTTTAATATCATGTTAAATCATAATCAAATAAGGCAGTTCATACTTTATATATATATAAAACTTGCACAAAATGAAATACTTTTTTTAACAAAAACTAGCAATTAACAGGTCACTATTCAACCCTGAAAGGATTAGGCAGCTGAAAGCATGTCCACGACTATCCTCCCAACCATTGACTCCATTTGGCATGTGTTTTCCCTCTTAGAATCACCTCAAGATGGGTGACAAATCCACTAAGGAGAGTTACTTCGAAACAGTTTGAGCAGTCTCGCTATAAAAATCACGTCCGAACCCAAATCAAACAAGGGTAAGGGCGTCCGTAAGGTTCAAGATCAATAAGTAGACCATAAAGTAATTACCCAGTTAAACTCACATAATAATCACAGGTCGAACAACGTATACAAAATTTATATCTGTAGCTATTATGCCAGTTGCTTACCACATAATCATGCAGACACAGATTTCAAACTGTATGTATATACCAAATAAACATACAACTTTACAGATCTCCCTAAATCTGCTACTGATCGATAATGCATGCCATATCCATTTATGATGTATGTCAGTTCAATGATTTCATAGGCCATAGCGCAGAGTTATGACCCCCCTTATGTTTCCCAACCCCGCCTTTTCTCACCCAATGTAAACAATGTGAAAACATAAGATCTGCACTACAGCTCGAAATGGTGATCAAGAAAAACAGAGTAAATTAAATATATCTCGAATACATCTTCTAAGCCAGATCAAAACAAGGAAACCCATAACAATATAAGAGATATCTGGATTATTACAGATCAATACGCACCCAATCACACATACCAATGGATCTATCAATCAGATATTCTCCTAGATAAAACACACTACATAACCGAGATCGTATATGCTAGTTTTGATCTATCAATATTGGTATTCCTTCAAGTAAAATGCAATCAATGAAAGGAAACATACTTCAATTTCAAACCCTAGCAAACAAGTTATTTATTCAGGTAGAATAAAAACATGGACAAAGAAATCGCATAACCCATTCTGGAGTTATGAATCCGAGATTTATCAGGATCAACCAATCGATAGAAGGCAATCACATACCCCTTTTGAAGCTAACGAATCTGGTGTTTACCTGGAGGAAACATAACCAGTAAAGGGAGACTGCGTGAACCCTCCAGAGCTTATTAATATTGATATTCATAAAAAGAAATGCATATAATGGTTTTATTTATTCCAACTCTAAACGCATAGGAAACAGGAACAATGAAATGCAACCACTAGGTTCAGATCTGATTTCAAAATATAAAATGCAGACGCATACTAGGATTTATCATACAATGTAGATTTTTGGGGCTCCGATCTCAAGGAGTACATGGGTAAATCAGAGTACATAGGTAAATCAGACAAGAAACACATTTCAGGTGAAAAATCGCAAGCACATGCAAAACATGCATACCATCATGGGTACCGAGTTTTTTTTTTAATCCTTCTGGGCCCAATAAGGTGATCCATGTTTTATATAAGTATCACGCAATGATTTGCAGGTCCCTGTAGAAATATTCATCGCGGAGGCTATTCTCCAGGAAATTCCAGCTTGTGAGCCATCGTGCCTCTGTCCAACCCGAACCCCAGACATTCCCTTTCCAGCCTCCCTTCGATTTAAGCAAGTGATAAATAAAAACCCCCATTTAGAATGGGAAATCAAACTCCAACAAAATCAAACCGTGACCATGGGACCGATTTCATCAAAGAAATCACCTAGACTCCTTCGGTCAGTAAGATCTGACAGTCATGCAGAAACAAATGCATCCATAAGTGTGTGACCAAAAATATTTGGTGTGCAGCAAAAGTATCTACCAATTTCTTGTATTTGCGTTTCCACAAAAGGAAACAAATCAATCAACAAGCAATACATTGAGCTTCTGGTTCCCCCTCTCATTTTTTCTGCATCCCCTTGTGCTTCAGCCGATAATCGTTCTCGTTCATGAAGTTCCTCAAATATATGTTCCAATTCAACCTTAATTTGCTCTAATATCCATTCTAACAGGCTCCATTAGTGCATAAATTATCTTCTCCTATGCGCTATCTCATCAATTCGGTCTAATCTGTGTATAATAAGCTCTGTCTCATCGTTTTTGTCTCTTCTGCCTGCGTGTTCAATATCTAGACCCCGCCATTCTTCCTCAAGAGCCCGAAATTCTGTTATAATCTCCCCCACTTCAACTAATAGTCGTTGTGCTTTAGCTTCCATTTCTGTATTAAATGACTGCCGAGACCACCAAAATCTGGAATGACAGCTAAAATCTAAAACCAAAACAGATACCCAAAAGACTTGAATGCATTTACCATTACACTGCAAGATAAGACTGCACTTCAATTTATAATGAAATCGCATCCGGAATTCATGCTTAAATTTAATTAATAATGAACATTATAATTCAATAGGTGTGTCGGCTTGGTACTGTGGCCATGGGTGTATTATTATTATTATTATTATTATTATTATTATTATTATATTTTACTTTGTGGGAATGAAGGTCTTGTTTAAGTTGCAAGAATCTACCCCGGTAAAGATCCCCAAGTGTTGTTTATAATTATTCTTGATTATTGGAACGAATATGATATTTTTATTCTAACTTGATATTTATGGTTGGTGATTTTAATTAAGTATATGTTTTATCATCTAATGAGAGTGAATTTAATAATTTTTATATGGATGATGAGATAATGTTTTATCTATATAGGTATACATTTACCTTTTTACGGTTAGTGGTGGGGTGAAGGATTTTGTATATGCTTGCATGTGCACTCATCATAAACTTTCATGATCACATATACCCACACCTTCTACCTTTGTATATGTATGTACACTCGAATTCATCTTTGAGAGAGTGAGCGAGAAGTGTGTTTGAGAGAAGTGTGGGTTAATGATAATAATAACTTATTTTCAGGGTTACAACTTAGCTAGACACATATTGTGTATGACACGTGGGTCTTTGTTTGTGGTAGAAGGTGCTCCCCTCTCTACAACAATTTCACTGCTAAAGTCTACAAATTTGAACATATCCTACCCCTTGATATTTGAATCTGTCACATGCCCCAATTTGCAAAACAATTTAATGTTATTGAGGAACATTATGTTATATTTTATGCTAAGTTTGTAATTGATGACCAAGTGGGGTCAAGGATAATTAATATATTTCAGAATATTTTATTAATAAATAAATAAATGATGAAACAACACCTTAGGGAAGCTATTAAAAGAGTGCTAACTGATCACTTGGTGGAGGAGACTCGGTGGAGAGTATACTGATAAGTGGCAACATCCTCAAAGTACTTCTAACTTTTGCAGGTGGCAATTTCCCTATATTTGTGGTCATGATTCCCGATGAAAGTGGAATTGGAGCAGGTGGCTCATTAAGTAAAAAAAACTTACCCAGAAGACCTAGGCATTTTGTTATAAAACTTTCCATTGAAGACAGCTGGGGGCTGCTCATTCTGGAAGTGTGATCATTCACGGTGAATGAAGTACACATTGATAAATTCAATGGAGGGGACTTATTGAAGTGATTTTGAGGGGTTAACTGCTAGGGACTAAACTTGTGTAATTGTTAGGCTGAAGTTCTTACTGTTGTGAGCAGGTTTGGATTACTGCTGTAATTTGACCAGTCAGGTGAAAGAAGGTCTTAAGGATACATCATTCACCCAGTACTCTACCAAGAGGACTAGTAAATAGGCTCGGGAGCCTGAAGAAGTGCAGATTAAGATTTCTCTAAGAGTTGGTTGGGAGGAACAGCCTCCTTAAGCTCTTGTCACCTTGTCATTCGACAGGTTTTTATTTATTCGGGTTATTTATAATTTATTTACTCTTTTCAGCAAATGATTACTAGTTTTTTTTTCTAGAGATATGCATGTTATTGTTTTGTTAGGGTTTATACAGAAAAGATCATTGTTTATTGATAATTTAGTGATTGTAGATTTTGTTTAAAGTAGTATTTTTATTGCTAAATGAAAAGTGATGAGAATAAGCTACCACATTGTATTTTTCCAGCCTTGTATAGGCAGTACAGCTGGTTGTTTAAGTAGATGTGATGTTTACATAAATTTTTGCTATACTTACTTTATCTACCGAAAGTAAATATACTATTTATTTATAGGAAAAGAACTGAATATATATATACTAATTATTAGTAATCATACTAATCACAAAACTATTATTAGTACTAATATTTATTATAAACATATTAGGTAAAGTTAAATTAATAAATATAGGAACAGTAAAACAAAATAGTATTTAGGGTTTACGAAAGATAGGTTTTATCTTTGCTTACAATATTGCATAATCTTACTTATAACATAAATTTTAAGAGCTGTAAAAATTACTGAAAATAAAATAGAAAATTAGAACTAAAATTTATTCCTGTAAAATCCATTTTATTACACGGCTGTAGGATTCTCAAAATAATAACCTTTCCGAACGAATGCAGAGTACTAAATTAACTCTTTCACACTGTAAAAATTTAATAGTAAAAATACCTATAAATCAATTATATTAAGCGAATTTCTAGAATTTAATAACTCTGTACACAAGTTTATAGAACGAAATAAAACAAAGGTATTGGCTTGTGGCCTTTTATAACAATGGTCGAGGCTTAAGCCTATATTAACATTTTATATCAGTTTTAAACAAAAATAACAATTTAAAACTTAAACTGTTACGGCTTAAGCCAAGTTTTTAAAACAAAAATATTTTTCATCTTCCAAGTTGTAAAGGCTCTATCAAGTAAACCCCAATTCATGGCTGCAATAGCCTTCAAAGTTCTTGCACATAATACCCTTTAGGGTTTTCTTTATAGAAACAAAATGATAAGAAGTAATCTAACAGTAAATACCCAAGCTGAGTCCACAATCGGCAGCGAAACATTCCCATATTTCCAACCACCATGATATCAATATAGGAGAAACCCTTAGTGAAATCGAGACTTACCAGGGTATACGTAATTGAAGCTTGAAAGAACGAGCTCATCTCCAACTTCCGATTTGGTGAAAAGAACATGTGCAGAGTAACCATTTTAATGGTTAAAAATCTTTTAAAAGTAAATTCTAAATATCTTTCTTTGAAAGAAATGAAAAAAAAAAGGATAGGTCGTTACCTACTAACGTTTCCAGTTTGTAGAAACTGAGAGTGCATAGCCTTTGAGTCAATTCGTAGGCACTTTGGAGAACATTTCCTTAGTATCTTTTGTGGCGTAACTTCTGAAAACCCTAAGTCACAAATCCAAAGGAAAAACAAGCAGCACACAGCTAAAATGAAGAGCATTCATTTACAAATCTCTATCTACAGTTTCTCTATCTTAAAAACCAACTCAGTCCCTAAATCGATGAAGGTGCACAATTTTTACTCACACAATTTCTTCACAGCAATCGTAGAACTTATAAAACCGATATTTACTTCTCACAAGACCAAGCTCACGGTGGAAATAGGAAACTGGAGGATAGCAAGGAGTAATGGCGGCCACGAGCTCCCATATCGGCTACACCAGACAAAGAAACCCTCGCCCTTTTCAAAATGAAGGTTAGGGCACACACAAGTCAACTTAACAAATGACTTTGCCACCTCCACATGTCCTTCAAGATTTATCACTAGCGTGGGTAGAAGTTCTATAGTCACGATTGCAGTTTTAAATCTGCAATTAAAATCATTATATATCAAATCCTATAATCACTAATTCAATGCAATTTCTATGTTTACCATTAATATTTTACCTTTCAAATATTTCGATACTTGGTATATTAACTACAGGAATAATATATGGATACTTCTCTAGGGTTTATTTTATAAATGAAGTTATCTTACTAACCATGTTTGGTATAGTTATAAGACTTTTGTTATATATTAAATTATAAAAGAAGGAGATCCTAAGGTTCCTTGAAGTACCCTTTTGTTTTGGTAAAAGTTGGAAAGTAAAATGACAGCTAGACCCCAAGCAATAATAAGAACTCTTATATCATGCCAACCAACTATCTTATCTTAAAGATTTTACTAAATCAACTTGTGAAAAAAAATATAGTCTATAGTTTAAGGTGCACCAGAAATTTAAGTGATTGATACAAGTAAAAATAATTTCAAGATAAGAACTATAATAGTTAGAAGGGAAAAATTGTTCAAGCTGGTTCACAACTCTTAATGCATTGGGTAGTTGGAGCTACAAGTATGTGCAGTTCATAGACTTATATAATAGTCTTAAATAAATTTCTAACATCCATTTAATGAGTAAACAACTAAGAGTCAAGATAGTTTTTGTTTATATAATGTGAAAATTATTTAATTACAAACCCTAGGATAAGGGTAAAAGAGATTTAAGAGTTTTTAAAATTAACTTTTCAGTAAAATAGGTTAGATTTATAGTTTATCAACCTAGAGTATTTTCTATCGTATTATACAAAAGATTCAGAATTCTTACGTTCAAAACTAGACTCCAAATGTTTGACTGATCTAAACAAAAAGTATGAGTACTATAAATTCTTCTTAAATGAACTCTAGATCAAATTTGCTATAAATTTAAAAACACAAGTACTCTTGGAATTAATTGTAACCAACCAGTAACTTGACTTCTTTTGTATAGTACTTTGATCATGTTTTTACACCCATGAAGATGCAGTTTCTTATAAATATAATTACGGAGTTTCGACAGCAAATTTAAGATCAACGTTACCTCTTATGGAGACAGGCTGCATTTAAACATTCTAAGGCTGGCATCATAAACATCATAGAGAATTATATTCTTGACTTGAATATAAATATTATTTTTTACTGGAACTTACGCTTACCTATAAAACCCTGTAAAGAACCATCAGTCCCACTGTGTTAGATTAAAGCTAAGTAAGCCCCAATCACACATAAGAGAGTTTCCCTACTTGACAAAAGAAATCAACAATATACCTAGCATTAGTAGAATACAAGTTTCTTTCAACTTTCTGGAACAAAATTACAACTGCTAAGTTGAAAATGGCACTAACACAGCTTTTAAAGTTAAGCCTATAGATTATACAAAACCGCATAAAGAAGTAAATCTTTGTTTCTCTTACAAATTGTTTTATTATCTATTAACAATTAGTTGTACTTTAGCGATTACATTTGACATTTTATGTCACATGAAATTTTTTAAATTTTTACGAATTTTTGAGTTATTACAGAACCTATAACCTTCTAATAAGAAACACATGTTCTTAAATGTTATGTCCGACATTTAGAGAATATATTATTTCGTAATATGTGCTTATGCACAAATGGTTGTGATTAGTCATCCCACCTATCAAGATCAAATATTCGGCAATGGTTGGGGAACCATGTTGGAGTTTACTCCTTCGACCCAGGTTCATACTCTTATTTGTGTGTCAACAAATCCCAATAGATCGGGCCGAAAATGCAAGGATCAGTCGAAAGCACATGCGATACATATGCAGGCTCACCCGATATATCTCTATGGGTAGCTTCCAGAACCTGGTTTTTGTAGTTGGATGGGGATTTCCTCTTTGTCGACACCTTACAAGCTTGCTCGACTAAAGTTGATGGATGTATTCATTAGTATTATAATACTAATTGAATATATTACTCAACTTATCCATCAACAAAGATTACAACAATGATATAAAGCTTAAGTGGAGGTTCGATCTATCAACAGTGCGACACATGCATCTAAGAACTCATTCATAAACAAATGCTAGTCAATCTATTCAGACCTATTTATTCACAGAATACATTCATTCAACATAAAATTATTTGTCAAATACACATTGAGACAACATTTAAGGTGGAAACCCATCTCGAAAAAACCACAAAGCCACTATTCAGCTCGCATGAGAAATATATAGCACCTTTATTCTGTGCACTCAGCTGCAAACTTTGTTCTAGGTCTTTTCTACAATGTATACACACTTCTCTCCTCTCATACTCTCTAGTGTTTGGTCTTTGAAGTTTCCTCTCCTACACTCTATTACCGATCAACACACAACCTTAATGGATTCTCTTCTCTACAACTCATTAAATATTGAACTCTACAACTCTTCTATGACAAAATCCGAGCGAGACCTATAGATCAATGTGCACACATCTTCCCCTGTCGAATTCATGTCCAAGAGCTTCCCCACCATCCTAATAAGTTATGATTGGATAATAGATTATGAATATCACACAAACGTCTAATACATTCCATCATCCTATTGAATGCCAAAAGAGTTTGGGGTCGAGCATCAGGATCCTCAAGCTCCCCAAACTCTCTTATATTTTCCTGCAATTCAACTAATAGTGCACGACCTTCTGCTTCAGAGAATAATCATTCTTGTTCATGAAGTTCCTCAAATCTAGGTTTCAATTCGACCTTAATTTTCTCTAATATTGGTTCTAATTCGGAATTATTTTGATAAGGGATTCGACTCTAAAACAGGCTCCAATCATGCATAAATTCTCTTCTCATATGCACTATCTCATCAATTTGGTCTAATCTTCGTATGATAAGGTCTGTCTCATTGTTTATGTCTCTTCTGTGTGCTTCTTGAGGATCTAGACCCTACTATTCTTCCTCAAGAGCTTGAAATTCTATTATAATCTCCCCCACTTCAACTAATAGTTGTTGTACTTTAGGTTCCATTTCTATATTAAATGAATGGTCGCTCTTTCTACTGAGACCACCAACTAAATTTGGAATGACTGCTAAAACATAAATCCAAAAGTGATACCGAGGAGACTTGAATGCATTTACCATTACACTGTAAGATAAGATTGCACTTTAATTTATAATGAAATCGTATGGGCAATCCATGCTTAAATTTAATTAATAATGAATATTATATGGCCAATCCATAATTCAATAGGTGTGTCGTGGCCATGGATGCACTCTATTTTTATTTTATTTTTATATTATCATTATTCATGAAATTACCATATTTATATTTAACTTAATGGGAATGAAGGTCTTGTTTAGGTTTTGAGAATGGAACCCCGGTCAAGATCCCCAAGTGTTATTTATAATTATTCTTGATTATTTTAAAGAATGTCATTTTTTTATTCTAACTTGATATTTATGGTTGAGTGAGTTTAATTAAAAATATGTTTTACCATCTAATATGAGTGAATCTAATCATTCTTATATGTATGATGAGGTAAATGTTTTTATATATAGGCATGCATTCACCTTTTTGAAGGTGGGTGGTGGGGGTGAAGGATTTTGTACATGCTCTCATGTGCACTCATCATAAACATTCATGAGCACATATACCACACCTTCTACCTTTGTATATGCATGTACACCCGACTTCATATTTGAGAGAGTGAGTGAGAGTTGTGTATGAGAGAATTTGTGTAGGTTAGAGTTGTGTATGAGAGAGAGTTGTGTGGGTTATTGTTCACCATGCAGATGCCATAGAAAATTTTTTCTGTAACATGTGTGATGTGAGAGTTCTGTATGAGAGAAGTTGTGTGAGTGAGAGTTGTGTACGAGACAAGTTGTGTGGGTTATTTTTCACCATGCAGATGCCATAGATTGTATGTAACACGTGTGATGTATATTATTGTTATGGATATATATTCTTTTATGTTAATGTGTATTTGATGTTTAACACATAACTTGTATGGAAAAAACATATTGATAGTTGATTAATATGTGTTAATCAAGGACAAAATTAGTGATGTGCTCTACAAATGCATTACCTGTTCTAAGGGTATAAATGATAATGATTATTTCAAACTATCGTATCACGAGGAACACTTGTAAAAACATGCAAAAGAGGAGGATTTTGCATACACAAAAAACTTTATTTAGTTGCAAGATGATGAGTTGGGAAACTAAGTGTACATGAATATGTTGTATATTGATGTGAATGACAATGTTTAACAATACAATTGTAGTTTCATACTGTAGTTTATTATTTGGTGACTAACCCAAGGAATTCTCTACCTATTTGGTATAGGGTATGAACTGATGTATAGATGGCCCAAGAAATAGATACCATATTCTTTGACCATCCTTTTGAATATTCTATTGGTGTTGATGAGAATGATAGAGTGGATGGAGTTTCTCTTAATAGGGAATTCCTTGTAGGAGGTATGCATAATCGATATAAAGCACATCAAAAAATATGGTGTCAATAAAGGGGACAAAAGAAAATGTAAGAGCACAACAGTGCATAACTATGACATGAGGTCCATCTTTTTGAATTGAACACAACTGAAATGGTGTTGGATGAGGAGTGGTAGGTAGAACAAGGCATTGAACTAGATCATGGGCTACCAAATTATTTTGTCTACCACTATCCATAATGAGAGTCATGATAGCCTCGTTAATTTGGTATTTGTGCATAAACATTGAGGTTGAGGAAAAAGGAAGAGACTCTCTTGGTAAGAGGACTAAAGAAGTGCCAGGTTGAGAAGGATTATCAAAATAAATTACATTAGGCACAGGTGTGGGAGGAGCAAGGTATTTTTTAAGGATTCTAATTTGTACTTAAGTATAGTATTCTAGGTGATTGTTTTGGATTGGAAAAAACATGTTTATAGATAGGTAGGAAAATATTAAATATGAAACATAAAATTAACACTGAAATGTGCAAATTTTGGCAAATATTGTGACGAAAAAACATATTTTAAGTAAATATACACAATATTCGAAACTAAAAATGACCAAACAGTGATTTTTTTTTTTTAAAGACCCAAAAAATAGCCAATTGGTGAAATTTCACCCCTAAAATTACCCTAGTAGAGGTCATGACAAGATCTGTAAAAAGAGTCTTAGTAGATTAAGACTTGCAAAGAGAATGACATTCAACATACAAATGAAATTGGGGTTTATGAAACAAACACAATTTCCCAAATCTAGGATTGTGGAAGGGAGAAGCGGGAGGGGAAGGGGTTGAGGAAGGACCCAATCATGACAAAGGAGAGCAAAGGATAAGAGTAAGATTTCATTCCATTGCCAAAGCTTGAAGAAAAGTCATATTTAATGTATAATTGTCAGATAAATAAGCTTCCCCATGTAATATTAATAAAAGAGCACAATTCAATTTAATAATGAGAAGATATTCTAGCTCATGAATCAGTAGTTCAAAGTAAATCTTGGTGAAGAGATCGATGTAACTTTGAACTGAGTGCACAACGAGTTGACATAGTTGCAACCAATGAGCAAGGAGGCGATACCAATTCGGGGCGAAATTTCACCAATTGGCTAGACAAAGGGTAAGGAATTAGGAAAAATGCAAAACAACAAAATTTTTGAGAAATTCAAGCCCTTTCCAATGTTGTAAAGTGTGCCCAATTCTAATTTATAAGCGAGATGGTATTCCCAAAATATTAAATATTCGATGAATCTTTTCGCTTTTTTGTTAAATACGATACATTGTAGAATAGGGTAGAATGTTATGATGACAATGTTTAACAATGCAATTATAGCTTCATACTCTAGTTGATTATTGGTGACCAACCCAAGGCATTCTCCACCTATGTGGTATAGGGCATGCACTGGTGTATAGATGTCCCAAGAAATAGATACCATATTCTTTGACCATCCTTCTGAAGATGCTATTGTTGTTGATGAGAATGATAGAGTGCATGGAGTTTCCCTTAATAGGGAATTACTTATAGGAGGTATCCATAATTGAGGGAAATGAAATCACAAAATATGGTGTCAAGAAAGGGGTCAATAGAAAATGTAAGAGCACAACAATGTGCAACTATGACATGAGGTCCATGTTTCTGAATCCAACCCAGTTGATATGGTGTTGCATGGGGAGTGGTGGGTAGAAAAATGCATTGGACAAGATGATGGGGTACCAAATTATTTTGGCTACCACTTTCCATAATGAGACTCATGATAGCCTAGTTAATTTGGTAGTTGTTCATAAACAACGAGGTTGAGGAAAAAGGAAGAGACTCTCTCATCAAGAGGATTAAACAAGGACAGTGTTGAGAAGGATTGTCAAAATAAATTAAATTAGGCATAGGTGTGGGAGGACTAGAGGTATGAACAAGATCTGTAAAAAGAGTTTTATTAGATTTATATTTGCAAAGAGAATGGAATTGGGATTTATGAAAGGAACACCATTTCCTAAATTTAGGATTGGGAGAGGGAGAAGCGGTAGGGGAAGGGGTTGAGGAAGCACCCGATCATGATAAAGGAGAGCAAAGGAGAGGAGTAAGCTTCTGTTCGATCTCCAAACCTAGAAGAAAAGTTGTATTTAATGTAGAATTGTCAAATGAATAAGCTTCCACATGAAACATTAATAAAAGAACACAATTGAATTTAATAATAAGAAGGTATTCTAGCTCATGAAACAATAGTTCAAGGTGAGCCTTGGTGAAGAGATCAAAGTAAATTTGAACTAAGTGCACAACAAGTTGACATAGTTGAAACTGATGAGAAAGTGTTGATGTATATGTAACTTCAGAATGTATTCTTCTATGTATTGTAACCCGATGTTTATTTCGAGATGTTTCTATTATGTATTTGAGTCATGTGGTCATGCCCGGATGTTCCGATCGGGAGGATTAATAATGTAATCAAGTCATATCAAGTCATTAGGTAAGTCCCCACAGTTTTGGGGCACTTGAGTTATTATACACTAATTAAGGTGTATGCTCGGGTAAGTAATATTAGGTCGAGCCTACGTGTGAAAATGTAATTCAAGTGAACAGATGAATATAAATAGAGAGTGAGAGTCTCTCTATTTGTCACTTGTGAATTACATCACTTGCTCTCTCAAGTGTGGTGCACTAGTGGAGAAGGAAATATACTGGGACAAGAAGACTACTATTGTTGGAGTGCATCTTTCTATTTTGGGGTTTTACATCTTGTGGTGATACTATCTTAGAGGAAGTTGCGGGGTTTTCTCCAGTTATGGTTTCCCCGATCAAAACTCTTTGTGTCTCTTGTCTCTTGTGATGTGCTTATGTTATTGCTATGCTTGTTATTCTCTCAGTGAAAAGATCCTAACATAATGCTAGCTTAAATGTTGAAAAACTAACATGGAATCAGAGCTAACCTGAGAAGAAGACATTGTGTAGCTACAGGAACGAGAGCTTCCTAGTTTGTGGATATTCCTCCACAGATTTTTAGCAAAAGTATTCTAGGATGACTCTCCATTGAAGGGTGCATTTTTCTGTCGATGCGGAACTCAATTTCAAGCATTTTCAGTTTTGATGTGGAAATTAGGGCTTTCTTCAGAAGAGGAATTTTTGAGTGATACCAGCATAGTATTGTTATCCTCATCAAAAATGAATTTTAGAGACCTGGATCAAGAAATTTGGTCAGGTGAAACTCCAGGAAAGTCATACCCTAGTTTGACCCTGAGCTAGGAGAAACCCTAAATACTAAAAATGCTAAGTTTTGGTACAGTCGCTATATTCCAAGATTCGCGAAGTCTCAAAAGAGGAAAATTGCAAGGGATGAATACAAAATCCTGATGAACACTTTATCCAAAAATCCGCCTCAGATTCTCTATATTCTGGGAGATATGATCTCTCCAAGTTAGGGCTCCATCCTCTTCTAGAAATCATCCATAAACAGGACACCTGGGGAGATATGAAATATCTTGGGCTACAGAGGTCCAAATGGAATTCCTGAAGATGTTCCATAAAGGTCACGGACTTTAATTTCTATGGTCCAAATATCAGACTTAGAATATGAACCAGTGACACGTGGCATGCCGTATAACTTTGCTGTTCTGAACAGTTCTGTAACAGGTCACCTTGGGAAAAGGATCATAAATCCCAAATGGTGAAACCAATTCTGATGAAACCTATGGTTTTGGATCACCGACATGCGAGGTTACCTTAGTGTGAAATTACAGACATAGAGGATCTGTAATTTCGGAGATATCACAGAAACAGTAACAGGCATTTCTGCAGAAGAAATCAGAAAATTAGGGCTTCTTGTTTCAGGAGCTTCCCTCCACTGTTTTCAGAAAATGAGTACATTGGACAGCTCCATTTGAAGAGATATATCTTTTTTTCCAATCAGATCTAAAATTTTCCAATTTTTGAAAATTAGGGTTTCTGCGACAAACCCTAGATCAACAAACTCCGGGACAAGGACGGACACCTCAAATCGGTAAGATCTAATCCTTTGCTATTTCCATTTGAGGTTCTCATTTCAAAGTGATATATCACATCAGCTTGGTGACAAGCTTGCAGAATTTGACAACTTCCAAGCCTGGAAGTATATGATCTCTCTGAAGAAAATGGATTGGATACCTATATGAGTATAGAGGTTCCAGTTTCAGAGGGAGACGAGGTTAGAAGCCTTTCTCAAGAAGGACTTGGTCAAGGCTAAAGAAGACATCATGCTCATGCTACAGAGGATGATGAACCATCCATAAAGAGATCTAGATATGAAAGTGAAGATTCTTCAAGCGAGGATGAATATGTTCTGATATCAGCTCTCACAGGTAACATTACTCATGGAAGTGATGATTGGCTCATAGACAGTGGCGCTTCCAAACATATGACGAGATTCAAGGAATCTTTTGTGAGACTTTCAGAACATGAATCACCTCACAAGGTGAAACTAGGAGATGACTACTAATATCCAATAAAAGGTAGTGGGGAATCTTCATACAAGCTAGAATTTGGTAAGTCTCTAACAATGAAAGAAGTATTATTTGTTCCAGGACTCAAGAAGAACCTTCTATCTATTTCAGCATTGGATGCAAAAGGAATGCGGGTTGCATTCATAGATGGTCAAGTTATCATGTGGCCAAAAGGTAAGACTATCGATGATGCAGTAGTAATTGGAGAACAAGAAGGAGGCTTGTACAAGTTGAAGGGTCATCCATAACAAGCCTTGATCCATGACACAGTAGAGCCAAATGAGATTTGGCATAGAAGGATGGCACATGTGCATTACAAAGCACTACCTATTGCAATTAAAGCTGTTGAAGGTCTTCCAAAATTTCAAGCTATCTGAAGGGAAGAACAAAAATCAGAATATGACCTAAAGAAACTAGTTGAAGAATGTGAAGATCTAGAATGTAGAGACCATGCAGTCATAAGAGTCTCTCAAATCAAAGAACAACTTGAAGCGGTAAAAGAAAAGGTGAAGAATGTAAAAGTGATGATGGCCACCTTGAATGGCCTCCCAGGATCGTGGAGTTCATTCATTCAAGTAATGTGTTCCAGAAGGAAGTGATTACTTTCAACAGACTCCAAGAAGAAGAAGAAGCTCGATTCATAAAAAGAGAAGGGAAGATGGAAGAAACTGAAGATCAAGCTCTCATCATCCAAAGAAGATCCCTCAAGCGATGAGGAATATGAAGATCTCAACTCTTGAAGAACTCCTTATCCACCTTAGCATTTGGATAAGAAACGATGCTATCATGAATGAAGAAGATGATGAAGCTGAAGACTCAAGAAGGAGTATACCCATGAAACAAATAAAGATAAGTATTCAATTGTAATTTCATTATATTATTTTGTTATGCATTTGTTTATATTCAGTTATTGTATTATGCATGATAGGATGTTTGCATTAATGACAGAATACTACTAATATGCATGTGATGGGTATGTAGCTCATGGGGCTATACAAATTCTCCATTGTTACTTATCTAGAATGAAACCTCTTTGCTGACATATTGGATTAGTGCATAATCTCAATGTTGTCCTGGTAGAGATGGAAGGCATCTAGAAAGTTTCAGTGAGATATGGATGAATGTTGTATTGGATAAAGTAGTTGCATGATCATATATTTATGCATAAGTCATTAGAGGAAATTTGGGGTCTAAAATGGGCCTTATAAGAAAACATGCCAAAATAAGTTTTTGTGTGTTGGAATTCAAGAACCAATAGAATTTCAATAAAATAAGTCAACCATAATGGTTGAATTGGCATATTTGTCATTAAAAAAACTACTTTTTTTGTTCGTATTTTCGACATATCTCATTGTGTTTTTACTCAAATTTCAATCGGGAGAGCTCGTTGGATGTGGAATTTGATTCCGCATCCAACGAGTACCCACACTGCATACTTTTGACGGACTCCGCTACCCCAAAAACAAGAAATACCTGAAAAAATGTGATGATGACATCATCATCATGTTTTTTCAGGTATTTCTTGTTTTTGGGGTAACGGGGTCCGTCAAAAGTATGCAATGTGGGTACTCGTTGGATTTGGAATCAAATTCCGCATCCAACGAGCTCTCCCGATCGAAATTTGAGTAAAAACACAGGGGGATATGTCGAAATTACGAACACAAAAAGTAGTTTTTTTCTTTCTTCCTCCAAAATTAATCAATATTATTTTATTATTTTAACTATTATTTTATTATTTTCCTTAGGAGGCCCATTTTAGACCCCAAAATTCCTCTAATGATTTTCCAGTATGAATATTCTTCATGAAATGTTCTAACCATACAATTGTATTTTACTTGTAGGAAAGACTGCATACATAATCACCTACAAGCAAAGAAGAATGAAGACTTGTTCTGAAGAACAAGTGATGATAGTTCAAATACAAAGAATAATATGACAAATGCAGTGACATCATTGATGCAGAACCTTCCAGCCACCAAAAAGAAAGGGAAGATCAGTTCAAGAAGAATGATGTCAGGGCGCAGTATCGAGACCTGAAGAGAAGTTCATAGTTCCATCATGCAGTAGATGGAAACATTGTGGGATACAAATCAAGATTCGTAGCATGAGGCGTCTCATGAAAGGAAGGCCTAGACTACAAAGAGACATTTGAAGCCAGTAAGAGTTGAAACACATACATGATGAGCTTGATGAAGATCTTAACCTTTTCTATAAGGTTGAAGATGCAGATCTATACACTAGATGGTCACATAGAATATTAGTAGCATAGGAAGCTACTTGTCACTCCGGTTCAAAATGTTTTCAGTGCATAGAGTACAGAAGACAGAGGGAGTATGATGCTTCGCTTCAGAGGGAGTGACTACATAATATCTTGAGGATCGACATGGTACGACAGGATGGAAATATTACTGATGACTCTAGGCTTTACTGAGAGTAAAGTGGATTCCAACCTTTGCTTCAAGGTTGAAGGTGAAAGACCAGTGATGCTCCTGTTATGTGTCGATGCACTATTGTTCTAGGTATGGAGGTGTGGCAGAGTACAGATGGGATCTTCCTTGGACAAGGGAAGTATGTAGTAGAGATCCTGAAGAGGTTTGGGATGATGGACTGCAAGGCTATGGACACACCTATGGCATAAAACCTGAAGCTATTGAGTGATGCTTCATCAGAGACGGTTGATGCTACGATGTATTGTCAGATGATTGGGTCATTGATGTACCTGACGAACACGAGACCGAATATTTGCTTTACCGTGAACACCTTGAGCCAATACTTGACAGATCTGAGAAGTGTTCACTTGATTGCTACAAAGCATATTCTGAGGTACCTGAAGGGTACAATTGATTATGGGCTCAAGTATGATGCGAATTAGAAGATTAACCTGGAGGGTTATGTTGATTCAGATTGGGCAGGCAGTGCCATCGACAGGAAGGGTACCTCAGGATGTTGCTTCAGTATGGGATCAGGTGTGATCTCTTGGTTTAGCAGAAAGAAATCCTGTGTGGCACTGAGTACAGCTGAAGCAGAGTATGTTGTAGCTTGTTCAGCTAGTTGTGAGGCAGTATGGCTACGGAAGATACTGTCTGATATATTTGATCTCCAGTTGGATGCTACTTGTATAAATTGTGACAACTAGAGTTGCGTGAAGTTGTCAGAGAATCCAGTGTTCCATGACAAGTCGAAGCATATTGAGATCAAGTATCACTATATCAGGGATATGGCGCAGAGAGGAGCAGTGAAGCTCCAGTATGTTGCGACGAAGGAACATATAGCTGATGTATTGACGAAGCCATTGGCTAGGCTGAAGTTTGAGTACTTCAGAGAGAGACTTGGTGTTCTCTAGATCGAGGTTCCTTCCAAGAGATAGTGATGAGATCCAAATCCATTCTGACGAGCAGGTCAGATGTAAGGGATGAGCCATTCTGTCATGGTGAGAGGATTCAGTTCCTTCCATGTCAGATATGAGTGCTAACTTCCATTCTGGGAATGGAGGCACCTGGTCAGTTACCAGGAACACTCAGTCAGGGACTGAGAGAGCCATTCTGACGAACAGGTCAGATATAAGGGCTGAGCCATTCTGGTCATGGCTAAAGGATTAATTTCCTCCCATGACAGATGTGAATGCTGGCCATTCTGTCGAGTAGGAAAGATGTAAGGGAAACTGCCACTCTCTGGGAGAGTGGAGGCGCCTGGTCAGTTACCAGGTAGCTCAGTCAGGGACTGGGGGGCATTCTGATGAGGGTGTAGGATTTAGTTCCTACCAGGTCAGATGTGAGTGCACAAATCTTTCATCATTGTGGTGGATGTGGTTCCAGCCTGGTTGAAAGTCTTTCATCATTGTGGCGGATGTGGTTCCAGCCTGGGTGAAAGTGCAGAAATATTTCTTCATTGTGGAGGATGTGGTTTGAGCCTAGTTGAAAGTCTTTCATCATTGTGGCGGATGTGGTTCCATCCTGGGTGAAAGTGCAGAAATATTTCTTCATTGTGGTGGATGTGGTTCCAGCCTGGTTGAAAGTCTTCCATCATTGTGGCGGATGTGGTTCCATCCTAGGTGAAAAGAACAGAGTTCTTTCATCATTGTGGCGGATGTGGTTCCAGCCTGGATGGGATTGTGCCCTTCTGGCGAGTAGGTCAGATATAAGTGCAGAGCCATTTCACAGATGGTAGTTGATGTGCCTACCATGCTGGTGAATGTGAGTGCTGGGCCTTTCTGATGTGATTGTAGTTTACTACATGATCATATGTGAGTGCTAGGCGTTCCTTTCTGACGAGCAGGTGAGATGTAAGTGTTGGGAAAAGACCTACTTGAGGGTAGGACTACAACCAGCATGAAAAAGGGCTGGCTCTGTAGAACTTCCTATGATGAGATAGTACACACATGATGACGACCAGAGATGATCCAGATCGAGCTATGATCCAGATCTAGCAGTGATGATCTAGATCGAGAGATGATCAAGATCCAGTGATAGTGATCCAGATCGAGTAATGATCCAGATCGAGAGATGATCCAGATCCAGATGACTTGAAGATGAATATGAATTGAAGATGAAGATGACTCGAAGACAAAGATGATCCAATTGATACATAAAAGAATACCAGTGCTGAAAAATTGTGTCGAAAGAATACCTTCCTAGTTAAGAGGGAGTGTTGATGTATATGTAACTTCGGAATGTATTCTTCTATGTATTGTAACCCGATGTTTATTCTGGGATGTTTCTATTATGTATTTGAGTCATGTGGTCATGCCCCAATGTTCCGATCGGGAGGATTAATAATGTAATCAAGTCATATCAAGTCATTAGGTAAGTCCCCACAGTTTTGGGGCACTTGAGTTATTATACACTAATTAAGGTGTAGGCTCGGGTAAGTAATATTAGGTCGAGCCTACGTGTGAAAATGTAATTCAAGTGAACAGATGAATATAAATAGAGAGTGAGAGTCTCTCTATTTGTCACTTGTGAATTACATCACTTGCTCTCTCAAGTGTGGCGCACTAGTGGAGAAGGAAATATACTGGGACAAGAAGACTACTGCTGTTGGAGTGCATCTTTCTATTTTGGGGTTTTACATTTTGTGGTGATACTATTTTAGAGGAAGTTGCGGGGTTTTCTCCATTTATGGTTTCCCCGATCAAAACTCTTTGTGTCTCTTGTCTCTTATGATGTGCTTATGTTATTGCTGTGCTTGTTATTCTCTCAGTCAAAAGATCCTAACATAATGCTAGCTTAAATGTTGAAAAACTAACAGAAAGGAGGTGATACCAATATATAATAGGATATAAGCGCTAGTATAGAGCCTCAAACAAGGTTTCCTATCAATCCAAAAGAGAAGTCGTGGTCAAATCATCCAATTCCACCACCAGAGAGGAGGATTCCATTTGAGTATAATACCAATACTGAGTGATTATGTCAAGTTGAACACTAGAATTTTTTCAAAGTGGGGTTGATAATTTTTGAAATAAAGACACGATTTTTTCGTATGGGTTGTTTGAACATTAGAGTACCAATTAACGATAAATAGGGGTGGGGCCCTCTTTTCAAAATTATTTGTATTGTTCACCATGTTGATGCCATATAAAAAAATTTATGTAACATGTATCATGTATGTTATTGTGACGGATATATATCCTTTTATGTTGATGTGTAGTTGATGTTTAACACATAACTTGTACGAAAAAAACCGATTGATAGTTGATTAATATATGCTAATAAAGGACCTAATTAGTGATGTGATGCACAAATGCATTACTTTTCCTAAGGGTATGAATGATAATGACGAATTCAAACTGTCGTATGAAGAGGAACACTCATAAAAACATGCAAAAGAGGAGGATATTGGGTACACAAAAAACATTATTTAGTTGGAAGATGATGAGTTGGAAATCTAAGTGTACATGAAGATGTTGTATATTGATGTGAATGACAATGTTTAACTATACAATTATAGTTTCATACCCTAGTTGATTATTAGTGACCAACCCAAGGCATTTTCCAGCTATGTGGTATAGGGCATGCTCTGGTGTATAGATGGCCCAAGAAATAGATACCATATTCTTTGACCATCCTTCTTAATATGCTATTGGTGTTGACGAGAATGATAGAGTGTATGCAGTTTATTTTAATAGGGAATACCTTGTAGGAGGTATCCATAATCGAGAGAAACCACATCACAAAATATGGTGTCAAGAAAGAGGCCAAAATAAAATGTAAGAGCACAACGGTGCGCCACTATGACATGAGGTCTATCTTTTTGAATCTAACCCAACTGATATGGTGTTGGATGTGGAGTGGTTGGTAGAAAAAGCAATTGGACTAGATCATGGACTACCAAATTATTTTGGCTATCACTTTCCATAATTAGAGTCATGATAGCCTCGTTAGTTTGGTAGTTATTCTTAAACAACAAGGTTGGGGAAAAAGGAAGAGACTCATTCGTTGAGAGGATTAAATAAGAAATGGGTTCAGAAGGATTATCAAAATAAATTAAATTAGGAACATGTGTTGGAAGAGTAGAGGTATCAACAAGACACCATTCAAGGGACAAATGGAATTGGGATTTATGAAACAGACACCATTTCCCACATTTAGGATTGGGAGAGGGAAAAGTAGAAGGGGAAGGGGTTGAGGAAGGACCCAATCATGATGAATGAGAGAAAAGGAGAGGAGTAAGCTTGTGTTACATCACCAAATCTCGAAGAAAAGTCGTGTTTTATGTAGAATTGTCAAATAAATAATCTTCCTCGTGCAAAATTAATAAAATAACACAATTGAATTTAATAATGAGAGGATCTTCTAGCTCATGAATCAGTAGTTCAAGGTGAATCTTGGTGAAGAGATCGATGTAAGTTTGAACTGAGTGCACAGCAAGTTGACATAGATGCAACCAATAAGCAAAGAGGTGATACCAATATATAATAGGATATAAGCGCTAATGAGAGACTCACACAAGTTTTCCCATCAATCCAAAAGAGAATTCATGGTATAATCCCCCAATTCCACCACCAGAGAGGAGGATTCCATTTGAGTATAATACCAATATTGAGTGATTACCTCAAGTTGCACACTACAAATTTTTCAATGTACTATTGATATTTTTTCAAATAAAGATATGATTTTTTTCATATGGGTCAATTGAACATTAGATAACCAATTAACTATGAATAGGGATGGGCCCCACTTTTCAAAATTATATTTTATTGTTCACCATGTTGATTCCATAGAGAATTTTTTATGTAACATGTGTGATGTGTGTTATTATGATGGATATATATCCTTTTATGTTGATGTGTAGTTGATGTTTAACACATAACTTGTATGGAAAAAATAGATTGATAGCATATTAATATCTTCTAATCAAGGACCTAATTACTTATGTGTTCTATAAATGCATTACCTTATCTAAGGGTGTGAACGAGAATGATGATTTCAAACTATTGTATGAGGAGGAGCACTCATAAAAACATGCATAAGAGGAGAATACTGGGTACACAAAAAAAAAGTATTTAGTTGCAAGATGACGCGTTGGGAATGTAAGTGTACATGAAGATGTTGTATACTGATGTGAATGTCATTGTTTAACAATACAATTATAGTTTCATACTCTAGTTGATTATTGGTGACCAACCAAAGGTATTCTCTAGCTATGTGGTATATGGCATGCACAAGTGTATAGATGGCCCAGAAATAGATACCATATTCCATGACCCCTTAAGTGCTCCTGGGTTGTGTTTTAACCAATGGTTCACTACTACGTGTAGCTAATGAGGGGAAATCAAGCAAAAAAAATTAATAAAAAATAAATCTAATAATAATCAAATACTTTGACTTGTTAATCAAGAAATTCATTCTACTCAACATCCATAACCTTGTATAACTCATTTGAGTGTCAAAATAATTATAACAACAAATACTAAATGAAGAATAAGAAAATAAACATCTAAAATTTGATTCTCAATTAAAATTAAAATTGAAAAAGTTTATTTGTTTTACGGTTGATAGGTAAATTTCTTTTCTGTAAAATCAAAATTTGGAAGTATTTAAATTGTCCGTTACAATCCATAAATAGATTCAACACATTCAAATACTCTCATAACATCTAGATTATCCAATTTTCATATATATATATATATATTTGATTCTATTTTTTTTAAAGTTTTCTAAAAATATATTTAAAAAATTAAAAACATAAAATATTTCGATCACTACATCATTAAAATTTTATTAAAACCAATTAAATTATAATAAATTATAATCAAATACTCTCAACCTGCCACTCATAACAACTAATAAAAAAACTAGAATGTTATAATTTAATAGGTTAATATGTTTAAGCTAGGTTAATCATATACCGACCTTAAAAATGAACATCCAACCTTTCCTAATAAACAATTAAAACTGAACAAAACAATTAATACTAATAATGATCACATATTCTAGATGTCTGACTACTACTAATAAAGAAACTAATGCTCCTGGTAACAAGTAATAATAGGAGTATTGTGGAGACAAGTGTTATTCAATCTGAATTACTGCTAAATGTGAATTACTAAAATGATCATCGATGGTAGAGGGGACAAGTATTATTCGATCGGACCCACTACAAAATGCAAATTTGATGGTATATGTGATTGCAATGGCATTGACGCACCTTCTCTCCCAGTTCGAAACCCTCTTGGAAAACTGAGCAGGATGAAGTAACATTATTTTTATCACAGATATGCTCTCCTAAAATACAAATGGGAGAAATGGGTATGCTACCGCGTCTAGATTCCTATGAAATAAAAATGGGAGAAACAAGAACCGTCCCCATTGTTGGCCAATTCTAATATTGTCTGCTCTATCTCATCTAATAAATTCGCATTGAGCAATAGATTACGAATATCACACAAATGTCTAATACATTCCACCATCTTGTTCAATAACAAAAGTGTTTGGGGTTCAACATCAGATTCCTTAAGTTCCCTAAACTCTCTTATATTGTCATGCAATTCAGCTAATAGTACATGACCTTCTGCGTCCACTGCTTCCCTTTCTCCATCCCATTATTATTCAATGAATAATCATTCTCATTCATGAAGTTCCTCAAATCTTTGTTCCAGTTTGACCTTAATTTTCCCTAATCTTCATTCTAGATCGACGTTATTTTGATCTAGGATTTGACTTTCAAAAAGGGTCCAATCGTGCATAAATTCTCTTCTCCTATGCTCTTTCTCATCTCTCAGGTCTAATATTCCCATCATATATATATATATATATATATATATATCCTTTCCATAATATCCTATTTATCTCCCAAATGATTAAAAAAAGCAAAACAAATAACAAAATTATACATATTATTAAGTTAATGGTTTTATTTGGATGATGACAATGTGGGAGAGTTTTTGGGGTTGACTGGAGAGGATGATTTCTAGGGTTGGACGTTTTGGCTGAACGTTGGGTGGCTAGGTCACGCTGGTCTGCACGCAGGCGCAAGTTCAGGGCCTCCTATAGAGGATCATGGTTTCCATGGGGCCTGGAGATCTTGATTCAATGGAAAGGGAGCCGAAAAAAGGAAGGGAGAAGTAGGATTATGGTGGGGACGGGGTTGGGAGGCATGCAGGAACCAGGTCAGGAAAGAAATTTGTCATGGAGGGCTGTTTGTCAATGACCAAATCTATTCTAGTGATTCAAATCAGATCTGATATGGTTAGAGGTAAGATCAAACATTGGAAGGAGAAGGCCCTAATCGGGAAATTTGTGGGGATTTGGCCAAAGGAGAAAGATCTGGTTAAATGGATAAATAGTGTGTGGAACCCTAAAGGGAATTATGATCTACAACTGGGATCAAAGGGTTTCTTCACTGTTATCTTTTTCAACTAGGAAGACAGAGATAGAGTCTTGGAGGGAGGCCCGTATTTTTTCTTCTCAGCTAGGTTATACCTTCAACCATGGAAGGAACATTTTAACCCAGAAACGGAAGACATGACGATCGCCCCAGTTTGGATTTTCCTTTTCTCACTTCCAGGTGAATACTAGGATCTAGATACATTGAAGGACATAGGAAACACCCTTGGGGAATTCATAAAAGTAGCAGAACAAACTAAGGTCCAGAGGTATACCTCCTTTTCCCAGATCCATGTCTATATGGACCTCTCCAAAGAACTCCTGGAAGCAATTAGTTTAAACTAGGAACACAAGGAACGGATTCATCCCATAGACTATGAGAAACTCCCCTTTCGGTGTTGGTATTGTCATGAATATGGTCATATCAGGAGGAACTGTCCCAAACTAAGCCATGGGGATAGAACATCTGACCAAAGTCAGGAAAAGGAAATAGAAATGGATGGGTTCAAACAAGTAAAAAACAGATGCAAAAGCAAAGGTGGTGGGATACCTAATGCAAAAAAGGAGCAGGTGACAAAGATGCTGCGATCCAGAAATTATTTTGAGGTGTTGGAAGGGAAGACTAAGGAAGGGAACATCACTAAAGAAAAATTTGTAGCAGAGCAGCAGGAAGGATTAATGAAGGCCCCAGAGGAGAAGGATGTGCAGCAAATGGACGTGATTGAGGAGGAAGAAGGTGACGATATGGAATTAGGTGAGCTAGATCTAGATGTGATTGAGGAAGAATGTGGGAAGAAGGGATAGGGTTATGTCTCTCAATGCTAGATTGAACTCCTTTAGGAGGAAATCATAATAACTGGTGCCCATGAGAGTCTGGGGATTGACCTAGATCAACAAAAAGGAAGTAAGAGGAAATCTTTGGAAGAGGAGTTAAGAAGGGGACAGAAGACGAACAAGCAACGTGTTGCTACGGTAGGTGTTAGACTCATTGAATCTAGCCAATATCCAATGATCAAGGTGGAATTTTCTAAATTTAATAAGGTGTGTCAATGAAGATCATATCTTGGAATATAAGGGGGTGTAGCAACCCCACGAAGTGGAAAACCCTAAACAGGAAAATCAGGGAGGAAAACCCAGATATTCTTTTCCTCCAAGAAACTGAATGTAGCCTTGATGGCTTGGAGAAAATCAGGGACAAAATTTGGAAAGGAAATCACCTAATGGTCGTAGATGTTGTTGGACAAGTGGGTGGAGTTACAATTGTTTGGAAACCAAGGGTATGGAACTCTCTGAATGGTGAGAAAACAAGTTTTATCTTATGGCATACTTTCGCATCATTGATTTGGGATTGAAGGGTTCATTGGGGAATGTTTATGGCCCTAGCAGCTTCCCCGAGAAGTAGACCTTCATTGAATTCCTAGCTGGATAAAAGACCAAACCTAGAGGATCGAAGGGGATTTCAACCTCATTTCCAACCTAGAGGAAAAGAAGGGTGGTAGAAGAATTTTGGATAAATATCAAGAAGCCTTCTGTGAATTCCTAGCTCAAATTCCCCTAGTAGACCTAGAGACGGGCTCTGGGTGGTTCACTTGGCATAATAAGAGGAGGGGGAGCACCTGGTGACCTCTGTCTTTGATCGATTCTTGGTTTCAGGGATCATTATTCTTAGTACAGGGGAAATTGTGGCTGATTTTCTCCCTACAGCAGGCTCTGATCACTGGCCCATTTGCCTCTCCTGAGATTGGTTAAGTTCCTCTATGGGAAAGCCATTCTGATTTGAGCATTTCTATCTGGAACATAAATACTTCAAGGACCTTGTCAATCAATGGTGGTAGGAGTTTGTTCCCCCCCAGGGAACAATTATGTACCGTTTTCAGCAGAAACTCAAGGCCTTGGAAGGCAAAATCCACACATGGAACAGGGAGGAATTTGGGAATATCCTTGAGGACAAAAAAAGGCTATCAAGTGAGCTAGACCTCATAAACAAAAAGGGCATGGAAGAAGGTTGGGACAAGGAGATGAAGGTCAAAGATAAATACCTTATGATTCAAATCAAGGTAAGGGAAACACGGGAAGGAATATTTTGGCAACAAAAAGCTAGAGTTAAGTGGCTCAAGGAGGGAGAGAGGAATACCAAGTTTTTCCATAATTCGGTGATTTAGAATAGGAGCAGTTCTAGAATCCAGAAACTAATGAAAAGGGATGGCAGTAGAGTGGAAACTAGAAGGGAGATAGAGGCAGAGCTCATGCAACATTTTACAGAGATTCTCAGCGAGGATGAAGGGGATAGAGGTAGGGATATAGGACAAATCACACGCCTAATCCCAAGGGCAGTAACTAGAGAAAACAATAAGATGCTGATCAAACCGATGGTGATACAGGAGGTAGAGGAAGCAGTCAATCAAATGGCCCTAGGGAAATCTCTAGGCCCGGATGGATTTACCTCCAATTTTTTCCACTACTTCTGGGATCTCATCGATCTCATCAAAGAGGAGGTCCTTGAGATCGTGGAGGAATCCAAAAATAAGAAGGGAGTCCTCAAAGTATTTAATGCAACCTTCCTCACCTTAATCCTCAAGGAGCTAGGGCCAGACAGTCCAAACAAATTTTGACCAATAGCTTTATGTAATGTTGTCTACAAAATCATCTCCAAGGTAATTGCTAACCGTTTAAAACCTCTCCTTCCCAAGCTTATCAACCCTAAGAAATCGGGGTTTGTGGAAGGAAGGAATATTCTAGATGGAGCATTCTTGTTCATGAGGTGTTCCACTTGCTCAAAATCACGAGGCAACTAGGTATGATGATCAAGCTAGATATAGCAAAGGCTTATGACAAATTGAATTTCCAGTTTATGGGGAAAATGTTGGAGTTCTGTGGCTTTTGTCAGGGCTGGGTGGAATGGGTCATGGGCTTAGTCACAACCCCCTTCTTCAACATCCTCCTTAATGGATCGTTGGCTAGTACTTTCCAGCCAACTCGTGGTATCATACAAGGTGATCCTTTGTCCCCTTTCCTCTTCATACTTATGGTTGAAGGCTTGAGCCACCTTACCATGTTACAAACGAAGAGAGGATAACTTAGAGGGTTAAAATTTCGTGATGGAATGACACCTCAAACTCATCAACAA
Organism: Pseudotsuga menziesii; assembly: GCA_001517045.1. Classification (NCBI taxonomy): domain Eukaryota; kingdom Viridiplantae; phylum Streptophyta; class Pinopsida; order Pinales; family Pinaceae; genus Pseudotsuga; species Pseudotsuga menziesii. The sequence goes on from LPNX010223795.1 coordinate 28,696, forward strand.
TTTGTAGACAATACCATGTTCATGGGGCACCCTTCAATCCAAGAAGCATAAAGCTTCAAAAAAATCTTGAACCTCTTTGCTAAGGACTCAGGCTTGGATGTCAACTTGAACAAATCATAGGTATTTTTTGTGAACACCGCCCCAGCCACTCAGAGGAACATCATTCAGATCTTGGGTTTTTCGAAAGAATCTTTGTTGTCTAAGTATCTGGGAATACCCCTCAGGGTGGGGAGGCTACAGAAAACTTCCTGGTAGGAACTCTTAGATAGAATGAAGCATAAGCTCTCAAGTTGGGTACTCTGACCCTTAAAATTTCCCAACATGTTGATCCTGGTTAAAACTGTCATGCAAGCTATTCCCATCTACCTATTCTCGATTCTCTCAGCTCCTAAGTCTATCCTCAAGGAAATATGAAGTCTGCAACAAAACTTTTTGTGGGGTGGTAGAGAGGCACAAAATAAATTTTCCTTGGTTTGTTGGGAGGATATTTGTTTCCCAAAGGAGCAGGGAGGATTGGGGCTCAAAGACCCTAAAGTTATGATTGAGATCCAGGGAGAAAAAGTCTGGTGGCGATGGATAAATCATTCATCTGAGCATTGGGCCAAGCTATGGCACATTAAATATGCTCGTGACAGGCCCATCCATCAACTGATTAGGTTCAACGAGGTATTGAGTTGGTCCTCCATATGGATGAAAGTGATGACTGGTAGGAATATTGTTCAAGATCATAGCTTCTGGGAGATCAAGGATAGTAGCAGTGCCAAATTCTAGGATGTCTCGTGGAATCAACTTCAAATCCTTGGGAGAGATTCGAGATGGTATCATATTAAGGAGAAAGCCATCGAGGAGGGAAATGTTCAGGTGAACCAATCTTGGGTGATGACAAATTTAGAAGATCAAAGACAATGGGATTTTCAGGAAACACCTGATCTTACAGGTGCAGATGATTGGGAGGCTTTCCAGGAAGAAATGCTCAAAGGATTCATCAAAATTAAGGAAGGCCTAGATATATTGAGGTGGGGATATACGGATAGGGGTTTCTTTAGAATAAAGTAAGCTTACAATATCAGACTCGGTAACCATGTGGAGGATGACGGAATCTGGAATAAGATACCAACTTATAATCTCTGGCCCAAGGTAGCACTTTTCGTGTGGTTGGTTGTCAGAGGAAGGATCTTGACCAGTGAAAAATTGAGACGGCATGGGGTGCAGGGACCCTCTGAAGCAAATAATTATTTTGCTCACACAATAATCACCAAAATATCTGGAATATTAGATAAGCCATAAGGAAAATGTATTAATGGTTGTATATATAAAAGATAATAGATTATATTACAATGGTTGATTACCCACCTATTAAATAAGGCTTGGAGATTGTGATCGAAATGTCATGTCCTTTCATTGTTACAATTAATTATGATTATTATTAATTATTTAATTATTATATTTATTTTATGTTTGTTAAATTGAATTCCCCTTAAGGGAATATTTGTCCTCAAAGATGTATTGACCTTAATATCTAATTTACTTTAATCTATCGTCTCAGGATTTCTTTGTATTTGCGAAATTTGAGGAAATGAGCCGATACGAGTTACGAATTCCCCAGGAGAATTGTTGTATCGTATGTGCTGTGGTCCATCCCAGAGCTATTTTTATTGGAGCTCTGAGATCTGTTTGTGGGACGATTTGTCTCAATTGTTGCTTAGTATGTTGATATTTTCACATGTCCACATAAGTCTTCTGTGAATATTCATTTTGACCCTATCATTGGTCAAAATGATTATTATAATTAGGATGTATGTAAGGTGTAGGTGTTGTTTGTTCTTCTTTCTTTTGGACTATGACAAAGAATTTATTCACTTCCTTGATTTGATTTTTGGATGCATTTTCCTAGATTTGTGCTTCTTGTTTCTCCAGTGGATTGTTATGATTCTGAATATTTTTTATTCTTTCCTCTTGCGACTTTTTTTCAATTTCTATCTCCTTGATTTGGTTCTGTAGTACCTGATTATGATTATTTAGACACTGGTTTTCTTCTTGCTTTTCGAGTATGCTTCCTTCGATCTCTTCACCTGAGTGTTCTCTCTTGTTACTATTTTTTGATTTTTTGATTTTTGTAATCAGGGTTTTGTTATGATTTCTTAATCTAAAAATTTCTTCAGAATTGTTGGATATCCATTTATTACTCTTTACGATTTCTAGCTTGTGCTCCTTTTTAGAGTTGTTGTTTTTTTGTTGAAGAACTTTTATCTGTTGTCAATACTGGTCAACCACTGATTTTTGATCTTCTACTTTCTGTCGTATGCATGTCAGTTCTTCATCTCTATCGTTAAGGATTTTGTTCAAGTGTATTATTTCTACTTCATAATCAATTATTTCTTTCTTTATATCTTGATTTTTTTTGTCTTTGATTGAAATCATTTTTGTCTTTTAATTTCTTGATTTGGGCCAATAATTTTTCTATATGATTGTTCTAGTGGGAAATTTTTTGTTCCTTGCGCTCTTTTTGCATCTTATGTAATTTAATCAACATTTCTGATTTCGTATTTATGTCCTATAACTCTTCATTGTCTCTCCGATAACGCTTTAGCTTGGCTTCTAATTTCTCTATCTGTACTTGCAGACCAAATTGCATGGTCTCTCACTTCTTTAATGATAGATGGCTATCGATTTCTTAACGAGTCTTCCTTTGATGTTTTGACTCTTCATTGATTGTTCATCTTCCTTGATTAAGTTAAATAACCCTTTTTTTTCTTTTTTTCCAAAATAATATTCAATAATATTATTTCTTTGTATAGTCTTTCCTTTTTTCGTTTCTTCCCTTTTTATTTTATAATAATAATTATTAGTTAATTAAATAATAATTATATTAATGTTTTTATAAACTATATATATATATATATATATATAATATTTTAATATATAGTTTTTTTAAATATTAATTAATTATTGTATTAATTATTATATAATAAAAATCTTTATTTTATTATTTTATATAATAAAACAAAAAATTGAACTATTATAAATATATTATAATAATTCAAATCAAAGCAAAACTTGGGTTGAAGTGGAAAGCAAAACCATGTGTTTGTTTTACTTTATCTTTTCTTTTTTTTTTTAATTTTTCTTTCCTTTTCTTTTCTTTTACCTCCTTTTTTGGGGGGCTTACTTTTACCTTTTATTTTTATTTTTCCTTTTACTTTTATCTCCTTTTTTAAAACTTTTTTTCCTTTACTTTATTTTCTTTTTCTTTTTCTTTTGGACAATGTCCAATATTTTAGGAATCAGACAAGGTCTGAGAATTAAGGCCAAAGGCCCATATCAGCCAAATGAGGCTCTAATACCACTTGAAGAAAATAATTATTTCGCTCACACAATAATCACCAAAATATATGGAATATCAGATAAGCCATAAGGAAAAATGTATTAATGGTTGTATAGATAAAAGATAATAGATTATATTACAATGGTTGATGACCCGCCTATTAAATAAGGCTTGGGGATTGTGAGTGAAATGTCATCTCTTTTCAATATTATTATTAATTATGATTATTTTTAATTATTTAATTATTATATTTATTTTACGTTCATTACACCCTTTCAATGTTGTCTATGCTATCAAGAGGAGGAATCCATGGGTCACCTCCTAGATAAGTGTACATTCGTAGCTTCCATATGGGACAATGGGGCGATGGGGTTCAGAAGAAGTGATAGGAGGCATGGCCAACTAGCCCAAACCCTACAAGAGTGGCACCCAAAATCCTTTAAGAACTCAATCATCAAAACTTTGTGGGACGCCTTCCTGGGTATGCCCATGTGGTGTTTATGGAAAGAACAGAATGCTAGGATATTTAGGGATCAACGCAGAGATATGACAAGATATGCAAGCCATCCAGCTCGAATTTCTGGTTTGCCCCTCCCCCTCAAGTTTTTAAGCTTAACTTTGATGGAGCCTCCCGGGGAAATCCTGGGCCTATGAGCTATGGAGGACTATGTCGTGACCACGATGGAAGGATTATGACTATTTTTTTGGGAGCAATTGGTATGGAAACTAATAACTTAGCTGAATTAGAGGGAATGATATGCATTTTTGAAGTTTTGATCATAGGTGGATGCTTCCCTATGATCATCGAGGGAGACTCAAGCATCCTTATCTAGATGACCAAACAAATGGTGAGTAGACAGGCCTGCGTTAAGGTATCCTCTAGTTGGAAGATTTCCAGTAGGTTAGACTACCTTCGTACCCTTGTCCTTACTCGCACGAAGGTCTCCTTTAGCCATGGCAGATGTGAGGCCAAAAAAGCAGCTGACTTGCTAGCCAACACCATCATGGAAGGTGAACCAAGTTTTCTATGTGACAGACTGGAGGCATTTGGGGTGGAAGAATGGGCCTAGAATTGCAGATAAGTGGCCTATAGGGACCTGGATAGTAGGAAACAGGTGGCTCATCCGAATGATGGTGGGACAGATGAGGACAGGAGACGCGAGAATGCCCAAGCCAGATCCTCCTAAATGCTTCATCGGAAATGTGGGTTAAATGATTGGATTATATAGTGGTTTTCCTTCGCCATCATTATGGTTTATGCTGCAGATAATGATAAGATGGGAAAAATGAGGAAAGATCGTTGGCAGGTTGGGTTCATAATTTCCACAGGAGGGATACAGCCGGTGAAGGTACGGTGGATATCATTATCATGATTAGCCTGATGCGAGAAACGTACAGGGATGGGAAGGCTCTCATGCTCCCCCCTCCTCTTATTCAAGGAAAGATTGGTCTTCCACCACCCTTCAATGTTGTAAAGTTTTTGGGCCTCAAAGCTACGCCTTCTCTCTAGTTTTCCCTTTGGTTTCTGTTATTTAGGGTGTGTTTCAACTCTGCTCCCTACTTCTGTTCTGCATTCCCCTCCCCTACTTTATGGATCCCAAGCGGTCATTTAAAATGGATTTGGGCTCTGGGGAAGCTTCTAATCACACAGACTGTAAGGGTAAGGGTATCTTTGGGAATCGTCTGGAGATTGAGAAGGTGGTTGGACAGATTTGGGAAGAGGTGAAGCTCACGCTGAAGGAATTCCTGCATGAGGAAGTAGCAGACTGGGTCCTTGACCAAGAAACCATGGTAGGAAGAGCCTCTTCTTACAATTGTCTACTGATGATATACTGGGTGACCATGCGATTGGTGGGTCTTTCCTCAGTGGTGAGAGAAGTCAAGTGTGAAGGGGATGAGGAACCCATGAAGGTCTGAAAGGAACATAACATTGAGTGTCACCTCATGCACTAGAAGATTGATGTAATCATAGCCAAGTTGGGCTACCCCTTTTATCCTGCTGGATGAGGACCGATGGAGTATGCTCGACCACAAGTGAAGGGTAATCGATGTGGAAAAGTGTACAGGGGAAAATAAGCAGGAAATCAGAGAAAAGATGGCTCCCAGAATGCAACTACTATTTTGGTCTCAACTATATGTCCTAGCTTGGGAGTCACCCCTCCAGACCGGGTTTGATTTTTCCTTTTTCTGTCTTTGTTTCTAGTCGATGTTTTGATGAACAATTAGTTTATGGGTTCTTTATGACTCACTAGGCTATCTAGAGTCTCTAAAATTTTGTGGGAAGGGAACTTCTGTAATTTGATAGGAAAAGCTATGATGGGGGTGTGTAGAAGGCCTGGGAAGACTTTGTATTCTTTTTGGGAAGAAAGAACAGGTCTGGTACCCGATGGTGTCAAGGACACCCCGGACTTTTGACTAATAAAGATTCGATATCTGTTATGTAATGTTGCTTCTGTAAAGTAATACAATGTTTTATTTACAAAAAAAAGTTAATGGTTTTATTCACTCAAGTTCAAATTCAAATTCTAGTAACACTCTTTGATACCAATTGACAATGCAATTTTTCTGATGGGAAATTGAATGAATGATTCCATGTTAAACATCTTGCAGTAGTGATCAAAGTGGTGTTGATAGTTTTTCAAATAGAGATATGATTTTTTCTAGACAAGTCATTTAAACATTAGAGTACCAATTAACTATAAATAGGGGTGGGGCCCGCTTTTCAAAATTATTTGTATTGTTCACCATGTTGATTCCATAGAGAAATTTTTATGTAACATGTCTAATGTATGCTATTGTGATGGATATATATGCTTTTATGTTAATGTGTAGTTGATGTTTAACACATAACTTCTATGGAAAAAAACATATTGATAGTTGATTAATATGTGCTAATCAAGGACCTAATCAATGATGTGCTCTACAAATGAATTACCTTTCCTATTGGCACGAATGAGAGCGATGATTTCAAACTGTCGTATGTGGAGGAACACTCGTAAAAACATGCAAAACAAGAGGATATTGGGTACACAAAAAACATTGTTTAGTTTCCAGATGATGAGTTGGGAATCTAAGTGTACATGAATATGTTGTATATTTATGTGAATGACAATGTTTAACAATACAATTATAGTTTCATACTCTAGTTGAATATTTGGTGACCAACGTAAGGAATTATCCACCTATGTGATATAGGGCATGCACTAGTGTATAGATTTCATGTGTTGGGCATGGACCCTAAAGCACATAATTGATGATATGTTTCTGTTGAGATAAATCTCTCAAACACATGAGTATTTGATGTTTTTGTTGAACGAGAAGCTCTGGAGCACATGAATATTTGATGTTTGTGTTGAGCGAGAAGCTTTGGTGCAGATGAGTATTTGATGTTTGTGTTGAACAAGAATCTCTGGAGCACATGAGTATTTGATGTTTGTGTTGAGCGAGAGGCTATGGAGCACATGATTATTTTAATGTTTTTGTCAAGAGAGAGGCTCTGGAGCACATGAGTTATGAAACCTTTGTGTTGACCAGGAATCTATGAAGTGCATGAAAAGATAAGAATTGGAAGTGTTGGGCATATGCCTTGGAGCATTCCAAGTTGATGTTGAGCATAATATCTGGAACAACGCATCCTTCGCCATTGTATCCTTAGGTGTATCCTACAAATAAATACTAGCATTAGTGTTGAGCGAGAAGCTCTATAATTGCACTAAGTTTGTAACTCCCTATTTCTTAACGTTGAGTATGGGCTCTCGATAAATGCTAGGAGTTACTGAAAAATTAATATGTTGAGAGAAAACGACTCTGATACAACATTGATTGCATCTTACTTATTTTTAAGTGCTTAAATGAAATTTTGAATTTCTATGTCTCATCAAGTACTGAATAAATACTATGTTAAACGAGGTAATCCAACATACAAGGAGGTTTTGAGTTTCCTAACTAGTTGACCTAACCCTTTCCTGAAGGCCTTAATAAAGAAGTGAATATAAGCTAAAAAGAAAAGTGTCATGTGATTAAAGATCATGCTATATGATACTTAAAGTAAAAATGTTAACAATAATATATATAGATATATAGTTTATACATAATGTGTATAAAAGAGTAAGCATAAGTAATAATACTAGTAACTATGAATAATCATGAAAGGATCTATATATTATTATTATTACTAATATTATTTAAATATTAAATACCTAAAAGAGTCAAAGTAGGAACTAGTCAAAAGTTCCTACGTTAAACTTAAATAAATATTAAATTTACCTAAATTAAGTAAAAATGGTTATTTCAAGAAAACAAATGATTATTGATTTAACTGCCCCTTTTCCTAAAAATTATGTCTATAAATACCCAAGTCAAAGAGAGGATTGGGGATATTTTCTATTATTCCAGGATTCTACTTGATTATTTTCAAGAGAGTTCTTGGAGAGAATTTTTCCCAAGAGGAAAAGAAAACTGATACAAAACTTGTTATCCCAGATAGGGAATCCTTGCCTTAGGATATCCAAGCTACTTTCATGTTGGAACCAACTCAAGGGGGGTTCGGATTGAAACCAGGAACAATTTCAGGGCATGGTTGGCTGGAACATGGTAGTTCCCAAGTTATTTGGTTAACTAAACAGAGGTTAGAACTATCTGTGTACTTGTTAATGTTGTTTGATTGGGTGTGTAGGGTTTCCAACCATTAAAATAAATTCAAATTGCAGGTATGAGGTTTCTTGATCTTTGTTATATTTTTATATTTTATAAGGGATTAAATTCTGGAAGGATAAATAGAATGTGTCTATTGTAGCTAGGTTATTTTGTTTACATAAACTTAAAAGAATATAGGATTATTTTAGTTTACATGTCCATACAAACCCTAGATATAAAGATTTTGTTACAGGAGCATTCTGTTTACTTAAATATGATGGCATATTTAGAAGATTTTAGATTAGATTTCTTACTAATTAGACTGTCCTATATCCTTTTATTAGTTTTCAAAACTATAGGAAATTATGTGGTCTTTTTTATTTCTGCATTACTTTTCCATCTTTACTATTTTTAAAATTCATTCTTCTCTCATTTTGTAATTTTGTAGACTCTATGTAGAACATCATATAAGGTCAAATCATATTAAAATTAACTAATAAAACTATCAACCAAAGAACTAATTAAAATCCAGAGAAACAAAATTATTAGCATTAAAATCCAACTCTACATCTCTCACTACTAGCTAGCAGATTACATATTTCCAGCATGCTTATTATTTCAACCATCGAAACTATTATATATAACTGTACCAAACATATTATGCATAAAGAAAAATTTAAATACCATTTCCATACTGAAAATTCAACAATTATATGGGTGTGTGCAAGAAGTTGAGGGACCTTTTAGATGCAATGGTAGAATGAAGTCAAAACGCGCTCCTGTTTTGTTTAAATTCAAAAATGTGTCTCATCCAAATGATAAGGCCAAGCCTCGACCCATGCTTGCATGGAATTTTTATGCCTATGTGTTTGCTTCATACATTGCTTCGGACTCAACATGCCTATGTCTTGGAGTATGATAAACCATGGCTAATTCAACATTATATCCAAATTTTCAATGTGCTCGTGCTTAGCAATTCGTCTGATTATGCTGCAGACCTCCATTTTTTATGAGATTTTAGAAACAGATATGTTTTTTTTTGGAGATTCTAAATATGTAAATTTTAACAAGAATACATTATTTTTTCTATTTTTTTCTTGTTTATCTTCTATCATCACTCCTCAACTCAAAAAACACACTGTTAGTGTTTCATCCATATCTCTTTCATTTCTCAACCATTTAAAAGAAAAATGTATGGTGCACTAAAGAACAAAGAGCTCTACATGCTATAAAAAACCCATTTCCAAATAATTACATTAAGACATTCAAACGCTGCACCCACAATTGATGTACCGTTTTCGAGGTTTGATCTCTTAGATAATAAATAAAAAAATTAAAAATATTATATTTATTATTGGAAAAATAGTCGTGCACTAGTACTATATGTTATCTATATGTATACCGATTTTCCTAAGTTTATTCCATCATTTAGTGACTTAGACAATGCACCCACAAAAACATATACCTTATAATTTGTCCAAAAAATAAAAAGTGCCCGTTAAAAAATATCTAACTTTAGATTGTTAACAGTATTTTCAATAGAAAAAAATTATATATTTGGAAAGGTCATTCAATTTCCTACATTTCTTGTGTTTTACTCATCGCAATATTCATTGTGTAAGTGTCTCAAAATATCCATACAAGTTGATGGATGTCTGTTTTTTCAGTTTTCTATTGCATCTAACGCGCAAAAAGAGACCCTCATCTTTGTGCACTCACCCATATCATAAATAGATTGAACAAAATTAACAAAGATAAATATTAAACAAACCCCATACATTATTTTATTATAAAAAAATCTACATAAAATGCGACCCATCGAGGTTTGTTAAGGTCCGATCATAGGAACATTTATCATTACATATATCTCTACTTCTTTCTAACCAAACTAAGAATCCATTACATACATAATACAAACCAAACCATTAAACAACTTATTCATTTAAAGGAGTGAGGCTCGAATCATGTTGGCATCACTGCCAAAACCAAAAGCACACATGCTGTATTGAAACAACAATCCACGCATTAGACAACCTAGGATCGAATATTGCAGCCTTACATTATTTACAAAACGAAAACCAAATAAAGCACATACCTAGTAATCAAATCTTGTAGGAATCGATTTTAAAACACCAACGCTGTAAAGCCATAAATTGTTCGCATTACAGGATTCCCATAAAAGATTCCACATAAAAAAATAGTACATCAATTCTAAATTACGCTAGCATAACAAAACACACAGAGTAAAATACAACAAGTATTCACCGCTTGCATATTTGCATGAGGGCCGAGTCAAAGAGACCAAGCTTATGAATGTAAACCCCAGCCTCAAAACCATAATTTAATGTGCTACACTCTCACGGCTCTAAACAACATAAAACAATAAAATATGTATGTTGCATGTCCATACCAAGGTCGATCCAGGCCCATGGCCATGAAACCCCACCATAATAAACATTAATGTCAAAACCCAACCAATGTTAAATGCAGAGAAGAAATTAAGAAACCCTACTGTGAACGTTGTTACAACCATGCCACCAATAAAAATATGTAACAATATTGCAAGCTAATGGTCGTAGCAATAATAAACCCCAACCACAATAAATAAACCATACATTCCATAACTTACAAGTAAAATGAACACAGTCACGATTTGACATAGTGCCATTGCAAGCAATGGCACTGTCACACCATAGTTATCACACCATATAAAATCAAAATGCAAACTTCTCCATTAATATAACAAACCATACGATTAAGACACGAAACAAAAATCTATTACAAAGCTGAGTCTTTGTATGTACATACACAACTCCAAGTCTCCACACTTAAAACCGTCATCAAAATAGTATTTACAAACGCATCTCTTGGACTCCCAATATCTCAAGGGGCCCAAACATTTGAACCCATAACCAAAATAAATACCACGTTCACCCTTTCAATAGAGAGCTCAACACTCTGTTACTCATGCATGCAGAGGTAAAATGGCCTATGATTTCATAAGGCTTACCCATTGAAGGGTATCAAGATAGTGCAGAGAGACACCAATGAGCCGTGCAGAGAGACACCAATGAGGCACGAACCGAATCCACCACTCTCACCTGCAAAACGAAGCGAAGAGCCTTTATAAGTATGCTAAACCTCAAACAGAATCAAACAAATGAAACCACGCTGCAAAACTAGACTGAGAGAATACCTATTCAGTGTAGGATGAGTCTGTTACTCAACACAATATAAAATCCAAGAGCCAAACCCATGTAGACAACTAGTAGCTGAGACAAATGAATCCCAAGAACCACCAAACTAGCACTTAGGGATTGTTTTCCCTATTCCCAAAGGAGCCATAAATGTGCTTCCCTGGTTCCCACCATCAACATGATTTTTACTTAGCTCTCTATAGTCAAAACCACAATGTTTGTGCAATTGCACTAAAACCCCATCAAAACACTCTTTGGTATAGTTAAGCTATAGTTTCATGGCATATGAAATATGCAATGAAGGGTTTTAACATAAACCATAGTACTCATTAGAGGAATTTTGAGGTCTAAAATGGGCCTCCTAAGGAAAATAATAAAATAATAGTTAAAATAATAAAATAATAGTTAAATAATAAAATAATACTTATTAATTTTGGAGGAAAAAAGAAAAAAAACTACCTTGTGTTCGTATTTCGACATATCTCCTTGTGTTTTTACTCAAATTTCGATTAAGAGAGCTCGTTGGATATAGAATTTGTTTCTTCCTCCAACGATTACCCACACTACATACTTTTGACGGACCTTGCTACCCCAAAAACAAGAAATACCTGAAAAAATGTGATGATGACCTCATCATCACATTTTTTCAGGTATTTCTTGTTTTTGGTATAGCAGAGTCCATCACAAGTATGCAGTGTGGCTACTCATTGGATGCAGAATCAAATCCTGCATCCAATGAGCTCTCCCAATTGAAATTTGAGTAAAAAGACAGGGAGATATGTTGAAAATACGAACAAAAAAAGTAGTTTTTTTTTTATGACAAATATGTCAATTCAATCATTATGGTTGACTTATTTTATTGGAATTCTATTGGTTCTTCAATTCCAACTCACAAGAACTTATTGTTAGTGTGCTTTCTTATAAGGCGTATTTTAGACCCCAAATTTCCTCTAATGTCCACAAAATTACCATAATGTTTTCAAGTTTTATGAGTTAAGCCTTAAACCCTAGAATTTACACATTTCAATTTACCAGTTATAAAATGAATATCAAAGGGATAAAAATTATCATAACGTCAAACCATAACAATAATGTCAACCATGAATATTCTGGTCATACAATCCCAAGTGTATGTAAACAAAGGAATTAGGAACAATTAGGCCAAGACTTTAGTCCTTTTATCTTTAGTATGCATAGGATAGTGTATCATTGTTAGAATGCCATAGGATGTTACGTTTAGCTGTCGTAGATGGATTCCATCAACGAAGTAACCTGCACAAAAAAGGGAGGTTTTCATTAGTTCACAATAAACTAAGTAAGCCCCGTAAAAACAGGAGGAACCATTTACCTCTTCGAGTGGTCCCTTAAGGGATACAAATCCCGCCACTCCACCCCCTAACAGTTAAAGGAAATTCAGAACTTTTCATAAATAAAACCATAAACAATGAACATAATAGATAACCATGAAGGAAGGCATAACTCAACCAACATACACACATGCATGTTAAATAGGAAACACTAGCAAAGTAATCATTTAACCAGTTAAAGAAAGATAACTATAGTGAATAATTATATCAACATTACATAGGAAAATACATATAAAGGTAGAGAAAACTTACGCCACTTTGACTTAGTAAACAATGATAGACACATTATGCAAAAGATGAATAAATGTCCATGATAAGTAGTATTTAACTAGACTACAATTTATTTATTTATTTTCGAATTTTAGGGAAATTACACGTTGTAGGAGGTATGCATAATCGAAAGAAAGCATACCACAAAATATGGTGTGAAAAAAGGGACAATAGAAAATGTAAGAGAACAACACTGTGCCACTATGAAATGAGGTCCATCTTTCTGAATCTAACCCAACTGGTATGGTGTTTGATGGGGAGTGGTGGGTAGAAAAAGGCATTGAACTAGATCATCGGCTACCAAATTCTTTTGGATAACACTCTCCATCATGAGAGTCATGATAGCCTCATTAATTTGGTAGTTGTGCATAAAAAATGATATTGAGGAAAAAGAAAGAGACTCTCTCGTCACTAGGATTAAAGAAGAACCAAATTGAGAAGGATTATCAAAATAAATTAAATAAGATAGAGGTGTGGGAGGAGTAGAGGTCTCAACAAGATCAGTAAAAGAGTTTTAGTAGATTTAGATTTGCAAAGAGAATGGAATTCAACATACAAATCGAATTGGGATTTATGAAACGAACACCATTTTCCAAATTTGGGATTGGGAGAGGGAGAAGCAAGAGGGGAAGGGGTTGAGCAAGGACCCGATCATGACAAAGGGGAGCAAAGGATAGGAGTAATATTGTGTTCCATCTCCAAAGCTCGAATAAAAGTGATATTTAATGTAGAATTGTCGAATAAATAAGCTTCCCCATGCAACATTAATAAAATAACACAATTGAATTTAATAATGAGAAGATATTCTAGCTCATGAATCAGTAGAACAAGGCAAATCTTGGTGAAGAGATCAATTTAACTTTGAAATGAGTGTACAACGAGTTGACATACTTGCAACCAATAAGCAAGGAGGTGATACCAATATCTAAAAGGATATAAGCACTTATAAATATCCTCACACAACGTTTCCCATCAATCCAAAGTTGAATTCGTCGTCTAATCCCCCAATTCCACCACTAGAGAGGAGGATTCCATTTGAGTATAATACCAATACTTAGTGATTACCTCAAGTTGCACACTAGAAATTTTTCAAAGTCATGTTGATAGTTTTTCAAATAGAAATACGATTTTTTTTTGTATGGGACGTTTGGACATTAGAGTACCAATTAACTATAAATGGGGGTGGGGCCCGCTTTTCAAAAATTTTTTTATTGTTCACCATGTTTATGCCATAGAGAAATTTTTATGTAACATGTGTGATATATGTTATTGCGATGGATATATATGATTTTATGTTGATGTGTAGTTGATGTTTAAAACATAACTTGTATGGAAAAAAGATTGATAGTTTATTAATATGAGCTAATCAAGGACCTAATTAGTGATGTGCTCTACAAATGCATTATCTTTGCTAAGGGTATGAATGAGAATCCTTATATTAAATTGTCGTATGAGGAGGAACACTTGTAAAAACATTCAAAAGAGGAAGATATTGGGTACACAAAAAACATTATTTATTTGCAAGATGATGAGTTGGGAATCTAAGTGTACATGAAGATGTTGCATATTGATGTGAATGACAATGTTTAACAATACAATTATAGTTTCATAGTCTAGTTTATTATTGGTGACCAACCCAAGGAATTATCCACCTATGTGGTATAGGGCATGCACTGATGTATAGATGGCCTAAGAAATAGATATCATTTTCTTTGACCATCCTTCTAAAGATGTTGATGGTGTCGATGAGAATGATAGAGTGCATGGATTTTCTCTTAACAGGGAATTCCTTATAGGAGGTATGCATAATAGAGAGAAATAACATCACAAAATATAGTGTCAAGAAAGGGGGAAATATAAAATGCAAGAGCACAACGGTGCACCACTATGCCATGAGGTCCATCTTTCTGAATCCAACCTAAATGATATGGTGTTGGATGGGGAGTGGTGGGTAGAACAAGGCATTGGACCAGATCATGGGCTATCAATTTCTATTGGCTACCACTGTACATAACGAGAGTCATGATAGCCAAGTTAATTTGGTAGTTGTATATAAGCAATGAGGTTGAGGAAATAGGAAGATAATCTCTCTTCAAGAGGATTAAAGAAGGACCGAGTTGAGAAGGATTATCAAAATAAATTAAATTAGGCACATGTGTGAGAGGAGTAGAGGTCTTACCAATATCTTTAAAAAGAGTTTTAGTATATTTATATTTGCAAAGAGAATGGATTTCAACATACGAATGGAATTGGGGTTTATGAAAGGAACACCATTTCCCAAATTTAGGATTAGGAGAGGGAGAAGTAGGAGGGGAAAGGCTTGAGGAAGGACCCTATCATGACAAAGGAGAGAAAGGGAGAGGAGTAATATTGTGTTCCATCTCCAAATCTTGAAGAAAATTCGTATTTAATGTAGAATTTTAAGATAAATAAGCTTCCCCATGCAACATTAATATGTGATTGATGTAATTAACTTTCAACATATGTGATGTATGTTCTCGTGATGGATATATATCTTTTTATGTTGATGTGTAGTTGATATTTAACACATAACTTGTATGGAAAAAACAAATTAATAGTTGATTAATATGTGCTCATCAAGGACCTAATTATTGATGTGTTGTACAAATGCATTATCTTTCCTAATGGTATGAATGACAATGATAATTTCAAATTGTCGTATGAGGAGGAACACTCATAAAAACATGCAAAAAGGAGGATATTGGTACACAAAAAACATTATTTAGTTGCACAATGATCAGTTTGGAATCTAAGCGTACATGAAGATGTTAGTATATTGATGTGAATGACAATGGTTAACAATAAAGTTATAGTTTCATACCCTAGTTGATTATTAGTGCCCAACCCAAGGCATTCTCCACCTATGTATTATATGTCATGCACTGGTATAGATGGCTAAAGAAATAGGTACCATATTCTTTCACCATCCTTCCAAAGATTTCATTGGTGTTGATCAAAATGATAGAGTGCATGGAGTATCTCTTAATAGATAATTTGTTGTAGGATGCATGTATAAT
The DNA here is from genome assembly GCA_001517045.1 of Pseudotsuga menziesii. Lineage (NCBI taxonomy): Eukaryota > Viridiplantae > Streptophyta > Pinopsida > Pinales > Pinaceae > Pseudotsuga > Pseudotsuga menziesii. Next base: position 44,528 of record LPNX010223795.1, read on the forward strand.
AGAGAGAAAGCACATTACAAAATATGGTGTCAAGAAAGGGGACAATAGAAAATGTAAGAGCGCAACGATGTGCCACTATGACATGAGGACCATCTTTCTGAATCCAACCCAACTAATATGGTTTTTGATGGGGAGTGGTGGGTATAATAAGGCATTGGACTAGATCATGGGCTACCAAATACTTTTTTCTACCCGTGACCATAACGAGAGTCATGATAGCCTCCTTAAACTAGTATTTGTGCATAAACAACGAGTTTGAGGAAAATGGAAGAGAATCCCTCATCAAGAGGATTAAAGAATGTTCGGGTTGAGAAGGATTATCAAAATAAATTAAATTAGGAACATGTGTGGGAGGATTAGAGGTATCGACAAGATCTGTAAAAAGCATTTTTGTATATTTAGATTTGCAAAGAGAATGACATTGAACTAATGAATGGAATTGAGATTTATGAAACAAAAACCATTTCCCAAATTTAGGATTGAGAGAGGGAGAAGCTGGATGGGAAGCGGTTGAGGAAGGACCCAATCACGACAAATGAGAGCAAAGAAGAGGGGTAAGCTTGCATTCGATTGCCAAATCTTGAAGAAAATTCATAATTAATGTAGAATTGTCAAACAAATAAGCTTCCCCATGAAACATTAATAAAAGAACACAATTGAATTTAATAATGTGAAGCTCTTGTAGCTCATGAATCAGTAGTTCAAGGTGAATCTTGGTGAAGTGAACGATTTAAGTTTGAACTGAGTGCACAACGAGTTGACATAGTTGCAACCAATGAGAAAGGAGGTGATACTAATATCTAAGAGGATAGGAGAGCTAATAAAGAGCCTCACACAAGGTTTACTATCAATCTAAAGGTGAATTTGTGCTATAATCCCCCAATTCAACCACCAGAGAGAAGGATTCCATTTGAGTATAATACCTATACTAAGTGATTACCTCAAGTTAAACACTAGAATTTTTTCAAAGTGGAGTTGATATTTTTTCAAATAGAGATACAATTTTTTTCATACAAGTTGTTTGAACATTAGAGTACTAATTAACTATAAATACAGGTGGGTCCTACTTTTCAAAATTATTTGTATTGTTCACCATGTTTATGCCATATAGATTTTTTTATGTAACATGTGTGATGTATGTTATTGTTATGAATATATATGCTTTTATGTTGTTGTGTAGTTGATGTTTAACACATAACTTGTATGGAAAAAATAGATTGGTAGTTGATTAGTATGTGTTAATCAAGAACTTAATTAGTGATGTGCTCTAAAAATGCATTACCTTTACTAAGGCTATGAATGAGAATGATGATTTCAAATTTTCATATGAGGAGGAACGCTCATAAAAACATGAAAAAGAGGAGGATATTGAGTACACAAAAAAACATTATTTAGTTGCAATATGATGAGTTGGGAATCTAAGTGTACCTAAATATGTTATATATTGATGTGAATGACAATGTTTAATAGTACAATTATAGTTTCATACTCGATTTTATTATTGGATACCAACCCAAGGAATTCTACACTTATTTGGTGTAGGGCATGCACTGGTGTATAGATGGCCCAAGAAATAGATACCATATTCTTTTACTATCCTTATGAAGATGCTATTGGTGTTGATGACAATGATAGGGTGGATGGAGTTTCAGAAAAATGGGGGAATAAAGCTCAAAATCCTCTTTGTGAAACAAATGCAACACATGACCAACACTAAGAGGGACCATAGTGCCTCTAGACAAGAGAAATGAAGTGTGGTAGTGGAGGTTTTGAAAAACTTAGTGCACTGCAGATGAGGAGAGGGACAACACATCTACTCGAAGTGCACTTCTAGAAGAAAAAATTGGGTAGAGGAAGGAGGGTGATATGGCCTCTAACGCCTCTCTATCCATAAAAAACAATCTGGTCTATGGATGTGAAGGTCTTGGATAACCCTATCACAATGTAGAGTAGATGAGCGAAGGTAATGTATTCCTTAGTTTTTTCCTCAGACATATTGGCAATGGAGGAATTTGAAACCGTATCTCACCACTTGAGGGAAGGAGGATATATCCAACCCTAGAACCTCGTGATCACCACTAACTCAGAATTTCTAGAATTGAATGTAGAAAAAACATCTCATATCTCTGTTCTATTAGTATTTGATATGTCATATAAGAAAAATATGCAAACAATCTTACTAAATATTAGACAAAAACCACTATGACACAAGATAGTAAAAGAATTGAGAAAAATTACCATCTCTTATTTAGAATAGTAGGGAGTATTATATAGAGAACTACAATTACAATGCATTGAAAGAGTTAAACTGCAACATCTAGTTAGCATCCTAACTATCTTCTTGGGTATTACATCATGATTTTATTATCACCACTAGTTAAGTATGATTGTGGGGATTCCAATGTTGGGGGTGTGGATGTAAGTATATTTTAACTATGATAATAACTAGCATAGATCCATCTTAAACTTGGATCTATCAAGCATTGAAACTGATCCAATTTCTTAAGGTGTAATTTTTTATTCTTAATTCTTGTACACATTAAGCAAAAAAATATTACACATTAATGTATTTGAGGTGCTTGATATATCTAGGTTTAATATGAAATACACACACACACACACACACACACACACACACACACACACACACACACACACACATATTGTTTATTCCAGCATATTTTTCCTTTTTATTTGATTTTTATGAGAATGAAATCTTAAATAACACTACAGAATGTTAAACATTACAATATCTCCCCTATATCGCGCTATAGAGTAGTTCAATAATGTTGGTGAAATAATAATAATAATAAGTGACAAATTACTAAACTATATTTGAAACAATATGTACTTGAAATGATTATTTTGAACTAATACCTAGAACAATAATTGCCATCATTATGCATACTATTTATTGATATCCAATGAGGAAATTTATTGTTTATAACAAAAAAATACCACACTAAGTAAACTTACCTTAGTTCTCCAAATGGATTGGCACACCTGCTTTCTAATAGAGCCTAGATTTATGATGTTTTTCGTAACAAATTGGTAATTTTTCCTCAATGTCCCTAAATGGAGTACCAACTATAGGCATTCATATGATGCCACCTTCATTTATCTTCCATTCATGTCCATAAAATATGTTATGTTTATGATCCTAAACAATTATTAAAGAAAATATAATTATGAAAATACAATAAAGAACATTAAATAACACAATTTATTTCTTGTTCAATTCATAATATATAATGTAATCATTAAGACATAAATCAATGGTGTAATTCTCCATTGCTCTTTCATAACAAGACACAATTCTCAATGTGTAGACTATCAAATTAAGTGACCATTTTCCATGCTTCAATCACTAACTTTAAAAGACATGTTAACAAAAATATTATTCCAATTTTATAAATTTTGGAATTGTCTTTTAAGATTTATAACAAATGGCTGTAAACCTTAAAATGTTTCTTATTCATGTTCCAATATTTTGGATATTAAACTTAGCTAAAAGGCATGTTAACAAAAACATTATTCTAATTTTATAAATTTTGGAATTGTCTTTTGACATTTATAACAAATGGTTGTAAATCGTGAAATGTTTCTTATTCATGTTCCAATATTTTGGATATTTTTCTTCGCTATTGGTCTAGTCTATTCTCCTCACATTATGTAATTGAACATGCTATTCTAATAAAGTAGTAGGACCTTTATTATTTCTCAAAATAATTACAATATAAATAACAATATTTATACATATTATTAATTTTATATATTTAATGGTTTTATTTATTTTACATATTAATAATTCTATTTACTTAAATTTAAATTCCATTAAAATAACAACCTAAAACATAATATTCGGTTAATGTGGGTTTCATCATCACGGCAACTTGGGTTAAATTCCAAGGAGAGAGATAGTTGGGAGGAGACACCAAAATATTCAGCCATGTCGATCCCCACTCACTTTGACCCCTTAAATTCTCTTGGGTTGTGGTTCAACCAATGGTTCATTGCTACATGCACCTAATGAGGGGAAATCAAACAAAAAAATTAGTAATAATGAATCTAATAATAATCAAATAATCTCACTTGTTAATCAAGAAACTAATACTACTCAACATATATAACATTGTATAACTCATTTAAGTCTCATAATAATTACAACAACAAAAAAACACAACCAAGAATAAGAAAATAAACATCTAAAATTTAATTCTCAATTAAAATTAAAATTGGAGATGTTTATTTGTTTTATGGTTGATAGGTAAATTTTTTTCTATAAAATCAAAATTTCTATGTATTTAAATTGTGGTTTACAATCCATAAATAGATTCAACACACTTAAATACTCTTATAACACCTAAACTATTCAATTTTCATATATATATATATATATAATACTAATTTTTTTAAATTTTTCTAAAAATATATTAAAAAAATTAAAAACATAAAATATTTAGATCACTACATCATTAAAAATTTATTAAAAAAAACTAAATTATAATAAATTATAATCAAATACTCTTAACCTACCACTCATAATAACTAAGATAATTTAATAGGTTAATAGAAATATAACTTTAAAGCAAACTAATTAATTCTCTTCTTTAGGTCCGATAGCCCAAAGTTTGGTCTCAAGGGATGTTAACCACCATCATCATCATCGTCGTCGTCACGTTTAAGGTAGGTTAATCATATACCGACCTTAAATATGAACATATAACCTTTCCTAATAAACAATTAGAAATGAACAAAACAATTAATACTAATAATCATCATCATAGATTCTAAACGTGTGACTACTACTAATAAAGAAACTAATGCTCCTTGAATATGACTACTACTAATAAAGAAACTAATGCTCCTTCTAACGGGTAAGGAGACAAGTGTTATTCAATCTGAACCACTGCTAAATGTGAATTACTAAAATGCTTGTCGACCGTAGAGGAACAAGTATTATTCGATCTAATCTTCATTCTAATTCGACATTATTTTGATGAGGGACTCTACATTATTTTTCTGTAAAATTAAAATTTGGAAGTATTTAAATTATCGTCTACAATCCATAAATAGATTCAGGACACTCAAATACTCTCATAGCACCTAAATTATCCAATTTTCATATATATATATATGATTCTAACTTTTTTAAGTTTTATAAAAATAGATTAAAAACAATTAACAACATTAAATATTTAGATCACTACATCATTAAAATTTTATTAAAAACAATTAACCAGTAATAAATTATAATCAAATACTTTCAACCTACCACTCATAATAACTAAAAGTAAACGAGACTGTTATAATTTAATAGGCTAATATGTTTAAGGTCGGTTAATCATATACCGACCTTAAACATGAACATCTAACCTTTCCTAATAGGCAACTAAAACTGAAAAAAACAATTAATACTAATAATGATCACATATTCTAAACGTCTCACTACTACTAATAAAGAAACTAATGCTCTTGGTAACAAGTAATAATCGGAGTACTCGGGAGAAAAGTGCTATTCGATATGAACCACTACTAAATGCGAATACTAAAATGCTAGTCAACAATGGAGGGGACAATTATTATTCGATCTGAACCACTGTGAAATGCAAATTTGATGGTATATTTGATCGCAATGGAGTTGACCCGCCTCCTCTCCCACTTCAAAAGCCTCTTGGAAAACTCAACAGGATGAAGATACACTATTTTTATCACTGATATGCTAACCTGAAATACAAATGGGAGAAACAAGTATGCTCTTACCTATGATATGCTCGCGTGAAATACAAATGAGAGAAACTAATATGATCACCTGATATTCTCGCATAAAAATAATAATTATATATTTGGACAGCCTATTACTTTATGAGTTTGCTTCATGTACACTTATTCAATACAAGATTGTGTTATGTTCCATATGCAGTCTCTTTTCTATGTAATTGGCATGGTTGATTAGTAAATTTGTGAGTGCAGCTTGGGCTTAATTTCCACAAGGGGTGGGGCCTAGGTTTCAAAAGTATCTCTATTGTTCACCATGTTGATGCCATAGAGAAATTTTTATGTAACATGTATGATGTATGTTATTGTGATGGATATATATCCTTTATGTTGATGTGTAGTTGGTTTTTAACACATAACTTATATGGAAGAAACAAATTGATAGTTGATTAATATGTGCTAATCAAGGACCTAATTAGTAATGTGCTCTACAAAAGCATTAACTTTCATAAGGGCATGAATGAGAATAATGATTTCAAGCTATCATATGAGGAACACTTGTAAAAACATGAAAAAGAGGAGGATATTGGGTACAGAAAAACCATTTTTTAGTTGCAAGATGATGAGTTGGGAATCTAAGTGAACATGAAGATGTTGTATATTGATGTGAATGACAATGTTTAACAATAAAATTATATTTTCATACTCTAGTTGATTATTGGGTACTAAACCAAGGTATTCTCCACCTATGTGATATGGGGCGTGCACTGGTGTATAGATGGCCCAAGAAATATATACCATATTCTTTGACCATCCTTATGAAGATGTTAATTAGTGTTGATGAGAAAATAGATTACATGGAGTTTCACAAAGAGGGGGGAGCAAAGCCCAATATCCTCTTTGTGAAACAAATGCAACACATGAGAAACACTAAGAGGGCACATAGCGCCCCCACACAAGATAAATGAAGAGTGGCAATGGAGGTTGTGAAAAACATAGTGCACTATAGATGAGGAGAGGGACAATGCATGTACTCTTCGTGCATATCTAGAAGAAAAAAATGGGTAGAGGAAGGAGGGTGAGATGGCCCCTAACACCTCTCTATCCATAAAAAGATATGGTCTATGGGTGTGAAGGTCTTGGATAACCCTATCGCACTATAGAGGAGATGAAAAAAGGTAATTTTGCCCCTAGATTTTTCAGGGGATATCTTGGCAATCGAGAAATTTGAAATCCTATCTTGCCACTTGAGGGAAGGAGGGTAGATCCAACCCTAACACCTCGTGAGCACCACCAACTTAGAATGTCTAGAATTGAGTGTAGATCTTTGGTGTAATAGTATTTGATATGTCTCATAAGACAAATATGCAAAATATATTACTAAATATTAGACAAAAACAAATATTCAAGAGAAGAGAGTAAAAGTATTGAGCAAAATCACCATCTCTTATTTAGAATAGTAGGGAGTATTATATAGAGAACTACAACTACAATGCATTGGAAGAGTCAAACTACAACATCTAGTTATATTACATCATGATTTTATTATCACCACTAGTTAAGTATGATTGTGCAGCTTCCAATGTTGGGGGTGTGGATGCAAGTAGACATTAACTATGATAATAACTAGCATAGATCCATCTTAAACCTGGATCTATCAAGCATCGAAACTGATCTAATTTCTTAAGGTGTAATTTTTTATTCTTAATTCTTGTACACATTAAGCAAAAAAATATTACACATTAACGTATTTCAGGTGCTTCATATATCTAGGTTTGAGATGAAATACACACACACACACACACACATATTTATTGTTTAATCCATCATATTTTTCCTTTTTTATTTTATTTTTATGGGAATGACATATTCAATAACATTATAGAATGTTAAACATTACAAGATCTCCCCTATATCGGGCTATAGAGCAGTTCGATAATGTTGGTGAAATAATAATAATAATAAGTAACAAATTGCTAAACTATATTTGAAAAAATATGTACTTGAAAGGATTATTTTCAACTAATACCTACAACAATAATTGCCAGCGTTGTGCATACTCTTGAGTGGTATCCAATGAGGAAAGTTATTTTTTATAACAAAAAAATACCACACTAAGTAAATATACCTTAGTTCTCCAAATGGATTGGCACACTTGCTTTCTAAGAGAGCCTGAATTTATGATGTTGTTCTTAACAAATTGGTCATTTTTTCTTAATGTCCCTAAATGAAGTAGCAACTATAGGCATTCATATGACACCACCTTCATTTATCTTCCATTCATGTCCATGAATTATGTTATGGTTATGATCCTAAACAATTATTAAAGAAAATATAATTATGAAAATACAATAAAGAACCTTAAATAACAAACTTTATTTTCTTGTTCAATTCATAATATATAATAATCATTAAGACATAAATCAATGGGGTAATTCTCCATTCCTCTTTCACAACAAGACACATTTCTCAATGTGTAGACAATCAAATTAAGTGACCATTTTCCATGCTTCAATCACTAACTTTAAAAACACGTTAACAAAAGTATTATTCCAATTTTATAAATTTCGGAATTGTTTTTTGAGATTTATAACAAATTGTTGTAAACCTTAAAATGTTTCTTATTCAAGTTCCAATAGTTTGGATATTAAACTTAGCTAAAAGGCATGTTAACACAAACATTATTCCAATTTTATAAATTTTGGAATTGTCTTTTGACATTTATAACAAATGGTTGTAAAAAATGTTTCTTATTCATGTTCCAATATTTTGGATATTTTACTTCGATATTGGTCTATTCTATTCTACTCACATTATGTAATTGAACATGCTATTCTAATAAAGTAATAGGACCTTTATTATTTCTCAAAATGATTACAATATAAATAACAATATTTATACATATTATTAATTTTATATATTTCATGGTTTTATTTATTTCACATATTAATAATTCTATTTACTTAAATTTAAATTCCATTAAAATAACAACCTAAAACCTAATATTCGGTTAATGTGGGTTTCATCATCACTACAACTTGGGTTCAATTCCGAGGCATTTTGACCCGTTAAATGCTCTTGGGTTGTGGTTTAACCAATGGTTCATTACTAAGTGAAACTAATGAGGGGAAATCAAACAAAATAATAATAATAATAAAATAATATCACTTGTTAATCAAGAAACTAATACTACTCAATATATATAACATTGTATAACTCATTTAAGTCTCATAATAATTACAACCAAAAAAAAACACAATGAAGAATAAGAAAATAAACATCTAAATTTTGAATCTCAATTAAAATTAAAATTAGAGAAGTTTATTTGTTTTATGGTTGATAGGAAATTTTTTTTTCTATAAAATCAAAATTTGGAAGTATTTAAATTGTGGTTTACAATCCATAAATAAATTCAACACACTTAAATACTCTTATAACACCTAAATTATTCAATTTTCATATATATATATATATATATATATATATATATATTCTAGTTTTTTAATGTTTTCTAAAAATATATTAAAATAATTAAAAACATAAAATATTTAGAATACTCATCATCAAAAATTTATGAAAAACAATTAAATTATAATAAATTATAATCAAATATTGTCAACCTACCACTCATAATAACTAATATAAGTTAATAAGTTAATATGTTTAAGGTAGGTTAATCATATACCGACCTTAAATATGAACATATAACCTTTCCTAATAAATAATCAGGAATGAACAAAACAATTAATACTAATAATCATGATCACAGATTCTAAATTTCTAACTACTACTCATAAAGAAACTAATGCTCCTTGAATCTGACTACTACTAATAAAGAAACTTATAATGCTCTTTGTAAGAAGTAAGGAGACAAGTGTTCTTCGATCTGAACCATTGCTAAATGTGAATTACGAAAATACTTGTCAATGGTAGAGGGACAAGTATTATTCAGTCTAATTTCCATTCTAACTCGACATTGTTTTTCTGTAAAATAAAATTTTTGAAGTATTTAAATTATCGGTTACAATCCATAAATAGATTCAGCACACTCAAATACTCTCATAACACCTAAATTATCCAATTTTCATATCTATCTATCTATCTATCTATATATATATATATTTCCTCAGAAAAAAAATCATTTATTCATAGAATAACATGGACTGCTCGTTAGAGCTTACATTAGTGCAGCTAAGTGCTCATTAAGTTCATCATAGCATCTCTATGTGCATTTTCTTGAACATTGAACATTGCTCTCAAAAATTACAATAGCTTCAGCTCTCAAAGCTTTGGTTCTTCAATCATCCACATGTATGAAAAAACATTGCTCCCCGAGTACAAGCGATTCTCAAAAAACTGTTGTAGGATCTGCCCAAAATATCTTATCTTCGACATGCCATCATTGGTTTTTGCATCAAGATACATCATATATCATATTTTTCATTCATAGTCTCACATATTGATTTACCATCAGATCATTTTCATAATCTTTGATCATCATTAAACCTGTTGGTAGCATTACATCTTCTTTGGACAGTTTGAATGCCTCTTCATTCAATTCCATGTGGACGTGTTGGAACGACATTGAATTAAAATTCTCTAGTTGGCTCCTTATTTCTTTCAGCAGGTGTTGAAGATGAGGTGCATTGATTTGCAGATTGTCATTTGCCCAATATATGGTTAGTTTGGAATCCCCACAAATTTGAAGATCTCTTACATTCTTTTCAGCAACAATTTTTAGTACAGACCATAAACCTGAAAGCTCAGCCTTGTTGTTGGTACCCTGAACTGGGGCAAAGGTAATTTCTATTTTTGAGTATTCGTTTTGGTATAATACACCTCCCGCCCCACCTAATAGTGGATCTGCTTGAGTTTCTCTGTCAAAAAAATCCCATGGAGTGTTCTTGTCCAAGCTTGGGGGCTTGAGTACCCTCTTTGGTTTTGGTTTTATTTCCTTCTAGTGTTCCACTTCTTTCTACACAAGAATGTTAGTAGTTAATTCTGGACTTGTCAGGGTGTCCTTGAAAATGGCTCTGTTTCTTGTTTCCCAAATTGTGTATATAAAGAGAGCACGAAAAGCTTCAAATTGGCCCAGCCTTTCATTTTTCCACCAAGATTTCATGCACTGCTCTATTGTTTGGTCATATTTTATTCTTGAGGAAGGATCCAATTTGGTGACCTCTTGGTTCCAAACTTTGCCTGCATACATGCAATGAACAAAGAGATGAGCATGTGTTTCACTCTCTGCTTTGCACAACATGCATATTCCTGTCCCTTCGAATCCCTGCTTAAGAAACATTTCCCATGTCAAAAGTAGGCTAGGTAGAGGAAGGAGGCTGAGATGGAGAAATTTGAAACCCTATCTTGCCACTTGAGGGAAGGATGGTAGATCCACCCCTATAACCTCGTGAGCACCACCAACTCAGAATGTCGGGAATTGACAGTAGAAAAAAAATCTCATATCTTTGTTGTAATAGTATTTGATATGTCTCATAAGACAAATATGAGAAAGATTTTACTAAATTTTAGACAAAAACAAATATTCAAGAGAAGAGAGTAAAAGTATTGAGCAAAATTACCATCCCTTATTTAGAATAGTAGGGATTTCTATATAGAGAACTACAATTACAATGGGTTGAAAGAGTCAAACTACAACATCTAGTTAGCATCCTAAGTATCTTCTTGCATATTACATCATAATTTTATTATCCACCACTAGTTAGGTTTGATTGTGCACCTTCAAATGTTGGGAACATGGATTCAGTGCAGAGAGTAGGAGATACACCCACTCCCCTTTAACTTTTTAGAGGTGTCTCTCAACTTGTGTGATTTACCATGGCATCTTTGTGAGACTATGATTGTTGAGGATGAAAAGCACTTCCTATTATATTTCCCACATACACCCATTTATGATCATAGTTTCGAAACTTTTGTTGTTACAATAAAAACATGCCCAACCATTTATCTTATCAAAATTATAGTACTTGAGGAAATCTCCTCTCAAACCTTTGAGCACAAAAATAAAACTCTAAAGCAAATCATAGTTCGTTACTTTTCTTTCTTAAGGGATGATAGATAGAAATTGATCTAAGTATAGGTTAACTACGTTAATAACTAGCATAGATCCATCTTAAACCCAGATAGATCAAGCATCGAAACGAATCCAATTTTTTATTATTATTTCTTGTACACATTAAGCAAAAAAATTACACATTAATGTATTTGAGGTGTGTGATATATCTATGTTAAGATCAAACCATTATGTGTGTGTGTAGTGTTTAATCCAACATATTTTTCATTTTTATTTTATTTTTATGGGAAATTGGATATGTTAAATAGAAAAAAAATACCACACTAAATAAACTTACCTTAGTTCTCCAAATGGATTGGTACACTTGCTTTCTAAGAGAACTTGAATATATGATGTTTTTCTTAACAAATTGGTCATTTTTCCTCAATGTCCCTTAATGCAGTACCATCTTTAGGCATTGATATAACCCCACCTTCATTTATCTTCCATTCATGTCCATAAATTATGAAAATACGGTAAAAACCCTTAAATAAGACACTTTATTGCTTGTTCAATTCATAATATATAATGTAATAATTAAGACATAGATCAATGGTGTAATTCTCCATTCCTCTTTCATAACAAGACACAATTCTCAATGTGTAGGCTATCAAATTAAGTGACCATTTTCCATGCTTCAATCACTAACTTTAAGAGAGAGGATAACAAAAATATTATTCCAAATTTATAAATTTTGGAATTGTCTTTTAAGAGTTATAACAAATGGTTGTAAACATTAAAATGTTTCTTATTCATGTTCCAATGGTTTGGATATTAAACTTTGCTAAAAGACATGTTAACAAAAACATTATTCCAATTTTATAAATGATGTAATTGTCTTTTGACATTTATAACAAATGGTTATAAATCCTAAAATGTTTCTTATGCATGTTCCAATAGTTTGGATATTAAACTTGGTTATTGGTATAATCTAATCCACTCATATTACAATATAAATAACAATATTTATACATATTATGAATTTTAGATATTTAATGGTTTTATTCATTTTACATATTAATAATTATATTTACTTAAATTTGAATTCCATTAAAATAACAACCTAAAACCTAATATCCCCTTAATGTGTGGGTTTAGTCATCACAACAACTAGGGTTCAATTCAGAGGTGTGAGCTAGTTGGAAGGAGACAACAAAATATTCAACCATGTAGATCCTCACTCACTTTGACCCCTTAGATGCTCCTAGGGTGTGGTTTAACCAATGGTTCATTGCTAAGTGCAGCTAATGAGTGGCAATCTAACAAAAAAATTAATAAAAAAATAAATCTAATAATAATCAAATACTCAAACTTGTTAGCCAAGAAACTAATACTACTCAACATCCATAACCTTGTATAACTCATTTAAGTCTCAAAATAATTACAACAACATCCATAACCTTGTATAAATTTTCTTTTGTAAAATCAAAATTTGGAAGTATTTAAATTGTGGTTTAGAATCCATAAATAAATTCACTACACTCAATACTCTCATAACATTTAAATTATGCAATTTTCATATATATATATATATATAATTCTAATTTTTTTTTAAAATTTTAAAAATAAATTTAGAAAAATAAAAAACATAGAATATTTAGACCACTACATCATTAAAATTTTATTAAAAATAATCCAATAAAATATTTAGAATACTACAACTCATAAGAAGTAATATGAAAATGGAATGTTACATAATTTAATAGGTTAATATGTTTAAGGTAGGTTAATCATATACCGAACTTAAACATGAACATTTAACCTTTCCTTTCCTAACAAACAATTAAAACTGAACAAAAGCACTTAATACTAAGAATGATCACATAGTCTAAAGGTCACTACTACTAATAAAGAAAGTAATGCTAAATTGCGAATTACTAAACTGCTGGTCGACCACAGATTGGACAAGTATTATTGGATCTGAACCACTGCGAAATGCAAATTTGGTGGTATATGTGATCGCAATGGAGTTGACCCACTTCCTCTCCGACTTGGAAATCCTCTGTGCAAATTGAACAGGATGAAGTAACGCTATTTTTATCACTGATATGCTCGCCTGAAATACAAATGGGAGAAACGGCTATGCTCTCGCCTCCAGCTTCCTCTGAAATACCAATGGGAGAAACGGGTATGCTCTCGCCTCTAGCTTCCTCTGCCTGTGCAAGCACTAATGCCTCTGCCTGTGCTGCAAGAATTTCCCGTACCGAATTCATGTCCAAATAGGGACCTTCCCCATCGTTCGCGAACGATAATACTGTCTGATCTATCTCGTCTAATAAATTCTGATCGGACAATAGATTACGAATATCGCACAAACGTCTTAACCTGTGTATAAAACTGAACAAAAGAGTTCCGGGTTGAAAATAAGGATCCGGAAATTGCTCAATCTCTCTAAAATTGTCCTGCAGTTCAGCTAATAGTGCACGACCTTCTGCATCCACTGCTGCCCTTTCTGCATCCCCTTGTGCTTCAGCGAATAATCGTTCTCGTTCATGAAGTTCCTCAAATCTCTGTTCTAAATCCACCTTAATTTGCTCTAATATCCGTTCTAACAGGCTCCAATCGTGCATAAATTCTCTTCTCCTATGCGCTATCTCATCAATTCGGTCTAATCTGCGTATAATAACCTCTGTCTCATCGTTTCTGTCTCTTCCGTCTGCGTGTTCAGTATCTAGACCCCGCCATTCTTCCTCAAGAACCCGAAATTCTGTTATAATCTTCCCCACTTCAACTAATAGTCGTTGTGCTTCAGCTTCCATTTCTATATTAAATGACTGCCGAGACCACCAGAATCTGGAATAACCGCTAAAAGCTAAAACCAAAACAGATACCCAAAAGACTTGAATGCGTTTACCATTACACTGTAAGATAAGACAGCACTTTAATTTATAATGAAATCGCATCCGGAGTTCATGCTTAAATTTAATTAATAATGAATATTATATGGCCAATCCATAATTCAATAGGTGTGTCGGCGTCGGCTCTGGGACTGTGGCATTTATTATTATTATTATTATTATCACGGTTTTTATGTTTTACTTTATGGGAATGAAGTTTTTGTTTAAGTTCCAAGAATCGACCCCCGGTTAAGATCTCCAAGTGTTGTTTTATAATTATTCTTGATTATCGGAACTAATATGATTTGTTTATTCTAACTTGATATTTATGGTAAGTGATTTTAATTAAGAATATGTTTTATCCTCTAATGTGAGTCAATTTAATAATTCTTATATAGATGATGAGGTAATGTTTTATCTATATAGACATACATTCACCTTTTTTAAGGTGGGTGGTGAGGTGAAGGATTTTGTATATGCCGGTATGTGCACTCATCATAAACATTTATGAGCACATATACCCACACTTTCTATCTTTGTATATGTATGTACACGCGACTTCATCTTTAAGAGAGTGAGTGAAAAGTGTGTATTAGAGAAGTGTGGGTTAATCATAATAATTAGGGTTACAATTTATGTAGACACATATTGTGTATGACACGTGGGCCCTTGTTTGAGGGACAAGGTGCTCCTCTCTCTATAACAATTTCATTGTTAAAGTCTACAAATTCGAACATATCCTACCCCCTTGAGATTTGAACCTATAACCTTCTAAGAAGAAAGACACGTTCTTAAATGTTATGTCCGACATTTAGAGAATCCGTTATTTCATAAGATGTGCTTATGCACAAATAGTCAAGATTAGGCATCCCACCTATCAAGATCAAATATTCGCCAATGGCTCGGGAACCATGTTGGCATTTCCTCCTTCAACCCATCTATAGACCCTTGTTTGTTTGTCAGCAAATCCCAAGGGATCGGACCGAAAATGCAAGGATCAGTCGGAAGCACGTGCAATACAGATGAAGGCTCACCTGATATATCTTTATGGCTAACTGGAAAAACCCGGTTTCTGTAGTTGGATGGGGATTTCCTCTTCGTCGACACCTTACAAGCTTGCTTGACTAAAGTTGATGGGTTTATTCCTTAATATTATTATACTCATTCAATATATTACTCTACTTACCCATCAAAAGATATTACAACAATGATATAAAGCTTTGGCGAAGGTTCTATCTATCAATAGTGCGACACATGCATCTAAGAACTTGTTCATAAACAAATGCTAGTCTCAATCTATTCAGATCTATTTGTTCACAACAAGCATTCATTCAACATAGAAGTATCTATCAAATACACATTGAGACAACATTTAACGTGGAAACCCATCTCGGAAAAACCACAAAGGCACTTTTCATCTCACATGAGAAATATATAGCTCCTTTCGTGTGTGCACTCAGCTACAAACGTTATTCTAGGTATTCTCTACAATCTATACACACTTCTATCCTCTCATGGTCTCTAGTATTTGTGTTTCCTCTCCTACACTCTACTACCAATCCACACACAATCTAGATGGATTCTCTTCTCTACAACTCTTTAAACCTTGAATTCTACAACTCTTCTAAGAAAAAATCTGACCAAGACCTATATATCAATGCACACACATATTCCCCTACCGAATTCATGTCCAAGAGCTTCCCCATCATCCTAATAAATTCTGATTAGACAATAGATTATGAATATCGCACAAACGTCTAATACATTCCATCATCCTCTTGAATGCCAAAAGAGTTTGGGGTTCAGCATCAGGCTCCTCAAGCTCCCCAAACTCTCTTCTATTGTCTTGTAGTTCAACTAATAGTGCATGATCTTTTGCTTCAGCAAATAATTGTTCTTGTTCATGAAGTTCCTCAAATCTATGTTCCAATTCCACCTTAATTTTCTCTAATCTTGGTTCTAACTCGGAATTATTTTGATTTGCGATTCGACTCTGAAATAGGCCCCATTCGTGCATAAATTCTCCTCTCAGATGCGTTATCTCATCAATTCAGTCTAATCTCCATACAATAACCCCTGTCTCATAGTTTTTGTCTCTTATGTGTGCTTCTTCGGGATCTAGACCCTGCCATTCTTCCTCGTGAGCCTGAAATTTTGTTATAATCTCCACCACTTCAACTAATAGTTCTTATGCTTCAAGTTCCATTTCTATATTAAACAAATGGTCACTCCCTCTACCGATATCACCAAGTGAATCTGGAATGGTTGCTAAAACATAAATCCAAAAGTGATACCCAAGAAACTTGAATGCATTTACCATTACATTGTAAGATAAGATTGCACTAATTGAAAATTGAGGTGGTGAGTTAGCTTACGCTTCCCTTTTATATATGTTCATTTCCCACCACTCAGTTCCATCCATTGTCATTTGCATTTATGAGATACTTATTAAAATCATTTACATGCACTCATACCAATCAATCCATGAAATTTGAATTTAATTATAACTAGAAATATTTTCTCTTAAGTACTCTGAAGGTCTTGTTAATTATTTTCTCTTAAGTACTCTCAAGGTCATGGGAAACAAATCCGTGGAAACTTGTTTTAAAGCACTGGAAACACTACTAAATCAGGCAATTTTTTACAAAGTAGTAACTTAAAGTTTACAAAGTATTAATGGTAAGTTAGTAAGTTACAGAGGATACATTTTACAGTGATTGAAAATTTATGTAAATATTACATATTATAAAAATATATCACCGCCATACCTTTGGACCGTATTTTTCACTCTCGAGTCCACAACAATTTGATTCGAGCACTATGTAATTTTTCATAGTACTTTCCATTACCTTTAAGCATTCATTAGAGGAAATTTCAACTCAAAATGGGCCTCCTAAAAAAATTAATAAAATAATAGTTAAAATATAAAAAAAATATTTATTAATTTTGGAGGAAGAAAAGAAAAAACTACTTTTTTGTTTGTATTTTCGACATATCTCCCCGTGTTTTTACTCAAATTTCGATCAAGAGAGATTTTTGGATGAAGAATTAATTCCGTATCCAATGTGTACCCACTCGTCATACTTTTAACAGACCCCGCTACCCCAAAAACAAGAAATACCTGAAAAAACGTGATGATGACATCACCATCACATTTTTCAAATATTTCTTGTTTTTGGGGTAGCAATGTCCATCAAAAGTATGCAGAGTGGGTACTTGTTGGATGTGGAATTAAATTTTGCATCCAATAATCTCTCCCGATCAAAATTTGAGTAAAAACATGTGGAGATATGTCAAAAATACAAACAAAAGAGTAGTTTTTGGTATGATACCTATCCCCAAATTTATATTAAAAAAGTGTTTAAGACCTATACGGTATTTCAAATTTAAAGCAATTTCATTGGCTAACACATGTTGACATGGAACTTGAATTAGAGTTAAAAGGCCCATTTTGAGTTGAAATTTCCTCTAATGTGTGTCCGTTAGCTTTAACTTTTAGGACTTGTGTCACTTCCATACAAGATATAACATATCAAAGCGATATAGATTGTATGAGAATAAAATCCATAATCATTATACCATAGCTTGCCAAGGATAGCCATTTGCAGCAATATTGTTGTCTACAAAACCGATATCAGTATCTAACCCATACCTCTGCAATCAGATTATTTAACTCAAAGGAAATAGATGAATTGGAGCCAAATAACAATGTCGGATTTACATTTTGGCATGTATGTATGGTTTCTCATGGCAAAAAATTACTTTTATGAAAGAAATATGATACCTACCTCACTTGATCCTTTACAAAATTCTCATCACATATGATTTCTTCTTCATCCATAGTTTCTTTATGTACTTCTATGCACCCACAATCCCCAAACAAATGTCGTTAAATACATCAAACCTAACTTCTTAGATATAATTTCAA
Organism: Pseudotsuga menziesii; assembly: GCA_001517045.1. Lineage (NCBI taxonomy): Eukaryota > Viridiplantae > Streptophyta > Pinopsida > Pinales > Pinaceae > Pseudotsuga > Pseudotsuga menziesii. The sequence goes on from LPNX010223795.1 coordinate 63,081, forward strand.
TAGAACCAAACACCCCTATGAGTTTTACATATATATTCCTTTTGAATATGAGTACCATACATGGTTTCTACATAGAATGAGGTTAATTTAACTAGTTCCATGCGTTTTTCCAAGAGATAGAAAATCTAGCTTCTCCCTCTCAACATCTAGGATGTGAGAATCATAAATTTGAGTCCTCTATCATGGAGACTCATACTCCTATATATCTAGCACATATATGAATATAATTAAGATAAATACATTACCTTCATGAGTCTTTACATTTCTTCGAATATAATTAGAGATTTTATTCTGTCTTCTTCCTAAGAAACATAGGAACTTCATGGTTTGCTCTTTTTTAGGATAAGCCATTGGAATGAATCCATGTCATTATCTTCATGTAGGTAAGGGAATATGTTTTTCCCTACAACAAAAAATATTGAAATGATTAAGAACATTACATAACCAAGAAATGTAATCACATGAAAACTTTCAACGTTTACACACTTATGTACATAGAATAAATATGTATGTTTTGACATAACCCCATTTATATCTTATGTGATGTTTTGCAACCCTATATCACTTAAAAAATTCATATTTTACAAAGGAAATATGCAGCCCCATATTCATATCTCAACAATTCCTCTATCTGATATATTATGACCAATCATGCAGTCATATGTTCATAACTCATGAGCAAGCATGCGGTCCTATGTTCACAGCTCATGAAGCAAGCATGCATCTCTCTATCTCATGTCTTATGAAGGAAATTTTCATCTTTATATCAATCCTATATAAGTATATAGTATTCCTACATAAGTCTTATATCATTCCTATATAATATCACATAATATGGACTCGTTAGATTGAGAATATGCTAATAAAATACAAACATTAATGTATATGCTCAACATAAATCTAATGTCTAGGAATACAGATCTCTACATGACAGTCATGAAACATAATAAAAAAACCTTATATGTTATTTATAAAATCATATAACAATCAAAATATAAAGTAATTATCTTTTATTTATTTGGTTTGCTCCCTCTTGATCTATGTACCCTTGCGAAGAATACCAGAATCCTTTAATCACTTGAATGGAAAAGCATCTTTGTAGTGAAATTATTTCTCGCTTTCTTCACTCTTTTGGTGAGGAAAATATTATCCTCTTTAGTGTACCCAACCTTTCTTTGGATGCACCCATCTTCTTGAGTCGATGCATTCTTCTTAAAAATATTAGTGAGTGTATCAAAACACTCCCTTCTGGTTTTCAACGGAATGATCATGGACATGAGATTGTCCTTAACCGAATCAAAGATGATATTATTGGCATGTTATTTATTCTTAATGAGTTTGATTCACCATCAATTGGTGGTAGGATCCTCTACCATTATGGATACATAACCATCAAGGTTATGCTCTTTAAGATTATTCAACACCCTTTCCTTCCATGTCTTGAAGTTGGAAGTACCTTCAAGGAGGTATTCTAACCGAATGGAGATCAATGTCATGGTTGCAATTGTTTTCTCTACTCTTCAATATATGTAGGCTTATCTTACTGCACAAAACTAAGCTCGTTCACTCCCTATGCTCTGATACCATGTTGATGTTTGAGAAAAATCGAATATTGTTGAACTTTAAAACTTTTATTAATCAATTTCAACACATATGATTTTCATAGATCAGCCACATATAAATAAATCATATATATATCAGCCACATATATCATTCATATATAAATATCATACATAAATAATCCACATAAAACAATCGACCATAAGAGACAATATATACCCTAGGAAAACCCTACAAACTCAGAGGATGAAAATCAAAACAATTCTTTGAAGATCATAGAATGTTTTATAATACATAAGCATATTTCCCAATAAGATATATCACCTCAGCGGTAGATAAGAGATATCCAATGTAACCCCCCAAAAACAAGTGTATGCAACTATATTGAACTTGCCATATGCCTAGCATATCAATAACAAGATGAAAACCCTAGGATGCATAAGGTAGTGCATAGGAGGCTTAGTAAACACACCAAGAGAACTACACAGTGCATTCACAAGGATGACCTAACTAGAACTCCCTCCATGCAAAGATTAGATTCCTTCCTTCCCTCAATTATCTTTAACTATAAGTTCACTCTCTTGAACTGAATGTTAATTGACTTTAATTGAATGTTAATTGACTTTAACAGAATCCTCACTGACTACTGATCACTTAGTTAACATACTAACTTAAATGTCTCTTAGTGACATCCATGCACAATTTCTATTATTAATTTTTTCATAGATCTCTTTAGTTAACTTATGCATGTTTATTGATGAACATTAATCTCTTCTTTACTTAAATGATTAGATTCATTAATAGTTGAATTGATGCTTCGACTAAGGCATTGCTTGAGTAATTCATATTTTACTAAAGCTTTATAACTTGAGTTCACTTAGATATTTGCATGGGCAATTCAAATTCTATTTCTCTATGATTTATCTCATTAACATTAATTAATTAATGCATGGTCCATGTTTGTATTATCTATCCATCTTATCATAACATACTCTGAATAATTATTCATACATATTGATGAGCATATATATTACCCCAGACCATATAACTATATGATAAATTAATTCACTCTAGGGGTAGCTAATCCCTAAAGGAGACTTATAACACTCATTTATCATGCCTATAAATATATCACATAGTGTAACCACCTCAATAAATGGAGGCCCAATAGTCTTTATACAACACAAGATCATCTCCATAATTGGAGATCCATTCTCATAGGGTACCTTCTATGAGAATACTAGTCTTGATATTACTTATAAGTCTAGTCTTGATATTACTCATAAAACTTAGCTTGATACTATTGAAAAGATTTACAATACAACATCACTACCTCAATCATACGAGGATACATAGGAATTCATATCACTCACAAGTTTGGAATGATATTACTCATAAGTCCAGATGTTATATAATCGTCCCTTTTCAAAATTTGGTGCTTTTTTCGACGATCATTAGCATCCCAATTAATGTCTTAATCAATGTCCCCATTAACATCACAATTATCATCCCAATGAACATCCCAATTAACATCCCAATTAGCATCCACAAAAGAATCCCATATAAGGCCAACAATAGCCTCCAAAAAAAATCCTGAATAGCATCGCACCATATATTAATCCACGGTTAGCAACATGAATTGCGCAATGAATTTCGGAAAGAAAAACATTCAACATAGAGCCAAGTATAGATCCAGGAATTACGCCTAGAAAACATCCAACATAGCACCAGGTATATATCCAGGTATAACGCCTGGAATAATTCCAAATATTTATGTAAGAATTTACTTCTTAATCAGATCTAGGAGCTAAAACAAACTTCACACATGAAGTGTTTGGAAAAATGTGTAAGAGAAACAATCAAAGAGACGGAAAATACATGGAATAGCACATATGAATGGTGCTAATTTCTGATCATATTATTATCATACATCATTTAGATGTTATGTTACAAATTTATAATACATTGGAGGAAATTTGAGTGGCTTTGGAACCCAATTGGGAAAGTACAAGTGTCATGGTGAAAATTGACCCCAACCCCCCTAGGTGGACCAAAGGATCCCCAACTAAGCCCAAACAGTCACGAAACCTCATGTGAAGTGTTTCAAGTCATTAATGGGTCCTAGGAAAGCATGGGTGAGAAGATAGAGGTGAGTGGGGTGCTCTAGGTGGCAATAAATGCTCATGGGAGAGCTAAAATAGGCCAAATTCAGCCCCTAGCGCACTTAGTCAAACAAGGGCCCCAAAAATCAAGGAGGTGGCGTCTAAAGACATTAAATGAGGTGCAAATGTGCTGGGTTGACCAATTAGGTCGTTTTTGTAGGTGTGAATAGGCCAAAATAACCAATTATAATGTTGAATCGGCTCTCCTAAGTCTTAAACCATAGGATATCATTGAATGAAGGAAAATAAAGCTAGACTAAGGTAAAAGCTATGTACTAAGGATGTATTACTACTTCAACACCCCCCCTTAATCTATAATTAGTACATTTTAATCAAAATATTTATTAAGTCCTTGGAAACTAAGGCACAAGTCACCTTTTACAACAGAATTTTTATTGATCCATGTAACCGAGGTAAGGAGAAAAACCTCATGGGTAAAACCTCCCCTCAAAAATGGATATGATAGAGATCAAAATTTCTTCAGCAGGTCCTCTTCTTCACTTGAATGATCTGAAAGAACATCTTCTTGGTGATGGACTTGGTGAAGATGTTGTGGATGCCAAGATCATGCATCAATGCATTAAAGTGTTGTAAACAAAGATCATGTGTAGAGTCCCTTTGATGGTCATCACTTGATGATGGAGGGGAATAATAAGAATGTATTTTTCTGCAAGAATACTCTAATCTAACAGCATAATAAACCATGGAAAATATATCTCTGCAAACTCTTTCCCAAATAACATCAAAAGATTCAACAAAATTTGCATTATGTGTAGTTGTCGTACCATGAATAAAGCATGAATCTTTCTCCCAATTTGATGAAGAACATTCACAGCTCTGTAAAAACACTCATGAGGCTCTGAAATATCAGAATATATTTCATACACAGCAGAAAATATCAGAGGTATGGTGCCTCCATGAGCGAATGGATCCATAGGAAGAGAAGAGTGAGAAACTAGATCACAATTACAATTGAGTGAACCTGGAAGGTCTGGAGACTTGAGATTCGAACCATGAATGGTGAAGGAAAGTCTAGACATATGGAACAGCAGTATGATGAAGGAAAATGATATGGATTTTGAACCAATGAAATACACACAAGACATAACAACAACATATACAAGAGACATAGCATTGGAAACTAGACAATTTTCTGAATTTCCAGCTAGTGAACTTAAGGGTTGATGGGACTTTTGGTCATGAGATGGTTGGGGAAATGAGTCAATGACTGTAATAGGCTGTATATAATCTTGTATATAATCTTCAGAATAATAAATGGAATTATATGAATGTATTTGGGAAGATATTTCAGAAGGAACATCAAAAGCTAGTGAAAATGACTAGTTTTGGGAGGAAGCTTTGATGAACTGATTGGGAATTTTTTCAAGGAAGGGATAGATGTTTCAGGTTCTGATATATAAAAATGTGAATTAGAAACAGATTTATCAGAAACAGATAATTTAGAATTGGGTTTTATCCATGCACCCAATGCATTCTCGGCCTTACCATTTCCTTGCTTGTGCTCCCATCTTTTTGCAAATTCTGGAAGAGCAATGTGGTTCTTCTCAATCAGCTTGGTCATGATGTCCATTTTATTTTGGAAGAAAGCTCTCTCAAGATGTGAACCTCTGCAATAATCACATGTGGATCTTTCTCTCGTGTTTCTCCTCCTGGATTTCGAGCTCCCATCAGTAGAACTAGAGCTTTCTTAACTTGATTCCTTCTTCTCTTTCTCCCTTTCCTTCAAATATTTATTCTTGATCTGGGATTGATTTGATATACCAGAAGCAAGAGCTTGATCCTTGGATTTGATGATGGTATCCATTTGTATGAGCTTGTCCTACTCCTGAGTTAAAGACCCCATGAAATCTTCCAGTGCAGGCATCTTCTAATTTTTGGTTGTTAGTTTGCTAGAGTGAAATATAGAAACATATACAGAATACTCCGGCCCCAACTTAGAAAGGATGGACAAGATAAGATGAGCATATTTATTCTCTATGCCACATTGTTTTAGCTAAAGTACCAGTGCTTTAAACTAGGTGAATAAATATTCAATGGTATCGCAGTGACCTGGGCTCAATGAGATTACCTCATTCTCAAGATGATGGCCTCTCATTTCATCTGTCTTCTCGAATAGTGACTCAAATTTGACCCAAACTTCATTCGGTGTGCCAAGAATTTCTATGTGAAAGAGAACTTCTCTTGATGTGTCGATCCAGAGCATGCTGAAGGCCTCATCAATCCTATTAAAATACTTAGCTTTCTCCATAGCAGGATTTGGCTTGGTTTCAGTTCCCATGGTGACTAGTTCCCATGGTGACCCAGTAGAGGCCCTTGGACCTCAAATGGATGACCATATCGGCCTTCCACTCAAAATAATTGAATGGAGTAAGCAGAGCTTGAGTTTTCTCCATCCTTTCTACGCAATCTGTCACAAAAATGTTGTTTAAACCTCCAAGTAAACACTCAAGTTTTCTGGAAATATGCCCTAAACAGCAACTCAAACCTCATAAGATTTGTTTGTGGCTCCAACTAGCTCTTATACCATGTAAGAATTTACTTCTTAATCAGATATAGGAGTTAGAACAGACTTCACACATGAAGTGTTTGACAAAATGTGCAAGAGAAACAATCAAAGAGACAGAAAATACATGGAATAGCACATATGAATGGTGCTAATTTCTGATCATATTATTATCATACATAATTTAAATTTTATGTTACACATCGATAGTACATTGGAGGAAATTCGAGTTTTTATGACAACCAATTGGGAAAGTACAAGTGTCATGGTGAAAATTGACCCCCAACCCCCCTAGGTGGACCAAAGGAGCTCCAACTAAGCCTAAACAGTTACGAAACCTCATGTGAAGTGTGTTGGGTCATTAATGGGTCCTAGGAAAGCATGGGTGAAAAGATAGAGGTGAGTGGGGTGCTCTAGGTGGAAATAAATGCTCCCGAGAGAGATAAAACGGGCCAGATTCACCCGTAGCGCACTTAGTTAAACCAGGGCCCCAAAAATCAAGGATGTTGCACCCCAAGGCATTAAATTAGGTGCACATGTGCTAGGTTGACCAATTAGGGCGATGATTGTAGGTGTGAACAGGCCAAAATAACTAGTTATAATGTTGAATCAGCTCTCCTAAGTCTTAAACCATAGGATATCATTGCATGAAGGAAAATAAAGTTATCCTAACATAAAAACTATGTACTAATGATGTATTACTGCTCCAACAATTTCAAAAGGAACCGTGCTAGGAATTTCACTAGGTTTACAGCTAGGAATTGTGTTTGAAAAACATCGGACGTAAAGTCAGATACATCAATGTCAATGTCAATGATCATAATTCATGTGATAAAACTTTTGGATCTTGATTTATCATAGTGGAACCTAAATGATCATAATCATGGCACTTTTGAATCTTGATTAATACTAATGAGGGGTAAATTACCTTAATGTCACCTAAATTTCTTTAATGGCATTTAAGTGTCCCCAACAATATTTGATAGACCCTAATACCATATGATTGGACTTAACAACATGACAATGATGCATTATGATAATTATGATGGAGCATATAAATATGATTTGATAAGTATAAGACTATATCATCCATTATTGTGAGGTAGTATGGATCCTTTCTCGTTACTATCACAATTATATTGGTAATGAAATTGATGATGACTACGATGATGAGAATGATGTTGATTTATTGTATGATGATGATGACTACGATGATGAGAATGATGTTGATTTATTGTATGATGATGATGACAATGCAGATGTGGATGTCAACAATGATTATGCATGTGATATCACTTTTCAATCCTAATTGATTCTATTGGCAGCTAAATGTTTGTAATGACGTCTAAAAAACCCTATTATCATCGAAATGACCGTAACGACATATAAATGACCTTAACAATTACATGACATGAATCCTAATGTCTATGAGTGATTAAGAACAGTAATGGCATATGTGTGATCATAATGACAATGATGACGATGATTTTGTTGATGATGTACTTAATGATGATGATGATGATGATAATGAGGATGATGATCAAGATGATGTTGATGTACCATGTGTAATTAATGATGATGATGATGATGACAACGTCAATGTCCACAATGATGATACATATCATAATACTTCTAGATACTGCAAAACATGAGATATTGGAGTTAATAACAAGTAATAGGTTGTGAGGTGTTGACCATAAAAATATTGTTATCTATTGGGTTTTAAATTGACTAATATGACCATTGGGTTTCGTAGTTCCCCCACCCCCTGTACACCCCCCTTGCAGAAAGGAAGTACAATACCACCTATCATGGTGCTACCAAAATGTCACCCTACAGGTTTCTTTTGGACAACCCCCCATCCAAACCCTCATTTTTACCAAGAACATCTGAGGCACAAGAAGTGGATATCAATCTTAACACAAAAGATAACTGTCTTTGTACTATTAAGGACATTTTGGTCTCGGTTTAAAATGGAATGAAGAAACAAGAATTTCAATAATTCCCATACTGCTACTTCGATGAAGTGGATCAAATGTTTTTACATATTTTTCCTTATAAGCAGACATCTATTAAGGAAAAAAGAAGTTAGTTCCTCAAGTTCTATGGCATTGGTGGATTCTTCATTAAAGATTCACAACAATTGGTTCAATTTTCAACGATTCTTTTGACTTTTGTCAAATTTCTATTAAAGTTTAAAGCAGTTTTGTTTGTTATGTGAAATTCCCTTGAACTCGCATATTTGAGTATTATTTTTCATTTTACCTACTACTAAGCTAGGCGATGGACTTTAATAGACTTTATCGGATATCTTTTCTATACGCTATGGCAAAGCTTAGGTCACGGTATGTAGGAGTGTCTTTAGTTGTAGAGGAAACCCCAACATCTCCACATTATGAGGATTAAAATCCATTGACGAATTTCAAAAATGTCAACAGTCATCGAAAGGGCAGTGGATATCTTGGGACTCTTGCTAGCGCTTTCATTACAATAAGTGTTAGGAGAAGCGCAAGACTCAATGCTAGAGTAAATCCTCTACCATTTTCTCTAGCTAGTAGCATTGAGCAAGAATGGCCCTCAATTGTAGTAGTAAATGATGGCGGTGATGGAACCATGGTAGATGGACCAAATAATTTTATCAAGAAGAAGAATGGGGGAAGTTGGAGGAGAGGCATGGGAAAAGGAAATGGAAGCAGCAGAGGTAGAGGAAAAATAAAGGGTAAGCACAATTTCTCTGGCACTTAGAGAAGCATATTATGATGATGTTTATGTTTTTGTTTGTATTTAACCTCTTTTGAAACATACCTAGTCTACAAGATTCTTCTCTTAGAATCATAATTGAATTGGATGTCAATGTGGGATCCAAAGTTTTGGTTTTATTAATTCATCTTAAGAATAAAGACACAAGGACAATAGAGTGGGTTACAAAGAAATGAATTCACATTAATATCCATATTCCAAAGATGTTCGAAAATTTAATTGGGTGGATAAGCACATATAGATAAGAACAACATGGAAATAGTTGGCAGATAAGGTGGGGTGGGAGTGGGTCCACATACACTTTGAAAGGTTTTCATGGTGGTTAAATATACCATGCATTTTCCATGAGTATTAGTGGTAAATTTTATGGATCAATACCTTCAATTTCATCCTCTACCCATGGAATGATCCCCAAGGATCATGCTTAGTTTTATCAACCTTAACATTTCCACCAAATCACACTTGTAGGAAACAATCGCTTATGAAGTACATGCATGGTGATTTGGATCCTCACACACTTTCTATAAACCCCAATGATAAATTATATGGCCTAATAGGTACCCTATATTTCATCCTTAAACCATGGTCTAAGAGGGGACACAAAATATGACATATAATGGACAAACAAAAACCTAAGAAAACCACACAAATATTTTAATATATATTTATAATAAAATAAAAAATAACAAAAAAATGGAAACATAAAACAAAAATTTAAAAAATTCAAAACACTTACCTCTTGTGCACTTCCAATCAGACACGCTGCCTTCCATCGGGGACATACATATACCCATTGCTTAGGCACATGCGTTCAAAAAAATGTCCAAAGACAGGGGATATGAACTCCCAATGGATCCTTGGATATGGGATTCCTCATGTATGTTGTTGTTGCTCTTAGCTTAGTAGGATTTTGAACTCATGGAATCAACCTATTTCCAATGCCAAGTATAAAGTTAGCTGAGAACCACTTTCCACGTGTCATTATTAACTGTAGTTCATAACATCTTTCCAAACTTGTTGTTTGCATGCCTCCTCATAAGTGGAGGATTCTGAGTCAATGACATGGCTTATCTAATATATTGAACCAGAGAAACATTGAATCCTCACAATAGGATTCTTAAAGATATCATCTCAATAATCCATATCCTCCTCCCTTTGCTCATATTAAAGGCATGACTCATAGACTTGGATCACTTATATATATCACCAAGAGGATCTATAAATAAATTTTTCAAGGGAGATCACATATTTATTTTGTAATCCCATTATATAGGGGTTTGAGGAGCACAGTTTATTCCTCATTGATCTTTGAAATTACCACTTTGTTCCAATCTACTAAGGAACAATCCATCAACAACAATTGTCTGGTAGATTATCTTTTGTTGACTCTATGCTGACATCTAGGAGGATGCATATCTAGGATAAATGATTTATCCTACATTCTGTGGATCCTCTTAATCCCTCTATACCTTAGCACTTAGCTCCCTCTAAGCATAAACATGATATGCATACTTCATAACTTGTCTTCATAGCAAGTCATATCAACCTCCTCCTATGGATCTTTCCTACAAGTTAAATTTAGTTCAATAGTCAACAATAACCAATATCAATTTTATATAATGACATAGTCTTAGCATACATCCATATATTATATATATTCCACCAAGAGCATATAAATCACATATATGCAACATGCCATGACAATACAAAGAATCAAAACAATTTTCCATATAATGTCCTCCCTCGTTATATTTTCCCTTATGCAGAAGTCACATTGATCATCATCATCATATCATCTGCATGCAACATCACACATTAATTATCACAATATAGCTTAAATTAGAACCCTAGATATGAGAAATTTAACACATGAGGTCATGCTAATTTCATACATGGATGAACTCTAAACATTTTTCACTTGCAAACTCATATCACTTTGGATCACAGAAATATTTACATAGTAAAATGATCAAACTAGAAGGTATCTTGATCATGCAAACCCATTATTATTAAAGATCAAGTCAATCTCTAAACAAATAAAGAGTTAAATATGCTCCTTACTCACCTAAGAAATATATACCTGATTTAAACCTTCTAGGAATGCTAGCCATACTTGACATACCTATTTAAAAGATCAAGTCCACATCTTGCTAATTCCATTATCTCTTTTCTAATATCATATTTACGGAATAGACTAGAAGTATTGCCGGAGTTGTAATAAGCACACCTTTTAAGACCAAATATTCCCTTTACATTCCTTGTGGTAGTTTCAAACCATGTGCATGGTCCATGTGTCACACAAATCTCTTTTAAGACCTAAGACATTGATATTCCTCATACAACATCTAGGTCCTTAATAATCATCTTCATAATAATGACACACATCTAGTACATGCAAGCCAAACATTCTCTTTACAAGGATTTCATGGTGGTTTCATACAAAGTGCATGGTCCATGACCACTAAAAGCCTTTTTTAGACCCTAAGAAATCAATGTTTCTCCTTTGACCATGTTTAAGCCATCAAGAACCATCCTCAGTGCATGAAAACTTGTAATGGTGACCATGCAACATATGCATGCGAAAAATTATCTTTATAAGTATGTGTGGTGACTTTGGACCATGCACTTTAAGGACGTATAGGGTCTAAGGCCATATGAGTTTCCTAAATAAGTTGTTCATGTCATGAAATTCCATTATTATTGTTTATTCATTGAAGGGCCACCGTTGTGATTCCTAGGAAAATAGTACAAATGGTTGTAGTTCATTTTCTATGGAAACATTGTTGTAAGGTTACTTTCAATAGCATTCCTCACTCCCTTAAATATTTATTTATGGCAATTGATGAGCTTTAAGAAAGAGTTTTCATTTCTCTTGAGGGTTATAAATCTATTCATCATTGTTTTAAAAAAATGATTAAGCTTACAAATCCATATTATGGTGTGTCATACTAGGATATGGAAAGTTATAGAAAAAAATTTCCTTCAATGTAACACGCTACAACACGTGATTTTTTTTTTTTACATTTAGTGTCGAAGCTAAGACAAATAATATGTTTGATGCATCTCCTTAGAAAAATACTTATGATAATATTTTAATTTATATTTCATGTATTCTGTCCATGGGTCTTTTAGTACTCACTCTTTTTAGCCATCTCTTCACGTTAGATTAGAATTTGAAAAAAATCATTTTACATTAAATTCAAAAATCTAAAAACTAAAATGTGTACATTCCATCCATGTGTCATTTATGTGTGCATTCAATCCATGTGTTATTTAGTACTCATTTTTTTAGCCATCTCTTCACCTTACATTAACAAATTTTAAAAAATCATTTTATACCAATTTCAAAAAACTACATTAAAATGTTTAAAAAATCATTTTATACCAATTTCAAAAAAGTAAAAATATATTTGTAGGCACCAAAACATGTCAAACTACCTGCTATTGGCATCATGGATGGCAGGGTAGCACATAGTGAAGCGTACCACATAGTGAATGCGAGGGGAATGTGGTTTTGAGGGTTTATATCATTTTGGTAGCTTCACATGGATAAAAGAACAGACCTGTGATGGTTTCCAACTATTGGCATTGTTGTCTTCATGGACTTTAGCCATGAAATTCAGAAGGGTAGCAAAAAGTGAAGGCCAAGGAATGTAGTGTTGAGGGTTTATATCATCCTTTGCAACTTCACATGGATAAAAGATCAAACCACTCATGGTCTCAAATCCAATGTATTCAAATTTGTAACTTGATTCAAAATTGATGCTACTGATGTTTACGAACTAATGCTTAATGGATGAAATCAATGGCCTCAATATCTCATTCTGAAATTGATGAACCAATATTCACATACAAAATATTCACTTACGGAAGGAAACAACCTGACGAAGGATTAGGATTGATGGCGTATGCATCTCAAATATTGACTAATAGTTGTGGTATACCCACGAATTGGGAAGGAATCCCTCTCATAGTAAGCCAACATCTCCCCTTGTTTATTTATTATGAAATATCTTACCAGCTTTATATTTTTGTTAAATATATGAATATTCGATTCACATAGTCCTAATATTTCCCTTACTAGGAATTTAGGTATGGTAAGGATATGCTTAGCCGAGAAGTGAGGAACATGTTCATTAATTTTCTTCAAATCTATGACTTGGAGTTTGTTTTCCAACCCTTGGTATTGCTTGCGTGTTTGTTCGTTAGTTTCCTTCAAATCTGTGAGCTGGAGTTGATTTGCTAAATTCTAGTACGATTGCTTAGTTCGATTCCCTTCAAATATGAGGTTTGACTATAACTATCAACTAATCTTAAACTTGAAATTTGGGGATATATTCCCCACTATTGCCATAAATTTGGAGATGATTTCTTGGAATCATGTAGCTTTCAAGTGTTCAATCTATGACCCAAATATGCTTTGACATCCTATGCTTTGATATTTATCCCTCCTTTGAATACCGCCTATTAAATGACTTCCTGGAAATGCTCGATTTGATGGCCTTGAATATAGGGTTGGTATTTATTGTTGATCTTCAAAATCTAGGATTTGAATGTTGGTAATGTGGACCTACTACTTTGTTGGCTGGAGGATTCAACACCATAGAGTCCCAATGATATTTCCTTCTCCAAACATCTGTAAATCCCCATTGCTAATATTACTATTGATTACTAGATATTTTCTAATATACTTTGTTGCATGTTCAAAATATTGCATTTCTCAATCTGCCATGAATTTTAAGATCCACTACTATGATAAAGGAGTTTTCCTTGTTCTGGTTGTTACTAAGAACTGGTAGAGAATTCAACGTTCCAACACATAGGTTTTTATAGGATAAATATGCAAGTGGAAAAATATCAAATGTATTTTTGATAACCATTCAACGAGGACTCAATGCCAATAGGTTGGTTTCATATGTGAGAAATGTTGCATATTCCTTAACTGTTAGCAAATTCCATTTCAAAGCTCCTCCTTTAGCTATAGGATGCTAGAAATTCAACTCGATATTTTCACATTCAAGTCTTCTCTAGCCTCCAATGACCATAAGGTCATTTCTATAGTTATGAAATACAAGACCCTAACCCTTTACTAAACTTTCCATTACAAGTAGGTTTCTCAATATATTCCAAATATGGTATCCTTGTTATATTTCTTGGCTTCATTTTTCTAGTACTTGATTTCATAAAACTTGATTATTTATCATTGCAACCAAGTATGTTGTTGGTTCATTGATTTTGTCAAGAAATTATACTATGCTTCCTGTAGAATGCACTTTACTGCTAAAGGGAACCATTTGAGACAACCATAGCTTGACAAGAAACTTGTTATATATATATTCAGATTCTGGTTTAGCATAGAGATCTTCATCAAAATATGGTCATTTCCACAAATCTCATGATGACAAAGTGTATGCACAGAGCTAGAACACATGTAGATGTTGAAGTGTGTGTGGGGTGTTGGGACATGATTGCAGGTACTAGAATGTGCATATTGACCTAGAATGTGTGCACATATAGTCTAAAATTGTGACATCCCATGACATGGAGTCACACGTAAACAACAAGTACGAACTTGGGCACCAAATTGGTAGTGACTATTTTGATGAGATATACTTAGGATTTTATCCATTTTTTATTTTATTCACTCAATGAGTAATTGTTTTTTGATTCCATGAGATATTAATTCATCAAGTACCACATACTTTGAATGGAATTATAGGGTTTTATTTGGAAAATGTAGGAAATTTAGTTGTTTTGGGGGGTGAATTATAGGTACAAATGACCAAACCAATGAGGAAGTCACCATTAAAATAGTAGGCTATTTACATTACCCAAGAGAGTCATCATTCATTGATAAGCTAGACCTAAATTGTTCCCCTCTCCAATGAAGTCATGGGTTTATTTCTTCACAGGTTTGGCAAATACTATAATTCATATAGGGTACCTTAATTTTCACTAGGGATACTTTGTAAGGTTACCTTATAAGTCAAATAATTTGTAGTACTTTATGGTACATCATGATGTTGATCCACCCATAGATTCTCTCAATGATTCATACTCAGGCATGCCAGTAAAACGACAATACACTTCCACCCATATGGGTTTCCTTCATAAAAAAGAAGAAGTAAACATTGGGCTTCATACTCCATTAGAATGAAAATACATGCATCTTCCAATAGTTAAGAAGCTGCACATTTTTTTAATGGATTTGTACACTCAATGGGAGCATGGGCTATAATGAGAACACTTACCTTCAAAATAGCAGTGATGAATTCATCAAGAAATGAAGGAATCTTGAGTAGAGAGGGCCGGAAAGAGTGTATGAAGTTGATCAACAATCCTTTGATGTGTGAACCATCATGATCCTACAAGTAAACAATAAAAAAACAACTTTCAATTAATGGTATCCTTCAAACTTACATAGAAATTACACACTTATCAGCATACAACATGTACCTGATCTGTCATAATCATTAGTTGGCCATATCTAAGAGATTTCACACTATCATATTCCTTTCCATGATTCAGAACAAGGATTTGTTTGATATGTTGAATCTCATCATTTTCCATGATCTGTTTATGGCTAGCTTCCCTTACATTCAAAAACTTACCTCTGAGAGGGAAAACACCATAGTGTTTTTTACCAACAAAATATAACCCTTCTATCTGTAGTAGTAGAGAGACAGCCACAACATAAAGTCAAACTAGAAATTGAAATCAAAACTTGTGGCATAGTTAGTACTACATCATTTCACATCAATTTTATTTAATACAATGTGAATGCACTTACAACAAGGGCCTTAGCTAAATCTCCCTCTATTAGAATTAGGTTGCATTTCTCATACTTCTTGCTTCCTGCATCATTTGCATCATCAATCTCAGTGATACCAATCAATCTTGATCTCTTAGTTCCATCAGTCTTCTTGAGATCCTTGCCTTGTTTGAATTCTTTCTATGACAATATTTTCTAAACCACTCCAAGTTTTTCCAGTGTAAAAAAAAAACAAGGGTTATTCCTTAGACCTTACCCATTACAAGGGTTAAAAAGAGATAAATAACTTTGATAGACAGTAAGTACCTTTATTCAACAGTTCCTGAGACAGTTCACACTTTGAACCAAAGATGTTCATGCGAGTTATTAGTGTCTCCTTTGTTTGGGAGTCAAAATCAGGATTGTCAATCAAATAATTGACAAACACCCATAAATGGTTCTTGATTGTGTATGATTTCACTGCAACAGTATTGTTCTTATTATTTACGATGTTCATCACATGGGTTGTTATCTGGTTTGTTGCAAAATCAACGTGGGAACCAACTTTAATGGTAGATATTCCATTAACAAATATAGCCTAAATAAAATACACACCATATAGGTAGACATAATAAACTCAAAGTAACCAGATTCATTCCTTGAAGGAGTTAACAAAAAATGTAAGCAGGAATCATAAACAGAGTCATCCTAAAAAATAAGAACGAATGTTTCAAAGAAGGCAGAAAATTATAATATATTGTATCCA
Organism: Pseudotsuga menziesii; assembly: GCA_001517045.1. NCBI lineage: Eukaryota > Viridiplantae > Streptophyta > Pinopsida > Pinales > Pinaceae > Pseudotsuga > Pseudotsuga menziesii. The sequence continues at coordinate 79,604 of LPNX010223795.1, forward strand.
ATGTCCAAAGTTCAAACACAAAGTAGATCATAATTTTAGAAAGAGAATAATAAGATTAACTTTCCAGTTGAAACTATCCATCACTTAAGCTCACACAAATCTCCCATATGTCGCTTACTTTTTCATAGATTCTAAAAATAAAAAAACGTTAATGATGATATAAACATTGTAATTCAGTATAAAGGTAAAAAAAATTCAGAACTAAAACATTAATCAAGTCAACAATACCTTGGAAGAGGCTTTGGGTTTGATTTGGAAGCTGCTTGTAGGTACATACCAATATAGCCTTGAAAATTATTCACAAGAAATCGTTGTCCATTCAACTCAAACTTAACTATATTCCCAAGGCATAGAAATATCCATGACTCTCTTTCTCATCAAGGGAACAACATCATCTTCCATATGGGTCATGTTAAATTTATTCAAATCAGGCTTAAATGTGAATTTTGTCCAATTCTCACCCAGTTTGCACTTGGACATACTCTATCCATTCATTTGTGAAAAATGCTTGGCATGCCAATTATGAAAATTGCTTTCCATATCGACGTAGTAAAAGAAATGTCCATTTTCCTATCTATTCATGGTAGTGATTTTATAGTAAATGAGATCGAAAGGCGTGTAAGAACATGAACCAATATAGATCTACATTAATATTGACACATCTATGTGCCCTAGAAGGTTATACAAGATCCTCCTTCCCACACAAATAAGGAGAGATAACATCTCTACTATGGTCCCACTATGAGGGGTATCTTTTCTTTTCTAAAAATGGCCATCCTACAAAAAATATGAAGATCCAATTCTCATTCAAATGTAATAACTTTGCCATGGAGCCAAGGGCCCCTTTAGAATCATAGGTGCAACTATTTTTGGAATCTTTCTTCTACAAGAAAGGAAAGAAACATATTTATGTTTCACACTCTCACTAGCTCTCCAATTTTCGAATGAGGCTTGCAGTAAAAAAAAACATGTATGGTTATAGTGGTTGTGGAATCAAGGTTACTTCGAAGCGAGACCTCATGAGGTTACTTGTGTAATCAATGATAAATCTTAATTAAGGAGCTCGTGAGTCTATTCTTTTTGACCCCACAGACATATCTCTCCCACATATAAATCCTAATGAATTTTATAGAGATATGAGTATGTTACATCCATTAGCAATGGATAGTTTCTTATGCAGAGAAGGAGTTATTACATTTAGTGGCATTTCTTCCCAAGTCCATATTTAATATGTCTACAGAGAAGTGATTGATAAAATACCAAAGAAAATTGGAGTTAAGTTTGCTCATTTAGCAAGATTCGGGATGGGAATACTTGGACTTTTCCGACCCGACCTTCCTATTTATTCCTTGCTTCATGTCTTAGAAAAAAGAAAAAAAAAATTCAAAGATGCCTTAGTTGGTGGAGGAACAATTCATCTTCACCAAGGAACAAAATTCTTGGATATCAGTCTTAATTACCATATATCTTTATGTGGCCCATTCATAACAGATGTTCTGAATGTCAAAATTCATACCTAGGGACTAGATATGAAGCAAGGAACCCATTTTCTACATCTACATTACAAATTTTCCATGATATTTACTAGGAAAATGGTCCCTATTTCAAAATGTATCAATCCATCTCCTGGAACCTCTGCAGTCCTTCTCTCTGCAGACACTTCTACAGAGAATCTGATTCCCAAACAATTACAATGGTTTGAAATGCAATACCCTACTGAATGGGTTATTGAAGCTCCACAACCTACACCAGTACAATGGATTATTTCAAACCATGACATCCAAGAAGAAAATGATACTGATATCGTTCGATTACCTTCTCTCACCAGATCCCAGGTTTCCAGATTTGACCAGTGTCATCACCCATAATTCTATCCCTGGTTCTCCCAAGGTGTCCAGTTGACCCTCCCTTTCCCAACATACAAAATTATGGTCCAACCACCTCCTCATCAGAGTGCTCACAACTAACATGGTGGATCTACTGTAAATTTTCACCCTTCTAGAATAGGAGCAAGTAAACGATGCACTCATTAGGACTGTAATTCCAATGTCTATTTCTGACCTACTAATACAAAAACTAAATTTGATTCTTTTACCTTTCCCCATGATGACCTCAATGGAGCCTAATGAATGATGGCATACCTATGGGAAAGTGATAAGCCACTAATAGCCAAGCCAAAAACTAAGATCATGGAAAAACAAAAATGGCCTAACCAAGATAGAATTTGTCAATAACTACTTTCCTTGAGACGGACAACCAGAAATGGTATAGGATATAAATATAGAAAGAAATGAACAACAAATCCATATGTATCTCAAGAAAGAATTCAAGAAAAACTTACATCAGACATTAGGAATCCCAGTGTTTCTGAAATCCATGCCCATTCTGATTCCCAAAGGAATAATTGATGATGCTTGGATAAAAAAATATGACGAATTGGGATATGGAAACAAAACCCCAATTCAGGAAATACAAAGATAGCCTCTCCAAATCTTAACAAGGAAGCTTATAAAACCAATGGCGTAAGTACATGGAAGCCTGCAATGCATGGGTTAATATCCCTACATTCTATAACTCTGAAACCCTGGAAGGAATTCAATCCTTTGTAGGAGGAGAGATCTTCAAAGAAGAAGAATCCAGACATCAACACACATGGGAAGGAACTAAAGGAAAAATCTATAAAACTAGAAATTACTTTCCATCTTTCAACCCTCTGGTTGTTTTAGGTTTTGGTACTGGAAAAATGGCTATTGCATGGCCAATGCTTGAAGAATAAGGAGATGATTCAAATAAAACCAAAGATAAAGGAAACTAGAATAACCTTTCTCTAAAAGGTTTATCAAACCAATTCATGGAAATTAACTGTGCCAAAGAGCCAACAATTGTAGAAGTCCAGCCATCTGTCAACATGCTCAATGAAAAAATTGAAACTATGTGTGTAGATTTAAATGAAGGATTCAGAAGACAGACTGAAAGAGCAGAAAAATATGCTCACATCATTACCCTCAATGATGAAATTATGGGTAATATATTAACTTCTCTTAGATAAACCACTGACCATATATCTGAAAGAACTGATGCAATAGAAAAAATGGTGGGAATTTTTTTAAATAATCATGAAATTTTGAATAATAATTTCAAAAAGATCCATGAAATATTTCCCACTCCATCCAGAACATTGCTATAACAAAATCCTGAACAAACACCAATCACTATGCTAGCATCAGAAAATAAAGAGCCAATAGTCATAGACATCAGATATTCTTTTGAAAATCCTGAGTCATATAACTACATATTTTACATAGCAAAGTGTGAAGATGACCTTGTAGCCTGTTCAGGAAAATGTTCTTCTACAGAAGAAGAAAGGTCGGAAGAAACATATGGAAAATATTAAGAAGAAGATGAAGATCTAGAAATATCTTTCCCAACCTATGATCAGAAAAATCCATACTCCAACAGACATTCATCCCCTGATCTAGGATAGTTATTTTCTACTGCACCTAAACAACAAGACTTCAATCCAAAACAAACATATGTATGGAAAAGTGATGGGATGAGCCCAAAGAAAATTTGAGAAGTCATTGATCAAATGTATATTTGTTATTCTTGATATTTGGTTTTATTGGTACATTAAAACAATGAATACATAATAGAATAACACCCACAGAGGTGACAACTTGGGAAACTGTCACAATAGTAAACTAAAAAATGTAAAATTTTTGAGGCTCAAAATGTTTTCTAATAGCTAAAATACAGAGAAAGAGAAATTTGTATGTGATGCATGGGTTAGTGTTATTAGATACCAACTCTGAGTGTCAGAAATATCATTTGTTGTATCCTCTCTCTATTAGGGTCGGTGTTTAATTTCCCTATAGCAAGACCTTTTGTTACATTGCAGCCACTCAAACTAAAATGGATTGAATCTTTGTTCAAGACTTTCCTCTTGGCTATATAATTAAAGGAAGAACTTATTTGATGCCATGTAGGTTTTCATGATGTAACTTTTCTTTTGATTCCAAATAAGAAAATAAGCAAGTGTGAATAATGTTGTTGTGGTAAGCATAAAATAGGGGCATGCAAACATAAAATTGAAATAAAGCAGTGATAGGTAGGCTTGCATTGGGGAAGAGTCTAAAAATCCTAGTAGGGTTTAAACATGAATATAAAGAAGTGACCATTCATTTCAACTTTCCAACTTGGCATCTCACATGCATAATTTCTAAGCCCGCTAATTATAATAACCCCTGAGCACTATCCTGTATTTGGTGGATGTTACCCAGTGTAAACATGTTGGTGCAGATTATGGTGCTTAACCTAGTAGGGGCATCTAGTAAGGCATGCAATAGAGGCAAACATCCTGTGGGATTTTCCTCTAGATATCGCTCATGAAACTCAAAGCATACAACCACTGAGCTTTCAATATGCTAATTATTACACATGCACTAAATGTGTTACAATTATTTATAAATAATATACCACGGTTGACTAATCCTCCACCAAATAATTTCTCTACTTCCAGTCTTTTCCTAATTTTTTTTTTTGTTTTCAAATGAATAGGCCTCCATATTGTTGGGTTGGAATGACCAAATTAACTTCATCCTTTTGGTTAATAAGTTCCTAACTTCTCTATTGGTCATCTATCTCTCACTTGGAATATTTGATAATGTGTCTCTTGTTTTAATGTGGGTGCTTGAAGTCAGTATAACCAATCCTCAATGACAAAGGAAAATAAAGAAAATATAGTTGGTAAAGGAAAATTAGAAAGAACATTAATTGCATGCAACTGAATTTCTTTGCTCACTGACAAATTGAAATTCCTTCTAAACTTTCAAGATAATTAAAAGGATTAAATATAATATTTTAGTTGGTTTCCTAATTGATCAATTTCTACACTTTGAAAACCAATCCAAATTTGATTTATTATTTTTTAATGCGTTTATTTCAAATGTATTTCATGTGTTATTTTGTGATTGGTCATGTATGTTGGTGGTTGTTCCAGACATGGGATTGTCTAATATGTTTTACTTGTTAGTAATAACAAGATTTGGACTGGATGCATTTTGACGTTCTGCCATTTCCTGTTGGTAAGTTGATTGGAAACTGCCGTCCAACTTCAAGTATATCCATGCACGCTAATAAATACTCTCTTATTTATGTTTTCACCATTTTTTATTTGCATGCATCCCCACTCAATTAAAGCAAGTTTCCAAAGGTAGTCAATATGATTTTAGAAGGAATAAATGTTGCAAATATCTATAATAGAACAGCATGGGCCTCATAGTGTTTCCTCTGCTTGTTTCTATAGTTCAACCTCATGTTAGTTTTTATTCTTATTTCTCAATATGTAGTTAACTCTTCAATGACCATGATTTTTTTTGAGAAGTAATCAAGTTGGCCAGGTTCAGGTACAGGTATGGATATATGCCACTTCCAAACATGGGGTAGAGTTTGTTATGGTACATATGTTTTATATGGAAAAAAGATAATTGACATTAATGTAAATGAGCAATGATTTAGATTAATTTTATAGATTAAAATCATTTAAGTGTACCATTCTTCAATTTCCATTCATGATTTAACATTGAAAATAGATATTTCTTCCGTTTCAGACATGGTGTTAAATGATGAACAATTTTTTTTAAAACTTCAAACGTGATCAAACTCAAATGTGGGTACTCATGAAGATAATGTTGATAATGATGAAAAATGATTGATGTTGAATGGCCAACATGGACACCAATATCCTGCAGTAAAAAAATGGGTGATGTTGTACTTCCTCTATTCTTTTATGTTGGTCCCTTCTAAACTGATATAGCAATATTGAAAAATTATGAGCATGAAAGTGTGAAAGTAAGCATGAAATTTAAGGTTCAAATGTATAAAAGGGGGTAATACTTAGTTCTTTTAGATTTCCCTATGGTATCCACCCTGAATGCAACCTTATTGCAGCATTGTAATTAGTATAAACACTATCATGCTAAAATCAGCATTTGGTGTACTTGAAATTGGGGTACATCTCCAAATTCACTCAAGGTACTAATTGATATGAAAAGGTGTTGCAGGGGATGAAATTATAATTTGAGATGGTATAAATATGATTATAATTTATCATGGTAATAGTTACTGTTGGAATTTATCATTTTTATATTTTAAATTAATTTCTATAGCTCCGACGTTCCCTTGTTTCCCCAAAATTTTCCTAAAAATTGGGGTAGCTTTCACACACCCCCCTTGTGCATTTCCACACTCCCATGCCCCCTCTCCTTGAAAACTATGTGGAAAATTTATAAACATTCAAGGATCTGCAGAAAATATTATGATTAGAAAACTCACAAAAGAGATAATTGGTGAGTTTGGAGGAGCAGGAATTTCTACATAAGATAGAGAAAAACTTGAAATAAACATCCTGCTAAATATGAGGTGTAGAAATGTTAGTTATTTTGAAAAATTCCATATTAAATGGAGCCATAGAATCTAGTTTGTTAAGCAAGGAAACACTGGTCTCTAGAAGCATAAATACTTGGTAGCTTTTCCTCCCATATTCTTTGCTTTCATGAAGCAAACCATGTCTGTAGATTTCTCAAAATATGGATATGGAAATTATTATTCAATGGTAACTACAGGAATTGTTTGTCTCTTTGAAAGAAAAAAGACAAAAAAATTATTAAAAGCTCCAAATATGGATTTCCTAGGAGGACTCTACAAGATGTATGGAATGCATCACAAAGTAGGCCACTATAAAAAAAAGAAAAGCAAAAAGAGCAAGAGAAAAAAGGACATGGAAACTATAAAAATGGGAAATTAATCAGCCATGGTATAACTCTCACAAGAAACATTCTAGAAATAAAATAGAGATGGATCTGGATCAAATCCTCACAAGCCTGGAATCCCCCAAATTTTAGTGCAAATACCCAAAAATGGATTCCAAAACAACAAGAAAGGAAACAATCCAGATGGAAGCCTAATGAAGAAATCGAAAACAAACAGGGAACACAATGTGGAGTATGTGGATTTCTCTGGCATAAATCCAATGACTAGTCAGAAGGAAAAAGAATGGACAGATAATTTGATAAGAAATTCCCTCATATAAATAAAGAACATGCACACAGAGCATATGAAGAATATGATGAACCAGATACATATCTAGTTGATTCTGAAAGCGAGGATTCATATGGAGAAGAAAGAGAAAAGGATTAGAGCTTATATCGATTCATAATACCATCTGATGACCATAGAAGGAAAGCCAGACTTGGTTAATTTGGCCAATTTAGTTGCAAGCATGGAAGCTAACATCTTAAAAGATTCTTTGGTAGAAATTGTGTCTAATTCAATGCACACCAAAGGAAGTTCATCAAATCCAAAGAAAAAGAAGAAAAATAAGAAAGCGGAGACCATTTTAGAGATATCAGACTTATTTGGTTCAAGATCTGAAGAAAGAAGAAAAGAAAAGAAGAAGAAAGAAAGAGGTAAGAGACAAGTCTTTTCTTCTGTTCCTACTTTTGAATCTCATACACTTCCAGTCCTTAGAGAAAGGAATATTCCTAGTTATGAATAAATTACTCTGGTATATCTTCATAGAGAACAAAATATAATGAAGGAAGATATCATGCAATTAAATAAACAAATTGCAAAAATTGAAACCCACAATCCGCAGGTTGCAAAACAAGAAAGAAAGCAGAAAGGCAGAATGCGTACTCTAGATAACTCGAGTAGCAGTGATGAAATTGCATCTGGAGATGAAGTTGAAGAATTTCAAGGTTCTAGACTACATCTCTACTTAATAAAGACACAGAGACCAGTCATAGAAATGAAATTTTATATTAGAGGGATCAGAAAGAGTTTCCTTACTCTCATTGATTCTATAAGCGACTATAATTTTTTCAGTTCCAAAGTTCTACATCCAAGCTTTTGGAGAAAAATGACTGTTAAAATTTCAATTGAAGGACTTGAAGGAAACAAGAGTATCACACATCATGTCTCGGATACTATGATAATCATAAAAAGTAGAAAGATTCATATAAAATCGTATATCATTGATGCAAGCATTGAAGCTATCCCGGGGGCACCATTCCTTGCCACAGTCCAGCCACACATAACTGGTAAGAACAAAAAGACTGGAAATAATGGAATTTGGTTTAATATATGAGCGTGTCTGGTTTCTTAGGTGAGACCTAAGCTAAATATTCTCCGATAATCTTTTGTTCAAAGGACTTTTCTATTGTTTTCTATTATAATGACATTTTTTAGTTTTTTTTTTCATTTTTACTGAGGTCAATTTATTAACATTAGAACTGTAATAGATGGATATAAATGCACCTACAAACAACAGAGAAATAACTTGATAATAAATAACTACAAATAATTTTAAGTTTCTTAAATTATATTTCCTAGTATTACAATAACTGTGTTGCAGACAGAAAAATCTTACAGGAAAGATTGAAGAAAGAAATAGGTCCATGGACGAATGCGCACACCAAATAAATAGGGTCATTTAAAATGTTATGTGAAACATTGTAAGTGGTAATTTAACTTCACCAACTTTAAAAAACAAACAAAAATTGAACCCTAGTTCCTTACCCCTGTTGTAACTAGATAATGATTGATATTTGATTTGATTTAACCACAAGCTTGTTATTGTTGACTCTGCTAGCTAACATTTTTACATGTTCAATTTATATCAAGCTATAGCATTTTATGAGCTTGTATTGGTTGCATATCCAACACCAACGGTCAGCAAATTCTTTACCATGGTGGAGATAGCATCCACTGTAGTCATTGGATGGTTTCCTCCTACGACATTTGTTTGGGAGATACACTTTACATTCAATTTTGAAAAAATAATTGCCACTTTGAAGTAACAAAAGTAATGTCTATTTTCTTACTTGTTCATGGTAGTGATTTAATACTCAAGGAGATCTCCGTATATTCCCTAAGCCATCCTAGAACATGGGTTTGCATATAATCCTAGGTCCTTTCAACTGAAAAATTACATTCAACATGTGGAGAATATATTTCTATCTTTGACAAATTATAAGTAGACAATGACTGATATTTGATTTGATTACAAACTTGTTTTTGTTGACTCTTCTAGCTAAATTTTTTCCTGAACAGGTCTATACAAAATTCAGTTTGTATCCGACTGAACATTTGGCAGTAGAGCATATTTTCCAGCTTGGGTTGGTTGCGTATCCAACAACCAACAATGTTTTACTGTGGTCACTTATGGATATAGTTCCTACCATAGGATCTACATATACAACCTGTTGGATAATTTTTCCTATGGGATATGTCTAGGAGATACTCTTTCCATTCAATTATGCAGATTGCTTACTTTTTGATGTAATAAAAATGAATGTCCATTTTCCCACCCATTTGTGGTAGTAATTTTACAGTCAATGACATATTTTCCAAGCCATCATTGAACATGGACCAATGAAGAAGAGTGTAGGGTGTCCTCGCAACTGGAAATGATATTCAACAATCTGGAGAAGTGACTTGTATCTTAAACAACTTATAACTAGATAATGATTGAGATTTGATTTGATTGCACATTTGGTTTTGTTGACTCTCCTAGCTAAAAATTTCCCTAAACAAGACTATACACATATTCAGTTTGTATCTAACTATATCATTCAACAGTAGAGTAAATTTCCCATACTGGATTGGTTACATATGCAATGATCAACAAACTCTTTCCATTCAATTGTGATATGCATACACTGCATGATGGATTATTTCCTTGAAGGGAATTTGTTGGGAGATGGTATTTCCATTTAATTGTGTACAACTAGATAGTGATTGAGATTTAAGACAGATTACAAGCTTATTTTTATTCACTCTGCTAGCTAAAGTTTTACCTAAACTATTCATTTTGTATATGACTATTAACATTCAGTCATAGAGTATACTGCCAAGCTTGTATTGCTTCAATATCCAACGGTTAGCAGACTATTTAGCATACACAGCAGGCTGGATGATGTCCTTTTATGGCATCTGTCTAGGAGATACTCTTTCCATTCATTTGTGAAAAATGCTTGTCATGTCAATTATGAAAAATGCTTTCTATCTCGACATAGTAAAATAAATGTCCATTTTCCTATATGTTCATGGTAGTAATTTTATAGTCAATGAGATCTGAAGGTGTGCAAGAACATGGACCAATGAAGAATAATGTAGGGTTTCCATTTAAACCTAGGTAAAGAATTTGCAAGATAGGTGTGAGGAGGCCTATGATGAAGCTATTTCCTTAGACACCACTGAATAAAAAATGGAGGAGGCTCAATGCCTCATAGTATGGTAAATACTCTTCTTAGAACCTAGTCTATGGGTGGTAAATTTTAGAGTGAAAAGGTAGGTTCTTGGGTTAGGTGGATGGATCCTATACAAAAAGAACACTAAAAATAGCCCATATAAGGTTCCCTCCTTGTACCCATATGGAGTTCCATTCTTATCCAAATTTCAACAACAATATCAATTTTATTGATTTGTAGTGCACTGATTTATTTCCTGTTGGATGTTAAGAAATAGTTCCCATGAGCAATGCATGTTAATAGTACAAACAATAATAGCAGATATTACTATTGACAGGATTACAGTAAGAAGTGTGTTGTATACTATGACACCTTTGTTTTTTATTATGCTTGTAAGTGCAAATATCGTTTTGTTATTTTGGCACTTGTTCCTAGTGCGCTTTCTAAAATTTTAGGAAAGAATTCAGAGGCCAATTACCATAAGGAAATTTTTTGTGTTCCTTACAGGCACGATCTAAATTGGTTAGTAGGCATGTTTCAAATGAATATCCTCTTGGAGATTACAGTGTTGGAGACATTTACCACCATATACACTCATTTTGGCCAATTTGGCCTAGTTAAACCACTATCCTAAGTTTTATTGACTTAATTGACATCAGAGGAGCACTATATGAGATCAGCATGAGCACACCCATGCCTACCTTCAGTCAAGGAGGCCAACTAAGCCTTCTCCTTCATTCGAGGAGGCTAACTAGAGCACTCTGGGGGTGATCTGAGTGTCATAAATGCACTTAAATGATAACTAATGGTTACACTTAGTTAAACAGAGCAGTGAAGGTACCTCCTTTCATTAAATTGATTATTGAATTAATGTTTAATGAACTGGAGTCAACAAGGGCACCTCCAACCACTTCTAATGGTCAGTTAGACTTCAGTTAACCTCATCGGGGTTCATTGGAGTTATTGATGTGCTACCACTTGTTGGTTGGCTTACAGTGACATGTGTCTAATCTACTTTCAGTTAGATTCATTCATTTATTGCACTCCAACTTCAGTTAGGACTCAGTTGAGTCAATTAGGGTTTTGATCAGTGGTTAACTTGAGTGTTCATTGTGGCTTACATTCAGTTAATCTAGAATCACTCATTCAATTTGAATGACCTCGGGAATTCGAATTGTCTTGGAATTCATGCATCTTGCATGATCATTGTATTGTATTTTCATTCTTTCATTTTATTATACAGAGCTGCTACTTCCATTGTAGCACCATTTTGCCAATTTTATGCATATTTGTCTATATTCTTTGTGAGACTGTGTTTTTAATTCCTAGACCAGTGTGAAAAATTAATATGGTATCAGAGCTCATGATGGGATGAAGCTCAGATCTCTCTAAAACAAGGTTTTTGACAGATCTTGCATGAAAAATTGAGCAAAAGCTCAAAATTCCAGCACTACACCAGAAGCCAAGGCTTACCACTTAATACCCCAAGTAAGGAAATTGTTGATCAAGCTTGCTTGATCAACTATGTTGGGTGTGATGAAAGCCTAAAATGTGCAGGATGTACAACCTTACGATGCCCCTTTTGTTGTGATTTGCAGGTTTTTAACAGGTGAAAGCATTCACTCCAGTAGTTTCAGATGGCTTCTTCCGTAGAACTCTTGACTCTGTTCAACTTCCACTCATGAAAAGGAGACATGGATATCCAACTACGTGCCATAGGAATCTATAGGGTCACTATGGACACCGAAGAAGAGCATGCTTCTGTGACAGACAAAGATAGATTCTTGAACAAGAAATATGAAGCATTCGGATTCTTGTCCCTCTCTGTTTCCTGGGATCTTCTTTTCCATCTCTCAGGATTGAAGACTCCAAAGGAAATCTGGGACAAATTGGAAACCTTGTATGGAAAATAGGATGATTTGAGAGTATACCAGCTTGAGAATGAGTTGATGTCTCTCTATTCTTCCAATTTCGAGACCTTGAATGATTTTTTCACAAAGTTCAAGCACATTGTATTATTGTTGAAGCAATGTAAGGTGGAGAAGGAGGATGATCAGCTCATCCTTGCCATACTCTCCAAACTTAGAGTTGATTATTTGGTGTTTTTCTCTACATTCCATGTGGGGAAGCTCACAACCCCTGGATGGAAGATGCCTTCACTCAATGCCTTCATTGATTCCCTAACAAGTGAACATGATACGCTTGTCCAGATGGGGATCATTAGATCCTCCTATGATCAAGCCCTCCATTTCTCGGGGCCCAAAGATCTTAAGGGTAAAGGAAAGCAACAGAAGAACCCAAAAACCAAATTCAAAGATCCTAAGCCTAAAGTTGAAAACCAGTAGCATGAAGAGTATTTCGGCTCAAAGAAGAACAAAGGAAGAGGGCATCATGGAAAGGAAAAAGTCAAGTGTTCATACTGCGGGAAGGACTTCCAACCTGAACATGCCTGCATGAAAAAGAAACTTGATGAAGCTATCTCTCTTGTAGAGATAAATCACATCAATCTTCCAGAAATCTTTCGGAGGAGAGATCGGTAAGATTAGGAACCACAGCATGAAAGAGGTCATGCCTTTACGGCAAGCACTTCGAAGTCCAAAGCACTCTTGATAGATTTTAGAGCTTCGAACCACATGATGGCTGAAAGAGACTCCTTCTCATGTTTGAATACTCGAAAATCCATTCCCATCCACATGGGAGATGACTCCACCAACATATCCGAAGGATAAGGTACTATAGATCTTGAGCATGTCTATTTTTTAAATTTTCTGTACATACCATCTCTGGCATCAAACCTCCTTAGTGTTTATCAAATGACACATATGGGAGTGCCCAAGAGAGTATCCTTCATCCCTGATGATGTAGAGATCACAAAACTTGCATTCGGGAAACTTGTTGCAAAAGGCCTTGCAAACCATCATGCAAAATCCTATGAGTCCTCCAATTTTGTCGTGAATGCAAACCCCACCGCATTGCTGACTCATGGAAATGAAGTTAGTATACTGTGGCATGAGAGGTTCAGCCATATGAAATTCAAATACTTGCATCAATTACAGAATAATTCTATGCTTGAAGGCCTCCCAGTCATCAAAGCTACCACTGGAGTTTCCAAGGGTTGTGTTGTTGGAAAGCACCCTGAGCATAAGTTTGATCACGAGAAGGAAAGTCAAGCATCATGCATCTTGGGACTGATATATTCTGATATCACTGGTCCCATGCCTATCACATCCATGAATGTATCAAGGTACATTATGACTTTCATTGATGACTTTTCTAGATACACATGGGTCTTCTTTATCAAAAAGAAGTCTGAAGTCTTTGAAAAATTCACTGAATTGAAGGCCTTGATTGAGAATGCATCTAGCCAAAAGATAAATATTCTTAGATATGATAATGGTGGGGAGTATGTCAGTAATGAGTTACTACATATATGTTCCCAAAGTGGTATTCAGGTCCAGCATTTAGTTCCCTACACTCCCCAACAGAATGGTATAGCGGAGAGGAAGAATCGATCTCTCAAGGAGATGACCACCTGTATGTTGAAATCAAAGAAGTGGGATGCAAATTTGTGGGATGAATCCATGCATGCTGCAGCATATATTCAAAATATATTTCCACACTAATCCATGAAATGGAATACCCCTTTTGAAGCATACTTCGGACACAAGATGGATGTGTTGAATCTACGGGTGTTTGGGTCCACTGCATGGGCCCGAATTCTACTTGATTAAAGGAGGGCTTTGCAACCGCAAAGAATATAATGTCTGTTTATTGGGTATCCTAATGAATAAAAAAGATTCAAGCTTCTGGATATCAAAACAAAATATATCATCATCGAAAGGAGTGTCAAGTTTAATGAGCCTCTTCAGGAGGTGGAACTAGTGAAGGAGAAAACTGCTGAATTTCCTTCCTATTCTATTGAATATTTGGATGATGAAATTGGGGGTGATGACCCTAATTTGGATCCTATGATTTTTGATATTAGTGTACAAAACACATCAGATGTTGAATAAGAACCTGAAGTACAAAATCATCTCCCAACTTGGGCCCGACAGACACTCTCCTCTGCGGGAGATAACATTGGAAATCCAGATGATCCAAGGAGAATCCGGTCTGATTTCCAAAGAGAAGGTATTGCGCTCTATTGTCCTGATTATTTGCTATCAAAATATTGTTATTTTATGATAATTTTAGGACCTAATTCTTACTACCATGCTCAGAAGGATCTGAGATGGAAAGTTTCCATGGATGAAGAGATGAATTCTCTTCAGAAAAACACAACTTGAGAGCTAGTTTCTCTTCCTTCGGGAAGGAAATTGGTTAAATGCAAGTGGGGTTTTAGAATAAGGCTGATGCAGATGTAAACACCTGAAAATATAAGTCAAGTATGGTGGAAAAATGTTTCTCCCAAGTCCAAGGTGTGGACTACCATGAGACTTTTGCACCGGTTGCAAAAATGGACTCCATCCGCCTAGTTTTGGCAATTTCAACATCTAAGCACTGGGAAGTGCCTCATATGGATGTTAAGTAATCCTTTATACATGGAGATATTAATGAGGAGATATACATGAAGTATCCCGAGGGATATGTTTCTGATCCATCTTTGTTTTGCAAGCTAAAGAAGCCACTATACGAGTTAAAACAGGCCCTAAGAGAGTGGTATTCCAAGATGGATTCCTTCCTTCTCTCGCAAAACTTCCAAATGTGTATATATAATAGTATGATGGTAATTTGATTATTATTGTTTTATATTTTTATGACTTACTGATCACAGGTAGCACAGTTGCTTCTATTTCATTCATCAAAACTACTCTCCACAATGCATTTGAAATGAGCGATTTGGGGCTCTTAAAACAATTTATGGGGCTCAAAATTGAGCAAAATTCTAATGGGATAATGGTCACTCAATCCAAATAAATATCAGATATGTTATTCAAGTTTAACATGGCTGAATGTAGAGCTTCTCCATTCCCTTTCCTTTCAGGGATCAGCCTTGAAGAAGGAAAAAGCACACCTCCCATGGACTGCACTATTTATCGACAGTTCATTGGTAGCTTGTTGTACTTGACTCATTCTCGGCATGATATCTATTATGCTATGAATGCTGTATCAAGATACATGCAGAAGCCCCATGATATTCATTGGAAGGCAGCCAAGAGGATCCTCCAATATGTTTAGGGAACCAGGACCTACGGTATTCACTATGCTGCAGACTTCGAGCTAGAGTTGGTTGGATACACAGATTCCGATTGGGCGGGTAATTCTATTGATCAAAAGTCTACTTCTAGATATGTCTCCATGTTTGTTGGTGGACCCATTTTCTGGTCTAGCAAAAATTAGGACGCCATAGCATTGTCTTCAGTAGAGGCCGAGTATCGAGGAGCAGTGAATGCTTGCATCCAAGATATTTGGTTGCAAGGCATTATTTCAGAGTTTGATCTTAGTAGTACTTTGTCCATTATCCTCTTTTGTGACAATCAAAGTGCTATTAAGATATCCATAGATCTAGTTACCAGGCAGAGGACGAAGCATGTAGAGATACACATGCACTATATCAGGGAGCTAGTGCATGACAGGACCATCATTCTGCAATACTTCCCGACTGATGAGCAGATTGCACACATCTTCACCAAGAGATTTTTAGAAAATAAGTTCACGTACCTCCATTCAATGTTGGGGGTGAGTTCATTAGGGTGATCCAACTACTTTCATTGTTTACATTGAGGGGGGGGGGGGGTTTCCCACTGGGTTTTCCCTCTTTTCCTCACTTAGTTTATTTTGAGCATTGTTTGAGTTTCAGTATTGTACAGGGTGACCTATGGCCTTTGTTGCTGAGGCCCTGGAATTCTTATGCGATTTATGTTTTCTACTTCTCCTGAGTATAGCTTAAGGGGGGGTGTTGGAGACATTTACCACCATACACACTCATTTTGGTCAATTTGGCCTAGTTAAACCACTATACTAAGTTTTATTGACTTAATTGACATCAGATGAGAATTATATGACATTAGCATGAGCACACCCACACCTACCTTCAGTCAAGGAGGCGAACTAAGCCTTCTCCTTCATTCAGGGAGGCTAAATTGAGCACTCTAAGGGTGATCTGAGTGTCATAAATGCACTTAATTGATAACTAATGGTTACAATCAATTAAACAGAGTAGTGAAGGTGCCTCCTTTCATTAAATTGATTATTTAATTAATATTTATAGAACCAACATCAACAGGGGCGCCTCCAACCACTTATGATGGTCAGTTAGACTTCAGTTAACCTCATCAGGGTTCATTGGAGTTATTGATGCACTACCACTTGTTGGTTGGATTGCAGTGACATGTGTCTGAGCTAATTTCGGTTAGACTCTATCATTTATTGCACTCTGACTTCCGTGAGGACTCAGTTGAGTCAATTAGGGTTTTGATCAGTGGTTAAATTGAGTGTTCACTGTGGCTTACATTCAGTTAAGCTAGACTCACTCATTCAATTCGAATGACCTCCTTGGAAATTCGAATTGTCTTGGAATTCATGCATCTAGCATGATCATTGTATTGTATTATCATTCTTTCATTTGATTATATAGAGCTACTACTTCCATTGCAACACCATTTTACCAATTTTATGCATATTTGTCTATATTCTTTGTGAGACTGTGTTTTCAATTCCTAGACCACTATGACAAACAAATAGAGAGGCGATAATAGACAGGATAGAATCCAAATAAGTAGTGGTTATGGAAGATTTTGTGTCTCTGAAATTGATCATAATAGTCCAAATTTGTCTTCTAGATTTTTGGCTCTTACTAGATTTTCTAGCATGTCAAGAGAGTCTATGTAGGAACTGGGGGAGAGATAATATATGGTGGAAAATTTGCATGTTAGTTAGCACATGATTTTTCTAAACATCTTCGCTTTGAACAATATGATTTATATTGTATGAATTGTATTGAACATTCCCTATTTCTTATCACATATGAGAATTTTCAGCCACATCATGATGGCTGTGGTATTCTATCAATGGACAATGTTGGCTCGAACACCAATGGTTCTTAGTTCTTTATTACTTTTTCAACAACACCTCATTTTGATGGCTATATACTTGATTCCATATCTTGAATGCAATTTATGATTTTGTGTATTCAACTGAGTTTGTCAGATCAACTTTACATGTTGGTTGTGATCGACATATTTTGTTTTTATCCATGATTCATGAGTGTCATCATAGGGAAATTTCGTATTTTATAACACCAATGGTTCTTATTTATTTATTACTTTTGCAGCAGTACCTCATCTTGAAGGGTATATACTTGATTCCATATATTGAATGTCATTTATTATTTTTTGTATTCACCCGAGGTTTTCTGAGCAGCTTTACATGTTGGTTGTGATCGGAATATTTTCTCTTTATCCATGAATCATGAGTATCACCATATGGAAATTTCGTATTTAAGAAATACAAGATTCCTTTACCTTGAAATAATGGGTTATTTTCTTTGGGTGCTAGACACCAGTCTATTTTTACCATTTGACCTTTTAAATTCTAATAAGTTTTTGTAGGAAGTTCTCTTCAGTCCAGTTTAGTTGGTATATATTCTACTAAGGGGGTGAGGCTAACATTTGTCTGACTAATGTGGATATATTTCCTCTCCCTATCTATATTTTATGTTTTAATCTCATATCATCAATGTCCCTTTTCTTATTATCTATAGCAATCATGTCTTCTTTGGAAGATTTGTTGAGGGAATATATGTAATGAGGAAAATTGAGTGGTTATCAACTGTAGATCAAGGCGGACCTATTGTTCCATTTAATATTTCTAATTGTGGTGAATATTTCCAAGAAAATATAATGATATAGTTGCAGTTAATGAAGGTACTTTTATCTTTTAAGTTGTAAGCATCATGATATGCCATTGTTGAATATTTAACTGACCATAAATGTTATAATTCTTTGAATGATATCTTGAATCATATATTTTGAACTTATACAATATATCATCCTTTGTATACCATTAGATACTCAAATTTGTGTATTGATCCTTTTTATGATTATAGAGGACTTTGTAAGTTAGGTTCCCAAATTCTTAAAGGGTGCTAGCTCAATGGAAGAGATTCTACCTTACAAGTAGGAGGTTGGTGGTTTGATTCCTCCATGCTCTAATGATATTATAATATCAGTTAAAAACAACTAAATTCGTAATCCAAAATTAAGAGATAAGTGACCAAACAATGAGAGATAAGTGACCAAAGAAAATGACCAAAATTCGTATATAAAAATACTAAAACCAACTAAATTAGTGACCAAAAAATGAGAGATGCAAAACTAGGCATTAAAAAGGATGCAACATGTAGCCTTAATGATGAAGCCAAACATGGCGCTGATATGGTAGTAAAACAAGACGCAAAACTAGGAATTAAAAATGATGCAACATGTGGCGCTAATGATGAAGCCAAACATGGCATTGATATGGTAGAAAAATAAGACATTACTTTGGATGCAAAACATGGGACTACATAGGAAGAAAAATATGGTGCAACAATAGAAGAAATATTTGGCGTCATTTTCTTAGCAAAACATGATGCAAAAAAGGAAGAAAAAATGGGTGTAATATTGGATGCTAATTTGGATTCTAACATGGTGTTATTAAGGATTCAAATATGGCACTAATGGTTATTTCATTTAAGAAGAAATAGTGGACACTCACTAGGAAGAAAAATATGATGTTTTTTAGGAAGCAAACCTTGACATTGTTTAGGAAGCAAACTTGGACGCTATTTTGGAAGCAAAAAAATAGACGCTATTTTGGATGTCATAAAGGATTCTATCTAGGAAGCAAAAAAATACATTTTTTAAGACGCTTTAAGTTTTTTACATGACGCATCCCATTTAGTGTATAAGTTGACCATTCAATGTAAAAACAAAATTACACTAAAAATGGATGCTAAATGGGACACTAAGTCCAGGATTTGTTGTAGTTATTTTCCGAACATACTATGACAATAGTAATCACTTGGTATTATTATTGTAACATTTAAATCTAGCTTTCATGTTTGTCTCTCCAAGGAACAGTCTCCTCTATGCCTCCACCTACCACTAGCCCCCACCCCCCCCTCTCTCTCTCTCTTTGTTGTCCCCTACCACCTCCCCCTCTCTCTCTTCATTGTCCCCCCTACCACCCTCCACCCTCCTCTCCCCTCTCGAGCCCTACCACCAAGCCTTCCTCTATATCTAGGTAACCTCCCTCCTACAACTCGACACCTATCGTGACCATCCACTCTCCCCCTTACCCTATAGTAACCTTAGGCCTTATGTATGGCATGCCTAAGATTTTAAATTAATCATGTGTGAACAATTGTTCGAAATTGTTATATGAGGCTTGTAATATAATTGGTTGATGCTCCCTCGTCTAGTCCCTCTATACTAGTGCCTTAAAATACGAATGTAGGAAAGCTTAGGCATAATGGGAATGAGACATTCACGCTGCAATAGCAATACATGAGAGTGGGATCGTATTTCATGGTAACTATTCCCGACTCTAACAATTGTTTGTAAATAATTGCACATAATTACAATGAAAGTGACATTAACATGGCCATGCATAGGTGACATATAAAATGCCATCATAATTAGTGATACAATGAATGATCATGTGTCAATGATTGGAGTTGTAGACAAGATGAGAGTGTTGTGCCATGACACTTCAAGTGTGACCAAACATATTATTCTGACAACATTAGTAAGGGTTTATTACATTGATAGGATTTTATATCTTATAATTTTGGGGTGGAATACGATATATTTGTTTCCTATATTTCAAGAGAATAGGACAAGTGTAATGTCCAGATTGATTCTATGGTTATCGTTCGAAATTCACAATAAATAACTAGCATAATTCTTTTGAAAATAGCTCATGTGATAACTGCACTTAGTGATATAGTAATATGCAGTCTGTTTGATAGTCAAACTCTATTTAGTCAAACTCCATTTGGGATCTAAGAGTCGAGCTAATGTTCACTTCATGTAACAATTGAGCTCCTAATGAAATCCTCTCAATTCCTAAAATATGTCAAATAAATGCATAGCAACGTATTCAAACATATTAATATTATTAATATAAATTTTGTCGTTATTCTTATCGTAACATTTTACTCTAGTTGTTATTTTTGTCTCTCGCTAGGATCAGTCTCCTCTACGCTTCCATCTACTCCCAACCCCCACCTCTATTTACCTATGTTCTTAACCATGTTATTACAGGTTATGGTTGATGTCATTAGGAAATGGGTGTTATATTTTTACTATCATCTCATAAAATTATTTTACAAAATGTCATGGTAAGTTCTAGTGGTTGGATCTAATCGACGTTTCAACACTTGATCAATGACATGCGTTGAATTGCGTAGTCATTCATGGACATGTTTTAAAAAATGCAACATCCTTAAAAATAAACACATTGCTGAAATTTCTTAAAAATTGAATGATTCAGAGCTGAAATAAGTATTTTCTGTCGAGCTTAAAAATAAAAATACTTTTGGAGGATGGAAAGCATTCTTTGCTACTCCAAAGTGTTATGTAGTCTTGTTGTAGTACATGTCCCAAATGAGGTTTTGTTGGTGTTCACCTGTCGATACACAAGTCTATACAGGATTTTATAGCAATATATATTTCAAGAAGTAGTCGATAATAGACATCGAGCCAGTTTGGAGCTGTCGATAAATTGCAGAAAAGTCGCATTCTACCGAATACGATTGAGGCCAAGTAGTGGTGTCATTTCCCTGCATAATCATCATTATAAGGATGCGAGTAATGAGTGGTTAATTTATATAATCAGTTGTGGAATTGGATTTACCTTTCTAATACTTAATTTACCAACTGAAATTGTTGTAGGTAATTAATCCACTTGAATTTTCGAGTTGTTTGTAACTTTGACTAGGACGGGGCGAACTATAAAGGATTATGGTCAGTGAGAATGATCGTTTCCTTCCCAAGAATTTAATGTATCCATTTATTAAGGGATTGCATAGTGCCATACAGTTCCTTTTCATACGTCGGAGTGAAAAGTGACTGGCGGACTAGAGTGAGTAATAATTGCACCTAGGGAAAGGTCCAATGCGTCCATCTCAATATAAAAAGGTTGATGCAAATTAGGTAACACAAGTACTGGTGTAGTACAAATCTTGTTTTTGAGCTTCTCAAAATCTTGTTGGTGTGTCAATTTGAATTTGAATACGTTTTTCCCATTTCCCTGAGTAAATTGATTCAAAATCTAGGCTATATGACTGAAGCCGAGCATGACTCATTGATAAAAAATTGCCAAACCAAGAAAATTTCTTAGTTCATGATATTTTTGAGGAATGGGCCAATCTTAAAGGATCTATACTTTGTCTAGATCAACATGTGTGCATGCATAGTTGATTAAATACCCCAAATACTTGATGTTGCTCATCGCAAATGAACATTTGTTTATGTTCAGATAGAGTCAATGTTGTCAAAGAGTGTTAAATACTTGCTGAAGTTGTGGGCATGTTCTTCCCATGATCGACTACAAATCAAAATATCGTCTAGGTAGACAATGACACAGTTGCCGATGAAAGGCCAAATAATATCATCCATATAATGCATGAAGTTCATGGGTACATTGGTTAAGTTGAAAGGAATGAATAACCATCCAAACAATCCTTCCTTTGTTTTGAAAGTCATTTTCCATACATCAATGGGATCTACTATAATTTTATGGAATCTCAACTTGAGGTTGATCTTAGTAAAGAATTTAGCACCTTTCAGACAATCAATGTGTTTTTCTATCCTTTGAAGAGGTTATCTATTCTTCACCGAAATCTTGTTTAGATATTGATAGTATATGCACATGTGCCAAGTTCCGTATTTCTTTGGAATGAGGATGAATGGACTTCCATAAGGAGAGATGGGTCGGATGTGACCTTGGTTGATCAAATCCTGAATCTGTCTGAGAATCTCTTCATTCTTGATAATGGATCTTCTATAAACATATATGTTAGGTAATAAAGAACCAGGAAAAAGTTCGATGGAGTTGTTTACCTAGAAATGTAGAGGTACTTTGTATGGATCTTGAAATATGTTCTAATAATCATCAAGAATATTGTCAATTTGTTGTCATTATCGGGAGCTTCATTGGTTGGTGAGTCATCTAGCTGCTACAATATTCCTGGAATGTCGAGGCTTAATCATGATCAATGAAATTTTTTTAGCATGGTTGATGAGATTCTCTATCTATTTAGCAGATATCATTGCAACCATTAGTGTAGGCCATCACTCTATTATACTATACCATTGGTTCCATATTCTAACAATCACCTTCTGTGGTCATGACTGATAACTCCCATGTCGATCCCATAAGTAAGGTTTCCTAAAAAGGGCGATAGTTACAAAAAGTGGTGCCACGTCACATCGTAATTCATCTTCAAAATGCTTAATGAAGTAGGTGAGTCTACATTGTCGATTGATCCTTAGTTCATCGACATGCTTCATTCAATTGATGTTATAAGCTTGAGGATGTAGAGTGGTGAAAAGACCTAGTTTCTTCACGAGATCTTTAGAAAAAAAAAAGTTCTTCTTCCTACCATTATTCACAATCAGATGTAATGGATTATTTCAAACTCATATATGTGCATGGAATAGGCACTCTCATTCCTCCTCATCGATGATAGTGGTGGGAGAATCTATTGACAAATATGGATTCAATGTGAGATCCAATGTGGATCCACACCTTTAAGGATTCAATCATGATCTTTTCATCTTCTAAGAATTGTTTAATAGAGTAATAGGATTCAATTTTCTATACCCAATTGTCTATGGATTCTGTGTCAATCTTGCCTTCTAGATTTGGTATGTCGAGGTTCATATGCATTTTGGATGGACTAGTTTTATCAGAGTTTGATCTCGTCAAGAGTCCTTATGATGTGGATGTTAATCACATGAGAATCACATTGAACTAGGAAAACATTTTGATTCGCTGTTGGGCCAGTGGTTTCTCTATGATTTTCTCTATCTCGTCAGATCCATGTCTATCATCTGTTTCTTCAGCCATCTTAGATCTAGTGGTGTGAGTAGAAAAATACTTTGATGTCTAGGATAGTGTATGCTTGGATTGTTTGTTTTGTGAGCATGTTGGAACAAGCATAAGTCAAGTAACTTCAATGGATGTGTTGCCACATGACTTAAGCAAGAAAAAGATATATACAAGCTCTAGTTCTTCTCTGATACCAATAATCCAGGTCTGTTACTAGGTACATGATGGGGACAACAATTCGATGAATAAATCAAGTATTGTTATTGAAGAAGCATCTAAAATATTAATAATAAAAGTAGGGAATACATTACACACATATACATACATACAATATTCAAGGAGTTGAACCAAACTCTATTGTTTCATTGCTCTTTCTTACTTGCTCGTATGATGCTTGTATATTACAATAATGTACATGCTTATATAGATTGTTGAGAATGCTTGGGTGTCTCCCTGTTATGTTTTTAATCTTTTTCAAGCACATTTTCAGCTTATTTTTTTCAGAGTTTCAATTCGAAATATTCAAAAAATATTAGAATCACATATATTAGCTATATAAATTGCATAATTTTGGTGTTATAGAGGTATTCGATTGTTCTGAATCTATTTATAGATTCAAAATACAATTTAAATAAATCCAAATTTGAATTCTATAAAAGAATACCATATTCCAACTAAAACATACAGTAAAGTCCAATGTAGAATAAATAGACGACTCCGACATGTTTTCACTGCTACGAATAGATGCAAGCAAGTTGGGTGAGGCCCATAAAAACTCATTAAAGTGGTTGTTTTATAATAAAACATGCAATGATTTTCTTCAATTGAAATAAATAAAAATAAAAATGTAATTTAAAAACTGTAAGTCACCGAATATTTATTTCCTAGGCTACTCAAGAATTTAGGGTGAATACCCCGAATGCGAGTGTCTCCTGAAATATTTCTACATGTAGGGAGGTGAACATGGAGCTCTCCACCATCCACCACGTTGATCTCTCTTAAATCACTTATCATGCACATTTATTCGCTTCAGCATACGATGTATAGGACTTTAATGAAATCGATATTTTGAACTTTGGGAAGAGTCGGCTATGGTACTATCGAAATCATGCCTCCTCCCAGTGATTTTATGGCCCATTGGGAAGATAATCATATTCTATTTTCAAAACAAAGCTTCCATATTTTGAGGGTCTGCAGTTGGGATTCTTTCATTTTTTCCTTTCAACCTTCTAGTGAAATCCTTTCCCTAAGATGGAACAGAGTCTTCAGCTCTCATCTACTTTCTTTCTTTGGATCTCACTAACCTTGGGTTAGTATTGTTCTTCATTGGCTCCTGTACTTGGAAGAAAGAGGTTTTACGTTTCATTTTTTAGTAGCAATTATGTCTAGACAATTTTTTGTCACCACCTATCATGGAATAACAGTTCGGGGAAGCTATGGAAGTCGGGGACGCAAGGATCCACATATAGCGGTTATGATAGTTCTATCCCTAGGAATTTAACAAATTTGTTGGATAACTGGGAGGAGGAAATGGTGGTGCAATAATTGGTTATTCAAAGAGCCTATATTTGACACAGATACTACTAGTCAATCATGAACATGCTCCCCCTAGTTCTTCATGCACACTCAGGAAATTTCCCAAGACAACAATCCTCCTCCATCCCCATCCTCTACTCTAATTGTAAAATCCTCTTCCTTGTCGGGTCCTTATTAAGTCTCCAAACCACTAGAGCACCATGACATTCAGTTAAATAAGGATCCTTCATTAGTTGTGAAAAAATTGGCATAGCTTCCACAAGTGGTCACAAAAGGATGCATGTGGATCATAAGAGTTTGGTGGACCTCTCTTCCTTAAGGAAAACAGATGGTCTCCTTGTAAAGTAAGCTCCTGACATCCCTTCAAGATACGAGGATTATCGGTTCCCAATATTGGAGAAGAATCCTAAAGAAGCAGATACCATCTTCAACCCCAAGTAATTTCACATTTTTTTATGTCTTTACGTCATCTAGTAGATGTTAGCTTGCTCAAAAGATGCCATACATTTTTTTTATGTTTAGATGCACTTTGTTTCCGTTATTGGAGACTGTATAAGTTTGTTATGTATTCTAGCAGAAACCATATTAGCATACTTTTTGAATTCCCATGCATGGACTATTCACACTCGTAGGCTTGTTTTGTCACCCCATGCATGGGAAAGTTGTCAAAGTTCAATAGTTTGATGTTTTGGATCTGTGAGAAGCCACGGCGATCTCTCGAACATCACAACTCTATCATGCTTGTAATAGTTTTTATATCTTAATATACGTTTTATATAAATCTTACCCAAAAAATAATTTTGGTTAAATAAGTTGTGAAAAAGGAAAGTCACAAATGAATGTCACCCATTTCAGATTGGAAAAAACGAAATCTTATATAGTATGTTATGCGAGAGCATACTTAAAAGTAATTTTCAAAATAAACAAAATAAACTTCTAGAAAGATCTAAATGCTTGCACAATAATTAATGGAAGGAATGTTTAAATACATTCACATGGTCATTTAAGTTCGATGTAGCTTGGGTGGTTGGGAGGAATGATTGTTACCCTCTCCACCTAGGTTCAATTCTCGTAAGTCACATGATGCTCTTGTAAGCCCCAATGTAATGCCTGATATTCTATTGTGGAGCCCCTTTGTAATAATGGTGTTGATGATGTAATATGTCCATAATTTGATTCCTAATTGAATAGCAGGTGTTGGTATTTTCCATGGATTATCCATCTAACAAATGGTGAACCACATTTAAAAAAAAGTTCCATTGAAAAAATCCATACTTCACACTATCAGTCAGTCCCCCCAGAATGGAACTCAAAATGGATAAAAATTGTAATAGTTTTATTTCTTTTGTTTCATCTTATAGGTAATCAAATTTTAATTTGAAGTACTTAAAAATAAATATGAATTTGTAGCCCCTATTTCAATGGCAGATTGGGGTATCATTTGTGGAGAGGTGGGTCAATTCACCAATATCGTGAAGAATAGAGTTGAACTCTTGGCACAATCGCACACAACTACATCCGTCAGCTAGAGGAGAAACCCAAAATAATCTAGGGACACATCTAAGGGAGGAAAATCATCTAAATTTCGAGACTACCACTCTCCAAACATTCCAGTAATACCGAATCCCAAATCCACATCTTTAAGTATTCAATCATGATATTTCCATCTTCTAAGAGTTGTTTAACAAAGTAATAGGATTCAATTTTCTATACCCAATTGTTTATGGATTCTACGTCAATCTTTCCTTCTAGATTCGGTATGTCGAGGTTCATATGCATTTTGGATGGACTAGTTTTATCAAAGTTTGATCTCATCAAGAGTCCTTATGATGTGGATGCTAATCGCGTGAGAATCACATTGAACTGGGAAAACATTTTGATTTGTTGTTGGGCTAGTGGTTTCTCTATGATTTTCTCTATCTCGTCAGTTTCATGTCTATCATCAGTTTCTTCAGCCATCTTAGATCTAGTGGTGTGAGTAGAAAAATACTTTGATGTCTAGGGTAGTGTATGCTTGGATTGTTTGTTTTGTGATCATGTTGGAACAAGCATAAGTCAAGTAACTTCGATGGATGTGTTGCCACATGACTTAAGCAAGAAAAATATATATACAAGCTCTGGTTCTTCTCTGATACCAATGATCCAGGTCTGTTACCAGGTACTTGACGAGGACAACAATTCAATGAATAATTCAAGTATTGTTATGGAAGAAGCATCTAAAATATTAATAAGAAAAGTAGGGAATACATTACGCACATATACACACATACAATATGCAAGGAGTTGAACCAGACTCTATTGTTTCATTGCTCTGTCTTACTTGCTTGTATGATGCTTGTATATTACAATAATGTACATGCTTATATAGATTGTTGAGAATGCTTGGGTGTCTCCCTGTCATGTTTTTTATCTTTTTCAAGCACATTTTCAGCTTATTTTGTTCAGAGTTTCGATTCGAAATCTTAAAAAAATATTAGAATCACATATATTAGCTATATAAATTGCATAATTTTGGTGTTATAGAGGTATTCGAGTGTTCTGAATCTATTTATAGATTCAAAATACAATTTAAATAAATCCAAATTTTAATTCTATAAAAGAATACTAGATTCCAACTAAAACATACAGTAAAGTCCAACGTAGAATAAATAGACTACTCTGACATGTTTTCACTGCTACGAATAGATGCAAGCAAGTTGGGTGAGGCCCATAACAACTCATTAATGTGGTTGTTTTATAATAAAACATGCAATGATTTTCTTCAATTGAAAAAATAAAATAAATAAAAATAAAAATGTAATTTAAAAACCCTAAGTCACTGAATATTTATTTCCCAAGCTACTTAAGAATTTAGGGTAAATACCCCGAATGCGGCTGTCTCTTGAAATATTTATACATGAAGGGAGGTGAACATGGAGCTCTCTACCATCCACCACGTTGATCTCTCTTAAATCACTTATCATGCACATTTATTCACTTCAGCATACGATGTATAGGACTTTAATGAAATCGATATTTCAAACTTTAGGAAGAGTCGGCTATGGTACTATCAAAATCATGCCTCCTCCCTATGATTTTATGGCCCATTGGGAAGCTAATCATATTCTGTTTTCAAAACAAAGCTTCTAGATTTTGAGGGTCTGCAGTTGGGATTCTTTCATTGTTTCCTTTCAACGTTCTAGTGAAATCCTTTCCCTGAGATGGAATAGAGTCTTTAGCTCTCATCTTCTTTCTTTCTTTGGATCTCACTAAGCTTGGGTTAGTATTGTTCTACATTGGCTCCTGTACTTGGAAGAAAGAGGTTTTAGGTTTCATTTTTTAGTAGCAATTATGTCTAGACAGTTTTTTGTCATCCCCTGTCATGGAATCAAAGGTCGGGGAAGTTATGGAAGTTGGGGGCACAAGGATACACATATAGCAGTTATGATAGTTCTATCCCTAGGAATTTAACAAATTTGTTGGATAACTGGGAGGAGAAAATGGTGGTGCAAAAATTGGTTATTCAAAGAGCCTATATTTGACACAGATACTACTAGTCAATCATGAACATGGTCCCCCTAGGTCTTCATGCACACTCAGGAAATTTCCCAAGACAACAATCCTCCTCCATCCCCATCCTCTACTCTGATTGTAAACTCCTCTTCCTTTTTGGGTCCTTATTAAGTCTCCAAACCCCTAGAGCACTATGAAATTCAGTTAGGTAAGGATCCTTCATTGGTTGTGAAAAAATAGGCATAGCTTCCACAAGTGGTCACAAAAGGATGCATGTGGATCATAAGAGTTTGGTGGACCTCTCTTCCTTAAGGAAAACAGAGGGTCTCCTTGTAAATTAAGCTCCTGACATCCCTTCAAGATACAAGGATTATCGGTTCCCAATATTGGAGAAGAATCCTGAAGAAGCAGATACCATCTTCAACCCCAAGTAATTTCTCATTTTTTATGTCTTTAGGTCATCTAGTAGAGCTTGCTCAAAAGATGCCATACATTTTTTTTTAATGTTTAGATGCACTTTGTTGCCGTTATTGGAGACTATATAAGTTTGTTATGTATTCTGGTATAAACCATATTAGCATACTTTTTGAATTTCCATGCATGGACTGTTCACACACGTAGGCTTGTTTTGTCGCCCCATGCATGGGAAAGTTGTCAAGGTTCAATAGTTTGATATTTTGGATCTGTGAGAAGCCACAACAATCTCTCGAAAATCACAACTCTATCGTGCTGTAATATTTTTTATATCTTAATATACATTTTATATAAATCATACCCAAAAAATAATTTTGATTAAATAAGTTGTGAAAAAGGAAAGTCACAAATGAATGTCACCCATTTCAGATTGGAAAAGACGAAATCTTATATAGTATGTTATGCGAGAGCATACTTAAAAGTCATTTTTAAAATAAACAAAATAAACTTCTAGAAATATCTAAATGCTTGCACAATAATTAATGGAAGGAATGTTTAAATACATTCACATGGTCATTTAAGTTCGATGTAGCTTTGGTGGTTGGGAGGAATGATTGTTACCCTCCCCACCGAGGTTCATTTCTCGTAAGTGACATGATGCTCTTCTGAGCCCCAACGTAATGCTTGATATTCTATTGTGGAGCCCCTTTGTAATAAATTTGTTGATGATGTAATATGTCCAGAACTTGATTCCTAATTGAATAGCAGGTGTTGGTATTTTCTACGGATTATCCATCTAACAAATGGTGAACCAAATTTTTAAAAAAAGTTCCATTGAAAAAATCCAGACTTCACACTATTAGTCAGTCCCCTCGAAATGGAACTCAAAATGGATAAAAAATGTAATAGTTTTATTTCTTTTGTTTCATCTTATAGGTAATCAAATTTTAATTTGAAGTACTTAAAAATAAAAATGAATTTGTAGCCCCTATTTCAATGGCATATCGGGGTATCATTTGTGGAGAGATGGGTCAATTCACCAATATCATGAAGAATAGAGTTGATCTCTTGGCACAATCGCACACAACTACATAGAATTCTAGAAATGCCTTGATCCGTCAGCTAGAGGATAACCCCAAAATAATCTAGGGACACATCTAAGGGAGGAAAATCATCTAAGTTTTGAGACTACCACTCTTCAAACATTCCAGTAATACCGAATCCCAAAATGCAGTACTATTCTCCGCCCAAATTTCTTTCCCCTCACTATTGCATTCTACTTCTAAACTCGAGCCATAGGATGAGAAAACTACATCATCTTCCAAAGGTAGCTAGCCAAAAATTCTTCAAAGTTGTACTTGGTCCACTTCATTGCATATATCTAATTTCTATAATATAATATAGTTTATATTATATTATAGAAATTAGATATATGTAATGAAGTGGACCAACACTAGTAAAAAATGCGGAATTAGTGACTACGTGACTAAATATTCTAGTCACCATGGGTTTTTCAAGTGATTTACTACTAAATATAAGCAATTTTGATTGACCCAATTATAAACGACTAATATTTAACAACTAATTTAGTCACTAGTTAACAAATATGATTAGATAATAAGTGACAGAGTTAAAATTGACTAACATAAATGACTAATTTAGTGATGACATAAAAAAAGACTAGCTAGAAGAATATGAATTAGTAACTTATGTTAGTCATTTTTAATTGTGTCATGGAAAATTGCAATTGTGACAATGAAGTGTAACAATTTAGTAAATTTTGTAAATTGTCTACCTTCTATCTTTGAATATGTGCAAGTTAACAATTTTGAATCCAAAATGGAATTTATGGGGTTAGGAATATGTAGTGTTTTTCCTAGGTGGTCAGGATAGTGTTAGGGTGTTGTGGATTATTGTAGACAATGTGATATAGATGTTCTTATTGTTTGTTGGATATAATATTGGGATCACAAATCCCAGATGATATATATGTTGGAAAACCCTTTTTTCTGTAATGGTTCCCCGCACCTCGATCTTCAGAGATCCAACAAAGCAATGGCACAGAATTTCTCTTGACCATCTAGTGTGTGACATCTCGGCAATGAAAAAAATTGCAATTTTTGACAAGAGGGTCTAACTATATATAGATAAATTTAGTTCTAGGGTTCATGATATCCTATTCATGTGTCATAGCTCAACAATAGAAAATATTCCATTTTTTTACGAGGGGGTCTAAATATATATAGATCATTTTAGTTGTAGTGATCACGATGTCCTAGCAAGACACCAAATTGAAGATGTATCTAATGTCTAGTATCTAATTTCTAGAATCCTTTCATGCAATAGTGACTCCATTTTTCCCTCCATTCCATCATCTTGATCTCAAAATAAGTCATAATTAAGAGTGTGATAAGAGTAATCCATTGTCATCATTATATACACTTAAAACATACTCATAAATACATGATATTATTTACTTTAATAGATTCCTAACCTACCAAAAATATCTATTACTAAAATGTCTCATGAATATCACTTATGGTCACCATCCAAAATTATTTTTTCACCCATTTTCATTATTCTATCCCTAGTAGAAAATATTTTAATTGATTTTCTTTATATATATGTTTGAGTTTTTCACAATACTTTAATTTAACATTAATGGCAGATACTATGTTGTGTTGGGAGTGTTCTCGACGTTTTTGTCCTTAATCTAGGACCATCCTTAGGAGACTAAATCAGCTCAAACGTCGAGAACACTCCCAACACAACACATTATCTGCCATTAATGTTAAATTGTAAACTATGTAACAATGAACAATATTTTAATTGATTTCCTTATATATGTTTGATTTTTTTTTTCATTTCTAAATTTAATTGATATATACCAAACCCGCCAAAACCCAGAGAAATATTGAGCATTCCAAGAATTCACCATTGAAGTAGTTCCAAAATGGTTTATCCCTGAGAAATATTGAGCATTCCAAGAAGTCACAATTGAAGTAGTGCCAAAATGGTTCATCATATTTTGATGCGCTCATTTGTTCCTTGCTTCCACTTATTGAGGTAGTAGTCATGTTAATCATTTATTTGGGGTTTGGGCATTGTAAATACCCATTCTAAAGCGATTCAAAATACTAGTAGCAGAGACAAACACAAATAGCATCAGTTCTTATTCGTTAAATTCCGTATTTTAGAGATATAGAGAAAATTCCATAGGAATCTTTTTGCCCAGATACAGTTGACCCTTGAATTGCTCCTAGGGGTGAAACAAAGCCTAAAGTTCAAGGGTAAAAGGAAACTCTTGGTAATTTTCTCCCAAATCACCGGCACCGATACATCCACCAGTGACTTGGTAGGATACAAAGGGAAACTCCCCACTCAGGCTAAATGGATATCATCAGACAATCTTGTTAGCAACTTCCAAAATCTGAAGCAGAAAGTGGGGACACTTTGATCTAAACAGTGAGGAGTTGATGTTTTTAATAGAATATACAGGTTAGATATAGGATTATAATGCAACACAAGAACAATGCTGTCATGTTAATCACTTATTTGGGGTTTGGGATTTTTGGACATGGGAATATTTCTAGATCAGGCCAGGAAAATATATGTTGATACATTGTTAGACTTGGGGTTTTATGTCCATAAGTTGCAATGGGAATAGGTTTACACCATATTAATAGAACTTGTGAGTAGGAATATTGTGAATCTGGTGAACAATCACAAGTGAGTCACTCATACATTTGTTGTCTTATTGATTATCCTTGATAATCTTCTCTTGGGCATTTGGACTGTCTTGTGACACAAGAGACTTATTCAAAGCTTCTTTGCATACTGCAATTTTTTATTTTTTATTTCAAGTAAACCTATTGGAATATTCAATGGATGCTTCCCTAGAATTGTGGATGGCATCCCTAGTCATAATGTAATGCACTTAATCTAAAGGGAATCAAACAGTCTAACCCAAGGGATTTGAACCGAGCATTGCTAGTGCAGCCAAATGCCCAACACCATCATGTTGAACTAATCCCTTAGGTTATATTACACTATGTGACGAGAGATGAGTGAATATTTTCGAGCACTAGTTAGTTATTTTTTCAGCTGACATAACTACTTTGATTTACCCTTCAGATGTACAGTGAAATCTTATGGTAGCAGTTGTGAGCTTTCCTTTATTCAACATGATATGCTGCGAGACATGGCTATCTATTTGACTAGGAAAGACCCTATAATTAATAGACACAAAAGGCTTATTATGTCTCAAAAAGCCGATTATATTCCCAAAACTTGGAAAAAGGTTGCAAAATCTGCATTTGATGCTTAGATTGTTTCCTTCCACACATGTTTGTTGTATTTTTTATCTACCCTTCTAGTTGTCTGTTTGTTTTTTATTGTAAATATTGATTTATCTCTCCTAATCAAAAGTATACTGAATCCTACATCCTACCTACACAATAAAATATGGTATGTTTCTCAATATAATGATTTCTATGTCAAGGTTCGATGGAGAAGAAGGATTTGTGTCAGGTGGACTTTCCAAATGGAAAGGCTCTCATCTTAAACTTTTTTGCAAGTGAATACTTTCTTCCACCTTTCATGGAGTCAATTCCTAATTTAAAGGTTCTTATGATTGAAAATCACAATTCTAAATGTGCTACACTCAAAGGAATATTGGTCTTTTCTTCATTAACTCAGTTGAAAGTTGTTCGATTAGAGAGAGTAATAGTTCCTCCCCTCCAAGAATATTGTCAATCTTGGAAAAAATTAGAGAAATTATCCTTTATTCAGTGTGAGGGTTTTGGGAATATGAGTAGCTTACATTTGGGGTTGCATTTGTATTTCCCCCATATTTCTGAGATCACTATTGATCATTGTAGCAATTTGGAGGAACTTCCTGTGACTGTTTGTAATATGCCTTCCCTTCAACGATTGTCTATCACAAACTGTGATGATCTTCTTAAGTTACCAGATGATATAGGAAATCTCAACTCGCTGCAAATGCTAAGATTGTATGCCTTTTTTAGTTTAGAAAAACTACCATATTTAATTTTTAACCTTCAACAACTACAATTCTTGGATATTTCATTATGTGGGTTCATAAAACAACTCCCACATGAATTGGACCGACTATTCAGCTTGAAATAGATTGATATGAGGGAGTGTTCTGATGTGAAGCAGCTTCCCAAATCGGCTAGTGACTTAAGGTATCTGGTGCATGTCATCTGTGATGAGAATATTAGACATCAGTGGTAAAAAATCGAGGCCTCTACAAATCCTCACCTCAGAGTAGAAGTTGCAGAAGATTCCAACCTGGGTTGGCTTGATGATTGATTTAGTACTATGTCAAATCCATAAGTTTATATTTTACTTGTTGCATCTAGAGAGGGTTGTTGTTATTATTAAATTCGTTCAATGGGATAGACAATTGTAAGGGTTTGTCGGCACTCTTTGTGAATGTTACATCTGTATTTTTCTTCCTTTATTGCGCATATGTATTACGATATGGGACATCATGATCCAAAGATCTCAAAATGGTTGCTTCATGGAAAATCATTTGTCTGTAGGAAAGGAAGTAGATCTTTAATCTTCTAGACTTTTCTATGTTGTTTACAGTACTCTTTCTTTGTTTATGGATCCTTTAATGCTCAAAATGATTCATTTGCTCCACTATTCGAAAATTCCAAACTGATGATCCCATGTATTATAGTACTCTTCAATGTCTTCAAAAAGTGCACCCATGTGTTCTCCCCCACTAGTGCGTTCTACCCCACCCATTATCTCTTTGTCTCTCATCCTCTCACTCTCTTGCCTCATCATGCTCTAGAAATTCACTATTTGGCAATTTTTGTCAAGTTTGTTGACTTTTTTCCAAGTTCTTCCCAGTCAACAATTTCAGACCCAAGTCAAGTCATTAACAAGTCCAATTTCTACAACAATAATAAAAAAATACAAAGATGAGTGAACATTAGGGATAATAAAGCATCTTTAAGAGAACTACAAAAGAAATAAAAGTGTAGATAGCAAATGACAAAAGAGATAGAATCCAAATACGTTTTCCTGATATTATATACCATGAAACATTTCTTTTCATCCCAAACACACAAATATATATCTATATTTTT
This sequence comes from Pseudotsuga menziesii, assembly GCA_001517045.1. NCBI lineage: Eukaryota > Viridiplantae > Streptophyta > Pinopsida > Pinales > Pinaceae > Pseudotsuga > Pseudotsuga menziesii. The sequence goes on from LPNX010223795.1 coordinate 114,459, forward strand.
TGAAAAACATGTCATATTTACCATCAACAAAAGTCATTTAACAGCCTAAATCTCTATACAACTCTTTTCCTCAGTTAGTTTAGGATCAGTGCTTTGAACAAGTGTGAAGTATTCTCTGGCTACTACATAGTTTTCAAGCAACTCCCCATCAAGTTCCTCATCAATAGCCACTGAAGTTGCATGACCACAAACATAAGAGAGGCATCTAAAAAATTACCTCCAAGTTCCAACATGCAGTTGCTTGAAAGATAACTTAAAACAGCTTTTCAAGTATAAATTAAGAAACTATGACTTGAAAACATTTTGACAGGATTCCCTAAAAATAAATAATAAAATCCATTGAGATGGTGTGTTCTCTGTTAACAATTATTATTTGAAATAACAGAGTACATAAATAGATAACACCATTTGAAGTACCACTTCCATGAAGAGTAAGAAGCTTCAATTCCTTTATATACAATGTAATTGTTGCAGGATATAAAAGCCACATTCCAGTTAAGTGTAGAGCTATGAGACGCATGGTTTGAGGACTTCGAACACCTTGCTCAAGAAGCCTTTCAAGGAACTGCATAAGCATAGTTTAGACAACAAATCAAGTGGAATGTACATATTGTCATAAATCACACTAGCAAACAAGAAATAATGTTGAATTTAATCTTCAGATACTCTGTCCTCAAGACATTGAAATAATTCCTTCAAAACTTATTTCCCTACAATATATGTGGTATAATTATACTTTAAGAGTCTAAGACTATTCTACAAGGATGTCCATATAACCTGACATAAAGCCATCTGTTTTCATAAATTTAATTAATTTGGGAAAGCTACTAAGAAGTTACTCAAAACTAGGTTTGTTCGAACCACTTACTTCACAATAATAGACATTGCTGAGATAAGTAAAAAAAATCCATATTTCTAAAACCTGGAAAGAATCATTTTACGGTAAAATGTAAGGCTAGTTAATTGACCAATCAAATAAGGGTTAGTTACTCCTCTGCCAAAGTTCTAGTTAGCCTTCTTGGAGCACTTTTAGAAGATGAAAATCAACCAAAAAAGGGAATGAAATTACGAAGTGAAGATTTAGAATTAGGACCCTTTAACCACAAACTCAAACACACCATTTCCTTCTATGAACATTGAAATTTGTTAATAAACATGTAGGAATACCTACAAATACCCTATTTCCAGTCATACAGTTTTGGTTGTACATATTTGATTCCCTTGTATTTTAGAACATACAGTTAACTCGTAAAAGAGATTGAATCCTTGGAAACCATGTGAGTTTTTAGGTAGTAATGTCTAAGAGTTTGGTTAAAGAAAAGGTATATAAATGAAACCAATTTTCCATTGTAGAATACTTCATTCTATGGATTTTGGACAGCTGGAACACATGAATTACATGTGCATTCTAGGAGTTCATCACAAGTTGTTACACTCTCAAGCTCTTCAAACCCTAGTTAGGGAAACCATGAAAAACATATACACCAATTCCCATCTAGGAATAACTCTTAAACAAAGCTGGTCACTCCACAAAGAAACCTCAACAAGCTAGCACCATCACTTAAATTTCCACCTTGGCTCATACAAAAGATCTCCTTTTCTCCTCAACAAGCATAACAAGTAGCACTAGGGTTTCCAAAACCCCAGTCTTCTTCTCTCAAGAGAAAGAAGATATAACACTTTCTTTATCCCTCTAGGATTTATCACAAACCCTAGCTTGTTTTCCTCCTTAGGATGAAACATTAACCCAAGAATTCCCCTTGAACTTCTCCAAGAAACCTACCACATCAGGACAGAGAGATAAGACAATGAAGAATACACAATAGAGAGAAACTAATGCACTGCACTCATCACATATCTAATACAAACATGTGATGAATGAATGAAAAGACTCTCTCCTTTTATTATTATGAGAGGTAAGGGAGACCAACAATATAAACCAGACTTGTCCCACTACAAGCAATCTTACCCTACACAAGTAGGGTCACATGTGGAGAAATCCCTCTACAAGTGGCACATGCAGAGCTCCAACATGAACACATCCAACAAGCAAGGCTCTAATGCATTAATAAACTTTCCTTCCTCTTTCTCAAGCACCTATGATGAATTGAGATTCTATATATACACATTTTCCCTATATAGTGTGTACTAGAAAATAGCTCATCTCTCTTCATTTCTCAGTACCTCAATCCTCCACCTCCATTGAAAGCAAGGAGATTTAGATTCCATCCCAGCATGTCTACTATGAATCACTATGCTGCAATAAATCTCTTGGGTAACATATGATTTGGTACAATTATGCTTTGTTCAAGCTCTTTGATTCTCTTGGTAGTTATTGGTTAAACTATTTGGAATGTTTTGTTAGTTTGCAATGCATTTATTTTGAATTTTCTTCACCTAAGGTGCACATTCACTTCACTCATTTAAATTAATTTGTTTCTCAACTATCACTCGAATTTCATCCCAAACACTTAAAATTGTTATTTAAAACTCAACTTTTCCAAAGTTGAGTTCCCCGGGAAAATAAGAGACATTTTTCGAGTTGTTTGACTAGTATTTGTACTCGGCATTTTCCTTTCTGTTATATCTGTATTACCTAAGTAATTTCGGGCAGTTGGATGCAATATACAACCATTTAATAACAATTGCTGGTCATTTGTTGAAGGGAGCATTAGCAATCACTTATAGCCTTGTTGTTCATGATATATCAGCTTTAATTAGTTTCCTCCTGGGCTTGAATATCTATTGTCGGCAACTTGTGGTACTCTTGGGTGTCACCTACAGCAAGGAAATCAGCCTCATACTTGTGAAGATTTACCTCAAAGAAGGGAACGAACACACCCATGCATGTAAACAATAGATTAATTTATTTATATCAGCCTGTATGGGCATTGTAGTTTTCCTTATTGGTTGTATGTGTGTGTGGAATGTCACTATTGCAAAAATATTTAAATGTATGAATGTAATGCATTATCATGACTTGAAACTATAAACCAAAATACATCGGAAACCAAATCAAACTCTGGGGACTCAGAAGAATCAGATCTGAATTACAATGGTGTCATGAAGTGTTTGAAGAAACTACAGTCTTATATGTGACTTATGAAACAACTAGCTATTAGATCAGATCAGTGCATTACAGCATAAAAGTGTTCGATAAAGTAATACTCATTCCCAATCCTACAATACATAAAAGTCTATAAACTCTGGATATTAAACTACACTTGCATAAAGATTAGTATTGTTGCAATCCACATAGAGTAAGAAATTTTTTGGAAAGGAAGTTAAACCAAATTTGGACTTTGGGATATCAATGACACTAAGTTACCAGGAAACTTGGGTACGGGGACGGGGAAAAGTACGGGGATGGGGACGCCACTTTTTGAAAAAGGGTACCTGGGTACGTCGGGATACTGTATATGTATGTGTGTGTGTGTGTGTGTGTGTGTGTGTGTGTGTGTGTGTGTGTGTGTGTGTGTCTTTGTCATAGTCACATCATACATGCATATAGATTTCTTCATAAATTATGAATCATGATTCATAATTATAAGTTCGATGATTATTTGAACAATGAACATTCAAATTGAAAATTTGAAACATAAAATTTGATAAATCATAGACTTAGTAGATATCAATTGGAAGACTCGAAGTTTGATCAAATTTGATGAATCATTGTACCAAGCAAATGTAACAGACAATCAAACTCAGACATGAAGGGAGAACACATGGGTTCAAGAGGCCATCCCAGTACTATTTTATTTGACTTACAGTAGCAGCAATAACCATATACCTAGAGGGAAGCTCTAGCATACACTAAAGCCATAGCAATACTTTTCACTCTTGCTGGAAGAAGGAAACATGGTTTTGATTACAAATAAGGAAGGCTACAAGATGCAAGGATCTTGAAGCCAATGCTAAATTTGAACCTGAATCTAACAGGGAGTATTGTAGATTCCTGATCTTCTATCACTCCCAGTATTGTTTTGTTTGACTTACAGCAGGCAACAATAGGGATATATCTAGAGGGAAGCTCCAGCATACAATAAATACATAACAACACTTTCCATACTCCTGCTGGAAGTAGGAAACAAGGTTCTGATTACAAAGTTGAAGCCAATGCTGGATTTGAATCCGTATCTAACATGGAGCATCAGATTTATGAAATTTGCATGATTCTCTAGTTCTAGGAAATCAATGCATGCTACTCGCTTGGTTCCACCATAAACAGAATTTAGCCAAGGGAAATGGGGACATGGGTCATTCAAAAGTATACAAAATCATTTGAAGTTGTTAGTAGATGTGACCTTCCTAACAGTATGCAATTTTGTAGTTTTGAAGAACCAATCGAGCATGTATGGATTTCTCTTTGGGTGATCTGTACTTGAGTGATCTGTCTTTGAGCCTATATGGATTTCTCTTTAGGTGATTTGTCTTTGAGTGCATTTCCATGATCGTTTCTACTGATCATCATCGTGTCAATGAGGATAATGAAAATGGAGAGGCTTCAGATTATCTGCCTTCCCACTCTAAACATGAAGATGGATCGTTTGAGGTAGAAAAACTCCTATGCACTTGAGATCCAAATTGAAAAGAGATAATCACTGTGGAAAAAGGAAATCTAAAGCTATGTTAATTGTTGAAATTATGTCCAGTACTCTAGTCGAGCCTCTAGCATCTTTCCATTCCTTTGGCTCCAAGTTAGTCGTTAGTGAAAGTAGTCCTTTCTCTTAGATTCTCAATAATGGGAACTTGAAAAATGATACAGTAATCTTGAAGAACATCTTTAGTTGATGAAAGAGCACTTAGCCATTTAATATGCTTCAATTCAACATCCATCTAGTAGAATTGCTGCAAGTTCTATGCATTTAACGACCTTCTTTAAACAATATCATTTCAAGTACTATTCCATTAATACCTTGAGGTCTGTATTTGTCTCACTTTTCCCTACAAATACCTATCTATCTCTCTCTCAGGTATGTCCATTGTTTCATTAGTGACTTGTCTTCTAAGAGAAAAAAGTGCAATCGTAATATACATCTGAATATAGAAATTAAGGAAGGTATTATAAGAAAAAAGAGAGGTTTAGATGCTAGTTAATGTGTATTATTGATTTCATTTATGGAATGCATCTATTATTAATGCATATTGAGGTGTCATTAAGGATCTGTATGGCTTCCATTAAATGGTAATACATGTTTTTTTTTTGCATTGAATTCTTATGCAGGCCATAAGATGCTTCATCATTTCAAAAAAATGAAAGTATAAAGAATAGGTGTTATTTTTGTTGTAATTCATCCCATGATTTTCAACCTTTGTAATATCTAGAATGTCTATTAGTTATCAAAAGCTACCATATGCTTTAATATGGATTCTTTCTCTTGCATAAACTTTCAAATGCGCATGTACTACACCACAGAACTTTGTACTCATGTTTGTTTGTTGCAGGTTTCTCTAGATCTTGCTTTTGGCTATCCAGTTGTGGTTAATCCATATGAGTTGACTTCTCTGACAGCATTGGCAGCTGTTGAGATTTGACTTCAAGATTGAGTTGGCAGCTGTTGAGCTATTGAGCTTGAAGGTTTCTCTAAATCTTGATTCTAGTTGTACAGTTGTGGTTGAGCCATCTGTGTTGACTCCTCTGACAGCATTGGCATTTGTTGAGCTTTCACTTCAAGATGGAGTTCCTCTAGTAACTTTATACTCTTTACCCTAATTTTTTTTTTGGAATGAGTCTTATGGTCCAGAAGGCTTGGGTTATCAACTTAGTTCTCTTGATTTTTTTTCCCTTTTTGAAAGTCTTCTAACATAAATTAATTTCATAATAAAATAGAGGATATTATTTCTTGTCACTCACTTGAATAATTAAATGGAAATGGGAATTATTTTTAAGCATTAATATGCTTATGGTTGAAATGTTAGTGGGAAAACACTAAGGTTGTTTCAATTGATACTATTTTTTTCAAAAGTTATATACTCTTAATTTTTCTCCAAATGAAATACTCAAAATCAATATGCTTCTATGAATTTCCTAGACATCACTTGTCTCATACCATAGACAATTTCATTACGTACATCAATACAGGAATGGGTAGGCTTAAGGGTAGTAGGGTATGCCATAGACAGTTTCATTACACATCATAATGCTATTGTAGTTGAAATGTTCATTTGTTTTGCTTACCCTTTTTGATCCATATGCAATGCTGAATTTGTGATGATTGATTATGTTTCAGGGTAAGGGAACAAGAAGTTTTGGTAAGAGGAGAAATAAGCCCCACACTCTTTGTATCTGGTGTGGTCGCCGAAGATTTGATATCCAGAAGAGTAGATTCTCTGCATGTGCCTACCCATCAAAGCACATCTATAAATGTAAGAAAACTATTCTGAGTCCTTATCCTTTCTTTTGGGATCATGTTATAAGTAATGCAATTGTGAATGAAATTTTCTTGTTTGTGTAAGAGAGTCTACTAGTTTGTTATCCTAAGGTGTAGTAGTGGTTCTTATGAAGCTTCCATCATGGTATGTAGTCTTGAGTAGTGTAGTGTGTGCCATGTTGAAATAATTCCCCCATGGGATTTTCCCTGAAGTTCTGCACCATGTAGAGCAAGCTTCATTTGGCTTAGGTGATAGGTCTTATGTGTAGCTAATACTGCGAAATTTTTCTAGGACTTATACCCATGCTTCTTACCTTTGAAATTCATGTCATGTGAGGGCAAGGAAAACTAGATATTTGAATCCCTTGTGGTTGGATAAATACTATGTTGACTCACCAGTGAACTATCTTCCTCCTAATGTTTCCATGGGGTTTGAACGGTACGAAGTCCTTGAGTATGGGTTTACGTGTGGTTCCTCATTAATTTTTTTAAATATCAATGCTTTGGAATGAAAGCACTCTCATTCTTTTCCCTATCCATGAAATAAAGAAATTATCAGAAGTTATTTTTTATGAATAATTTCCTTTCATATACCCTAAAATATGGCTGGGTCTCAGAGAGAATGGAGTGATTCATGTACCCTACTTCTGTCGCTTATTGAAAAATTATTTGAAAGTGTTTAATTTTTAATTTTCCATTACTAGGTTGCAAGGAAAACCATCACAAGAATTAGATACAGCTGGTTCAAATGCCCTAAATTCTAAGGCAAATATGTTATAACTACTATACTAATAAAAATTGTGAGCAAATAGTTCCAAGAGTACAAAATAAGCACCATCAATGTGGATGCAGTCCACAAAATGGTAAACACATATATCATAAAAACAAAATATTATGCAGCTACAGACACCATACCAATGGATGGAAGATTATTTTTTATCAACACCAATAACCCATGGTTTGTTAGTTGAGAGGAGAAATCCAAACATGAGAGTTCAGAGTTGTGCACACACATTCCCAATTAAGATAAAGATATATAATTAAAGATTTACCATTCTTTATTAAAATGGAAAAATACATGATAGTCCCAAATGTCAAACTTTTGAAAACTATGACACAAAACCTAGTTTGTTATGTGATTGTTGACACAAAACATCTTTGATATCTAACAAGATGTATGCATTGATATTAATACAAATGCATCAAGACAATGTTACATCCTTGACATTCCCTAATGGTCTTGGAAGATTGTAGGGATTCCTAGATTTTGGTGTGAAAGCTATGAAATTAGGTGCATGTGGTGTTGTATTTGCCAAATTTTGTAGATATTTTCGGGCTCTACATTGAGACCCAAGGATGTTCCTCCTTGAACCAAGGTTCTATTCTTGGTGTGTGGGGCACCCAATTGTTAGGGTGCATGGTTTGGTGTGCACATATGAGGGAACTGAGGTGTTCTATACATGGCCATCCATGGCTGTGCTTGGATCAATTGTGATCATTGTCTCAATGCACATTCAATCCATGTTTTCACCCAATTTTGGATTTGGATTTGGGACCTTCATCTCTCACCCATCATTATCCTTCCATGGCTATATCCCAATGAATGTTAATCTATACAATTCATCAATGTGGTATGGATGGGGTGCCTTGCATACAATAAAAAACAATCTAGAAGGGACTAAACTTGTGCACAAGTCTCTCCAATTTTCAACATACCATTAGAACTAGGTATTTTGATTTATTAGTGATGAAACAAGGCCTAAGACAATGTGTGGCTTAAGAAGTGTTGTGGAATATAGCAATCCATATTTTTATGTCAAACTATTTAATAGTTCCTATCATGAGCAATGGCCGAGGGTTGGTTTTGGAATGGGTTCCTACCTTGTTCAATTTTGTATATGATATTAGAGCCATGTGTAGTCGTTGATTAGTAAAGATTCCATAATGAAATCCACCCCTGGATTCATAGACTATCCAAGTTTCAACATAGTAAAGGGTGTTTGTCATGAAAAAGGAATGTGACTTAGTGGTATGGTTGAGAATCCTACCAGCAAGTCCAATTTTTATCAGAAACACCAATATCCGTCACAATGAATCTTATTCTATACGATGCATCCATTCATATAGGTCCTAATGAATCTTATTCTATATAATTCATAAATGTGGTATATATGAAATCCCTTGCCCATAGTAAAAATCAATTTAAGAGAGACTAAACCTGTGCACTACTCTCTCCAATTTTCAACATGGTATTAGAACCAGTTAGTGCAATTGATTCATGATGGGTTAGTGATGAGATGTCCTAGGACAAAATGCATCTTCAAATGCATTGTGGAAGATATATGTCCACACCTTGATGTTAAACTGGTGTAGGGTAGCTATCATGCACAATGGTCGAGGGAAAGTCCTCAATAAAGGCCTCAAAATGAAATCCACCCCTTGATTCCCAGTATATCCAATTCTCAACATGGTAATGTGTTCTTTTAATGAAAAATGCATGTAGATCAGTTGTATGGTTGAACATCCTACTAGCCCGTATAATTTTTACATAAACTCGGATATCCATTAATCTAGGTAACAATGAATCATGTTCTATCCAATGCATCCATTCATATAGGTCTCAATGAATCTTCTTCGATACAGTTCACTAATATGTTAATACAACCAGGTTTAGTAGTTGATTGGTAAAGTGTCCCTATCATGAAAAGGGCATGTATCTCAATGGTATAATAGAGAATCCTACTAGCCAGTCCAATTTTTAATAGAAATTGGGATATCCATTAATCTAGGTGACAATGATCCCTCTTGTATATAATACATCCATTAATATATGTCCCAACGAAGTTATTCTATGCAAACCATCAATGTGGTAAGCATTAGTCCACAATAAAAACAAATAAGAGGGACACAAATTGTGTACTATCCTATCTAATTTTCAACATGGTATTGCAACCAAGTATTGTGGTTGATTGGTGGTGGCCACAAATCCTAGGCCAAAGTTTAGCTGGTGAAACACAATCTACCGTGATAAATAGAAAACTAACTTGTGATTTCAATAAGTGGGAATGCAAGTTCAAAAACTAAAGTAAAAAACTCAATCCATTTCTACTGACCTGGCCCATACTAATCAACAACTCTCTATACATGAGATTCACAGGAGTGGAGACCATTCTCTTTTTCTCTATACTAGTAAAAGCAGTAATGAAATATAGTTTCGTATTTTTCTTTTAGATGACCATGCACCATGAAAATTAGAAATAAGAGCATGGTTACTAGAGTATCCCATTTCATATGCAACAATTTATTTCTTGAATATGATTGTGGAATTCCTATCTTTAATTAGAATACTGATGTTCGACCGCTTTTCTAAGGTTGTGGAATTTTTTCTGGTGCAATCAACTAGAGAGGTCTTCACCAATTTCTTCAATGTTAATAGTGCTAATTAATATTGGAGATTTGACTTCCCTTAACTTTATCTCCTAATGGAATCTCTAGGGGATTGCATATTGCGTGAGTGTTCTATTTTCCATACAGACCTTAAAAACTATCCACTCCAAAGATGCATGTTAGGGAACTTCCTCAAAGTATAGATCATATCACTTTCTTAATAAGGTGTCATTTGTAGATTGCAATTATTTAACATGTGGTGTGTTCTTTAACATGTAGAAAAATAAACCACAACACATTTATAACAAAAATCTTAAGGATATATTTATGGTCTCATGTAGGTGTTTATCATGGATCAGAATATTTTAGTGAGTGTAAGGGTTTGTTTGTTAATAAAAAATATGTTTTCATTTGTTGTTACTTGTTGAGGTTTGAATTATAGTCACATTTTACACTATTTTAGTTGTCTCTCTAGTATTGAGGTTTGGGTTCTTGTTTTGATAAAAGAATGCTTGCATTTTTTTTTGGTAAGAGGTAGAGTATCTACTCCTATGCACAAGAATATTCATAGTGATGGACACATCTTAACTCATGGCCACCATATCGCATGTTTAACGAAATAGTAAGAAAAACCATATAGACTAGAACCTTAGAGGGAGTGGTGAAGCAGAGAGACTCTGTACTAATATTTGCATCTGCTTCGGAAATGGGGTTGTTGACTGGTAACATCCTGGCTCTCTTAAGTGTGACCCTTGTCCCCTTGTTCTTTGCATTCCTTTGACCCTTTCTCTTATCTCTGAATGGTGTTTAGCAAGCAGTAATGGCTTTCATTAATTTTAGGAATCTCTTTCAGGATGGTGCAGGTTGAATGAGAAAGTATATGGCATTTATTCTCCTTGAGAAACTCATGTTTGGGGTGCGGTTCCAAATTCCAATTCCTTGTCAATTTAGTTGTTGTGAGTTGCAGCTCTTTTGGATTGAACATTTTCTTTCAAATTCTCTAGCTTTTGGATTTTGATGGTTTTGTATCTACCAGTGAACTCTTATGCTATGTGAAATACTTTAGAGTTGTGTCCCTATGCGCGATTCCTTGATAGTAGAGAGAAATAGTAGAGAATCCCCTTAGCTAGACATGATGGAATATACTTACCTAGTCACCCCTTTCACTCGTACACTAAAACTTTGTCTCCTCGTTTTGTCACTTTGTTAATAGGGGAGGGTGAGAATATGCCACTAATTGTTGTCTTGATGGAGAGATCACATACAAGTGAGATCATCCCAAATGAAAATTACGTCAAGGCCAAACACGAAGCCCAAGAAGTGGGATCTGTAAAATGGCAATGTAAATGTAGTTAACTGGTGTGATAAAATAAGATAAGATAATTTTATTAATGTCTGACTAATGGACACAAAATTAGGTCAATGGGGTTGTCGAGTACAATCATTTTTTTACAAATCTGGAGTATGTAAAGGTCTCATATAAAAGGCAATATTTAGTAAATATTTGCATGTCAATGCAAGGTCCTTACAAAGACATCATTCTAAGGTAACTTATTTGGGATATACTAAGGAGAAAATACAACTCCATAAAAACTCTTCTTAAGTATTTTATTGGCTCTTACTGTATGGATCTCCTGCCCTATGTTTGGAAGGTGGAGGACTTTAGGATTCCTCCTGTATTTTTGTCTTGGTGTGGGTCCAGTTCCACTACTTCCTCCCTTTCCTTCTTTAGGTATGTGCTTTGTAGATCAAGACAGGTATCCTTAACCGTAATCCATTTTTTCTCTAGAGCACTCCACTCTTTCCACTATGACTTCCACTAAACTTATCCTATTCATGTTATTCCTTTGTCCATGTTGTGGAGAATGAATGTGATTGGGAGATCCATAATTCTCCATAAATCTCTGCCCTGAACTATATTTTTCTCATCATTCCTTGTTGAGATTTTTTTTGGAGGCAGATCAAGATTGGTGGGGATTGATATCCTCCTATTCTTGTCTTACCCTACATGAATGTTTAATTTTCCAATATGTAGGGCTGTTGGGTGTTATGCTAGCACCTTTTGCAGAGGAATATTCTTTCCCCTTGACCCAACATGCATTCACCATTCATTATATTTGGAATTATGATCACCAAAATATGGATAAATAGGTTGAGTACATTTATAACTACACCTTACTGGCTCATAAGGCTCATTTATCTCAAGAATATAACATGGGTGCCCCTACATGAATGTTGACCATACCCACTATGGAGGACTATGTCGAATGTGCTTAGTATGGAGGATTGTAGATTGTAGTATGGAGAAAATAATGCTTTGTTGACGGGTGTATTATGACTATGCATGCAACGGGGGAGACAACCCAGACCAGGATCCTTAGAGCAGGATCCAAGCTGTTTGGGATGGTTGTTCTCGACGGGTTTAAAGGCTCTGTTAGCCTGAAGGTTTACACTATGTAAAAATCTAAGAGATAGATCTAACACTATTGGTTATTATTAGTCAATGTATATATGCCTGTACATATTAACAAATGTTATTATTTACATTACTAATCAACTGAATTAAATTAGTTTATAGAAAAATAAACAACTATTAACAAGTTAGATTAATAACAAAGATACATGATATACATCTGTACATAAACCAATAATGAAAAGAATAATCTACATATGACAATGAGTATGAACATCTGATTGAAATAGATTTTTTAAACAATATAGTAATCAGAAAATAAGAACATATTAACTAAACCTATGTACTATCCTGATCAGGAGCAATACGAATTAACCGAAATCAGATCTGTTAACAATGACTATCAATAATCTTGACAATATTCAAAACAAATTTAGAAATTATCAAGATCAAGCAAAAGGCATATACCATGTACGTAACAATGACAGTCATTAATTTACAACATAGCATTTATTAACAGAATGATATTCAACATGAGTCGATAGCTAGAAAATGATATATTTGCACAATTTCAAAAGTGAGATTATGACAAACATGTATAATATTGAAAAACAGTAACAAGACTATGGATAACATACACATGTGTTAAGCATAAAACAATAAACATAAATATAATTTATCACCAGTTTAAAAATCGCATCTGGTAACAGAAAGCTGTCTCCAGTCACCAGAAATCAAACTGCAGTCTTGTTGTCTCTTTTTCATAAACCATCGACCCCTTTAACCCACATGCAATCTCCCCTTAAATACATGTAATCTCAAAAGAGAAACAGTCCTAAAAATCGGAGATAGCCAAATCGAACCCTCTAACCAATTCCCATTAAAAATGACAAGTAAGACATGTCATTTTTCCATATACATAAACGCCAAGAAACGGTAAAGATTCGATCCATGAAAATCGAAAATCACAACGATGAAACAACACCTGGAAAGTATGATATTTGATTCATTTCGATCATGTGGGTGATGATCCAAAAACAGACAACCATCAAAATCTGAGCACAAACAGTAACCATATCGCCTACATTACAGCACACGAAAATAATATAATTAGCACATATGCAAAAATCAAAATGACAAACAATATATGATAAACAAAAATAAAACGAATTAATACCTGTACAGAAATAACCTGATCGTCAATCCGTCAAAACTTCAAAATTAAAAACCAACAGCAAATACACCCAACAACATTACAAATTTACAGGCGCATTGAAAACTTGGATGTTCACACCACTAGACTGACAAGACAACTGAGCCTTAAACTGCATGAGTGCAATCTGAGCATTAAGCTCTCGGAGCTTTTCTTCTTTCTTATCATTCTCATCCTGTAGTTTGAGAACTCTTATGATCAACTTATTCTTGTGATTTTTCAAGCGTAAGAGCTGTTTATCAGTCACATCCACTTTCTCCTTTAACATAACGTTATCAGCCTTCATCAAATCAGGATTTGCTGCTACTTCACTAACCCTTTCCTCCATTCTGTGAATTTTGTCTAAAAGACAGTTAACAAATAGAGGATGCATCATACCATCAATGCCATAAGAACCGGGTGAGCTTGACTTTACATGCTTCTCTTTAGTTGGATGACCAATAACAGGATCGACCTGTATTCCTTTATCAATCACAGGAGGATTACCATGATCATGGTTCAAATTGAACTCATGCTCGACAGACTGATCATTCACAGGCAGACTGGGATCTTCAGCTTCATCATCAATCACCACAGCCTCAATATGAGCGCTATCAGATACGGGAGTTTTGACAGACTAGCCTTTTGTCATACTCCTGGTGAATCTACCCACCAACTTGGCCTTCGATCGGTTTCTTCCCTAATTACCATTTTTATCAGTATTATTTTGTGGCGTAATCGGAGATGAGAATCCCCTCACATGTTTAGAAATCGTGGGAGTAACAACACTTCTCACTGGAGCAGGAATAGAATCACTGCAGGGTTCAGGACTCATACAAGCAGTAGGGTTTGCCAAGGGTTTATGTGAAGGAGAAACCAAAACTGAACTTGGCTCTTTGTGCTTGTTGCACTCCTCGGGGTTATCAAACATACAGTAACAAAAAGAGGAAAATCCATTGGACTCAACTAATTCATCCTAGGACCGGTTCAACTTCGACAAATCTCTATCGATTAACATATGGACGAAGCCATGGTGGAAGAGACTATGACTGACATGTTTAGGACCCTTTTTGATCGCATTAGACATCTTAAACAAAATATGAAAAAGATAATAAGGTAAGTTCAGCGGGAAACCTATGAATGCAGACATAAGCCTGAGATGATATACGTACGCTGATGACAGGCGGCCTTCGCAAGTCAAATATCTGTGGATCAAATCCAGAACGGGACGCCACTCCTTTTTGAAGTACTTCCGAGCTACCCCGGTTTGAAATGAAACATCCTGGAAGGGGTTTTTAAGAAGCTACCGCCACTCTGTTATATCCATGCGTTTATATTTAAACCATTTCTCGCCTTCTAGTGACAGACCTGTAGCGAGCACCACTGATCTTTCATCAACCCTGAAACGGAGGTCACCTACTTCAGCCTGATCAGCCAGGGAGAGAGCGAAAAACCTTGTGACTTCGGGGTTTGAATCAGAGAATTTACTTATAAATGGCATCCACCCAATAGCCTGAACCTTTGCTAACATCTCAGGGTTCGCATCCGGCAATTTCATTTCGCAAGGATCTACCCTCACCACAGGCGCCATGACCGACCGTGTCAAAGCACATAAACGCACACAAAAGAAGTACCACAGCTCGACAAAAGACAGAAAACCAGATAATGAGCACTCGGGATAAATCCTGAGTAAGAATGAGAAATGAAACTCAAACCCATGATAAGGAAATTAGCCATGAACGAACGTGGACTGCACCCTTGTAATTTCGGCATGGACGAGAGCATTATCACTCAGAAAGGTAATTGATTAATGAGGAATGACGGTCGAAGACTCCAGATAACTCCTATTACCATTATTTATACGGTGTGACTGATATGAGACCTCTCGCTGTACACGAAACAGATGTTCCATTGGGAGATAGCCACGATGGAGGACAAGTACTGAGCGTTAAATGTGATAGACAAGTTTCAGTACCAAACTAATGATACCATATCGACTTTGCAACAGGTAGATCAAAATTGGAGGCAACGGCATGAATTGAAATGATGATAGACCACAATACACATCATCCTTATCGTAAGTTCAACTTACCGTTCAAAGGTGGCGGATGATAAATCATAATACAAACCATCCATTCGAACTTAGACTTTGGAATATGAACTACATAAAAATCGGCATTAAATCGCTATGGTAGTATCAACTATGGTTTGTAATCAAAGGATATGGCGGATATAGCACGTAAAACCTCTGGCCTCCGACACTATAGGTTTTACTAAAGTCATAACAAACCAACCATGCAAAATCATTAATCAACCTTGCAGTAATATTTATGGTAATGCGAGAAATCATACCAAGATCAACCATTATGATATCTCAACCTTATCAACCATGATAATAACAAAATCAAGCAATAAATCAATTTATAATGTTTTTGGATAAGATTCAATGCTAGGATGACGATAACCAATATGAGAATCATTTATACTCATCCTTTGATTTTTTAAGTATAACTCTACCCAAACAATAGCTTCATAGTAGTGATTTCGTTAATTTAATATAGTTCACAAAGGTTGTTTAAAAATATGGAATCTCACTAAATCAGTAGCTCAAGGAAAACCACCCTTTCAATAGCTGGAAATTCATTGGATTTGTCCCTTTAAAATTTGAACATTTCCTCAAACAAAATAGGATTTTGTTTGATGAAATAATGTTTTTTTAAAGGCTGTTGAGCAGGGGCACAACATGCTTGTATGTTAAATTGGAGAAAATGATAATGTTTTTTATTTTATTTTGGTTGGAGAAATTGTTATTTTATGTATGTCTCTAAAGTTCAGTAATTTTGTCCTATTTTCAGATGATGAAAGAGTCCCAGAGCGAAGACACCATTATTGTTCGTTGGGATATTGCTCTCAACAATAAGCACATATCATACTTTGTCTTCCCAAAGGTGCTCACCCCCAAAAAAATGTTACCAGAATAATTTATTTGGATTTTCTTAATATGTTAAAACATCTTACTGTCCGGGTTACCTTTTTAGAGATTTGTGACAACTTAAAAAGGTGGGTTACACTACAAATATTTTAAACTTCCTATTATATTTTTTCAAGAGGATAATGAACTACGTTTGGTACCCAGTGATGAGTTGTGTTTGTGTTATTCTAGGGATGCATCTTACCCTTCCTGGCAGTTTGTTGGACACGTGGTATGATGTACTCATATTCTTTATTACTTTGCAATTTTTCAAATAAACTATCCATGGTTTGGTAGGCTAAAAATTATGACATAGGTGAAAGATTTCTTTTTAATAGGAGAAATAGTAATAAGAGATTTATGAAAGTTAATATCATAATGTTGATAACTAAAATGCAAATCGGAATGCTTTGTTTGTGTTTGATACTTTTCAGATCAAACTGACTACCCAGGAGGAGGTTGCACTTGAGTTGCGTTCCGGTCAGGTGACATGATTTGTTTATTTTTGCAGCTCAGTTATTTGTAATGTTCGGCATATAGAAAGTGCTTCTATGATCTCATTTATAGTATTGTTTTTTTTTCACTATGACCTATTTTCATGTTAATAGGGGGTTCCCATTAATATTGTACATAATTTTAGTGTGGACTTCGTTTGGAAGAGTACAAGATTTAATCGTATGCAAGCATCCATGAATACATTTGTTGTAGATGAGACTAGTGTTAGTGCGTAGGAAGGCTACACCTCTCTTAGATGAAACATTATTTTGGCATGAATTGTTTGTTGACTAAAGTTGTAGTATATTTCATTGACATTTAATTATTTGTCTCATATGTTTTAAGTTATTTTCATAAGATAATCATTTATTCATTATGGAATTCATGTATCATTTCACTAGTATTGCAGTGATTATTTATTCATGTTCTTTGAAATGAATGCTAATTCAGAACTTGTTTTCATAACTGTTACATAGTTACATATATCACCGGTTGCTAGGCCATGAAGTTGAGGTTCAAACAGTTTGTAATACTCTACCTCGTCGATGTGGGGCCTCAAGTTTGTCAGAATTGAATGCATCTCAAGTGCATTTTTAGCTACTATTATGTATGTTTTAGTGCATTTGAATTATTGCTAGTTTTTATTGTAAGTCTCTTTTTAAAACAACAATTTCTTTTGGCTTAACTTCCAGACACTTGATGTATCTTTTGTTTGGGTCAACTCCTAAACATCTCACATTTAAATTTAGAACTATCATTTTTTAAAATTGTTTGGTTCTGACACTCTCAGGCTCCCCTTGAATTCTTAATTTTTTACTGGTGTGTAAATTCATACGAACCTAAAGAATGACTTTGGATATTCTGGATTTTCATCCCACTACCCTCAGTTGAGATCAGACTAGTATAACTCCTTAAGATTATATTGTCGGAGTAGTATAAAGTAGAATCATTTATCCTTGTTTGTGATATTTTACCCCCTCTACGGAGTAAAATCTGCATCCCTCTAAGCTTGTGTTACCCATTCTGAGATGCATCTGAATTTGATCCAGGTTTCACTATCATGCATATACAGTCCTTGGGGTAATCAAACCCTCCTCTGCTTCCCTCCAAGCTTTTGTTACCCATTCTGAGATGTATCTGAAATTGATCATGGATTCACTATCATACATATATTGTCATTGGAGTAATCAAACCCCCCTTCCTTAGATCTAGGGAGCAACTGATGCCTTATGTAGTCCTTTGATATTTTTGGTGCCCAAAATTGTTTATACTTGACTCAACAAATGTTAAGGGGTTTATGATTTTTTCTTTCCATTATCTCCTTCATGTTTATAGTTTTAGATCCATTCTAGTTAATCCTATATCTTGGAGTAGAGAGAGAGACAGGAGATCCCTTCAATAAATAACCTACAGATTCTGAACAGAACCAGTAAAGGGAGATTGCATGAACCCTCCGGAGCTTATCAATATTGATATTCATAAAAATAAATGCATATAATGGTTTTATTTATTCCAACTCTAAATGCATAGTGAACAGGAACAATGAAACACAGCCACTAGGTTCAGATCTGATTTCAAAATATAAAATGCAGATGCATACTAGGATTTATCATACAATGTAGATTTTTGGGGCTCCAATATCAACGAGTACATGGGTAAATCAGAGTACACAGGTAAATCATACAAGAAACACATTTTAGGTGAAAATCGCAAGTACATGCCAAACATGCATACCATCATAATGAAGAGTACTTCTGGAGTGGGTACCAAGGTTTTTTTTGGAATCCTCCAGGGCGCAATTAGGTGATCCATGCTGTATCTAAGTATTGTGAAATTATTTGAAGGTCCCTACAGAAATATTCATCACGAAGGTGTACAAGGGAGTGAGGTAAGGCTATCCTCAAGGAAATTCCAGCTTGTGAGCCATTGTGCCTCTGTCCAACCCCAGACATTCCCTTTCTAGCCTCCCTTCGATTTAAGCAAGTCATAAATAAAAACCCCCATTTAGCATGGGATCCATTTCATTGAGTGAAATAGCCCACCCTCTCCCTTGACTTCCTTAGGAAATACGCGGAAACAACCTTTACCCTAGGATCGAGTTCATGGGCTGATATCTCCTAGCCTCTATCTCTCGACTTTATTAAGCAACACATGAAAATAAATAACACTCACAACTTCAATAACCATGAAATTAAACTCAAACAAAATTAGAATAACCAAAAAATAAAACTCCAACATAATCAAACCATGACCATGGGACCGATTTCATCAAAGAAATCGCCCAGTCTCCTTCAGTTAGTAAGATCTGACAGTCATGCATAAACAAATGCATCCATAAGTGTGTGACCAAAAATATTCAGTGTGTAGAGAAAGTATCTACCAATTTCTTGTATTTGCGTTTCCGCAAAAGGAAACAAATGAATCAACAAACAATACATTGAACTTCTCATTCCCCCTCCCCTTTTTTCCCTCTTTCCTGGTATTTTTAAACTATTATTTCCTTCCTCCCCCTTTTCCTCTGGCACATGTAGTACTAAACTAGCATTATATATTATTTTTTAACATTTGATCTCTCCTTTAGTACATAATCCTATTATGGGAGAAAAATATCCATCTCTGTCCTTGTAGAAATATATGTCACAGATTTACCACTATTTTCCCATGTAAAAGAGTTGCAGATTTAGTGTTATCCTCTCACCTAAAGTCTAGATCATTAGTGGTTTGTTAGATATGAATTTCATTATGGATTTAATAATACTCTGTGTAAAAAAAGTAAAGTTATTTAATCATAACCTTCGGGTGGTTTTCGACTATCACACTTAATCATTAACAATTGCATTAATCGCCTTAAAAGATTATTTAACTAGGCCATGAAGGGTTCCCCTTTTTATTGTTTATAATACCTATTAGGCATAAAAATAAAACACTTTGTTTAATTATCCAAGGTATCATGATTTCATCTTTTCGTTATACCCTATCAAGACTTTCAGTTCTTTTGTTAAATATACTTACGCATAACCTTCGGTGTCTAAGGAAATCATGTTTCCTTAACTAGAACCTTTCATATCTATAAATATATATTTGTCCCTTCCTATATTTTGACATCTTCTTTCTACTATTGATAATAAATTATTTATTGTTAAAGGCTGACTGGGATGTTGTGGGTATGAAAATGGTACGTACCATTCACCATTTAAGCAGGAGAAAAGTTGGTGAGTGTTATCGTACTATTAAAGAATTTAAGTACCCAGTGAGGATCTTTAACTCGCTCCTCTTTTGTAAGTTCAAGAAACCAATTAAGACAACAATTATCATTACAATATTCCCTAAAATTTTACTCATCCTTTACCATTCCCCTTGTGGATTCGCCGCTAATCATTTTTTTTGTTGTGTCAATCTTTTAGCCTTCTAATCCAGTCGGTTGCATCAATAATATTTTTCTTTTGGGAGTAAGGTTGATACTTACAGTGTTGTTTTACATACATTTTGAGTTCTTGGGTTGAGGTATAAAGGGGATGTTACATCCTTCCCCCGTTAAATTTAACACCATGCTCGGTTTTATATGTTTGTCAAGCCTTGTCCTTACTTCTTCTTCAGGTCCTCATTGCTTCCTTTCGCATTCTTTAGGAACGTAACCCAACTTTTGTGGTTCTTTAACCTGTTCCCTGCAAGATATCACAAGGCCTAACTAGATTATTGTCATAACCCTACATATTTCCTGTGTCGATAGAAGAATGCATACAAAAATTATTTTTACTTGACCTTTTAGGGTGTCCCCCTTTATTCAAATTCTTTACAGAACAATTCTCTCAATTCAGCTGGCCAAACATACCTCATAGGAGCAACTTTGCTTGTAGCGCATATATCTTTTCCCAGTATTTTCCCATACAATCATCTTTCTAGTCTCTTCGGATGCCCTCCAAGCAAGCACTCCAAGTGATAACAGTAACCTTGAGTACTGATCCAAGCTACCCAACATGAGGATGATACCCTTCTTGAGGCGTATCCCCTACCTGTGTTATTTAGGGTTCTTCACCAAGCTGAGGCACTTCCTTTTTCACACACCATAACACCTAGAGGTTATTCTCTTCACAGAGCCCCCAGTCTCGTGACATTCCTCTTACGCGGTGTGAATGTGTGCGGAAAGAGTCCTAACCAGAATGTATTACATTTGGGCATCCCCAAAATGCATATTGGTTCCTAGCTGGCCGGGGGAATCATATATACCTCTTGTACACTTTCTTCATCCCCGCATTCCTCGTGGGTAACCACTTTATGCGTATGATATTTCTCTCATATCTTTTGACTTTATTACAATCATGGAGCCATGGTTCTCTTCATGGCCCTAGTTCACATTCCTGTAACAAATCTATATATGGTTAGCTTACCATATCATATCATTGATTCCAATAACAACAATTATTTCAAAGTAAACTACTTACCATCACTTTCCATTTCCTCTCCTTAAGTCACATCTTCTTTCTTCATCAAAATAAGAGTCTTTATACTAGTGCACTCTTTCTAAATAACTAGTAACATCATTAATTTATGCACAACACATTTTACTATTCACCTTAGCTATATTGCAGTCCATGTTCATAAACAGTCTAGTTTATTTTCCTTTTTCCTTCCATGGAAGAATTACTTCAAGGGATGTTGTCGTACTTGTGAGGAAAAAGATCAATAGTACCAGTGAAGGAATATACATAGATCAAAAATCTTTATAAGCAAAACCCAATTTCTTGTATGCTAGCAATTACAAGTAAAGGCCATACATTAAAATAATTGTATCATTGCAACTAACACAGAGTGTCTTCACAACAATTTTAACATTCAAGTCCTACCTTCGCTTAACATCCACTTTAGTAAGCTAATGACATTCACTCATAAAAAGATTCACCCATTAATACAAAATTTCTTATAAAGTAAATAATATTCACTTTATAACAAATAATAGTTATCCCCAAGATAGAATCTTCTTTTAAATACTGTTTACTTCTATAATCATTCACTATTATGCATGACCACAAACAAACCTTCTCTAGGTCTATTAAGTCATGAACTAGGTTGATAGCAAGACTACCTTAACAATAACAAAACTAAATTCTTCCTTATAGTACGTCCAAGGTCTTATGCTAGTGATGTGCAAACCTATACGAGGAAACATCAGAGGTTTTTTCCAAACTAATTCCTCTCGTTTCTTTATGGACCAAAATCTTGAGAACCATTAGTTCCTTTGACCTATGATTTAATATTCCCAATTAAAACAATTTGTTTATAGGTATAATTAGTCATACCCTCGACAACATATTGTGCCTATATGAAATTCTACTATAGTCTTTTTTCATATGCATTCCACTGCCATGGGTTGATGTAACCCTAGGGTTCAATGCAACTATTTGCTCCTAGTTTTTACATGAATTCCAAAAGTAACATGTGCTTCACATATAATAAATGTTAATATAATACTAACAAAATATGCCACCAACATATTTACTCTTTTAGCATCACTTATTTTCATGCTTAAATCTTTTTTCTATAAGTCATAAATTTAACTAATCTTTTTACGAGGGTTTTAAGGGTAATGAAATTACTCCTTCCCCAAGTGATCATCTTACCAAGTTCCTCTTAATAGTGACCTTGTTATCTCCAAGACTTTCATTTATATGGAAGATATTTATGAGGTAAGTTTTCATATATATATATATATATATATATATATATATATCCTAACATAATGGATCCTCTAAATCGACTTGAAATAAATTCGCATTAGTCACTTACATTTACCCACTACCAATAGCGTACACCAACGTAGGTCTATAATGCTTAAAATCAATATTCAATTCTGACCAAATCTTTAGCATTCCTTAATCTATTGATAACAATGTAACCTTTTAAAGATGTCATTAACAACATTCCCTATGTTTTTCCAATGCACCTAGTACAATTTGTCAACATTAAAGTTTTAAGAATCCTTTCGAAAAATATATGATGTCATTAGTGGCTTAGTTCGAAAAATATGGATATGGTTCCTTAAGGGTTACTCTTTTCATCAATTTTCACATTAATATCCATAATCAAAACTACCATAGTATCTTTATCGACCAATAGTTCAACTATACCTCACTAAATATTTACTTACCATAATATCTTTATCGACCAATAGTTCAACTATACCTCACTAAAGATTTACTTGTGCAACTCAATAGAGATGAATCCATTGTTTTTGACAATTTGTGAAATGTCTTTGGAAGTACTAAAAGAAATATAAAGATACTATGTACTTATCTGGTTGTGCTCAACATTGATGATTGATGAGTAGCTGTACCAACCCCTCTTGCATAACTACAAGTTCATCTAACAAATATTTCGTGTTGTTGGTACATCTTAAGGTTCCTGTTTTTTGCAGCTATGTTTGAACTTATTGATTTATGTTATCTTCAAGGAAAACTTGATGTTAGTTATTTAAAGAAAATAAAATATGTAGCATCATTTTGAGCCCAAATAGGCTGAGTTCTGCAACCTCGGCTCTGATACCATATGTAATATCCCCAAGATATACGTCACTAGATCCTTTGGGGAATGCAGTGGAATTTTTTTTTGTCTTTAATAGAACATTATTAATGGATTTTTTTTTTGTCTTTAATTTTTTTTGTCTTTAATAGAACATTATTATTTTGTGGAATTTTTTTTTTGTCTTTAATATCCCCAAGTATACTAATCGTTATTAGCCTCATTGGAATCGACTTATAATCCATCTAAGGTTATAAGTTTGCAAAGCAAAACAATTGCACCTATATACTGAACATACTTCGATATTAAAAATCATAGTTAATATAAACATTATAAACTATAAATCTCGCTTATACCAATACTATCAGACCTCTTCATCATTTACGGTATGCCATTCATAATTATTGCATATTTCCTTACATGTTTAAGAAAGTAATATAAATCCTTGAAACAATAATAAAACTACAAGCAATCTCAATCCAACATGCTTCTAGTATCTCGAGTAGTCTATTGTGGGAAACAAGGTTAGTTAACTACAATACTTTCTAATTTAAAAAATACGTATCCCTATAGAGTGTCTCACCATACTGCCTTCTAACTTCTTTCAATTATGGTTATGGTATCTCGAGTAGTATATTGTGGGAAACAAGGTTAGTTAACTACAATACTTTCTAACTTACAAAGTATGTATCCCTGTAGAGTGTCTCACCATACTTCCTTCTAACTTCTTTCAATTACGAGAATGCATTCTCTGCAGCCACAAATTTTAATATCATGTTAAATCATAATCAAATAAGGCAGTTCATACTTTAACCATAGAATATATATATATATATATATATAGATATATAACTTGCACACAATGAAATACTTTTTTAAACAAAAACTAGCAATTAACAGGTCACTATTCAACCTTGAAAGGATTAGGAAATTGAAAGCATGTCCACTATTCAACCCTGAAAGGATTAGGCAACTGAAAGCATGTCCATGACTATCCTCCCAACCATTGACTCCATTTGGCATGTGTTTTCCCTCCTAGAATCACCCCAAGCTGGGTGACAAATCCACTAAGTAGGGTTACTTCGAAACAGTTTGAGCAGTCTCGCTATAAAAATCACGTCTGAACCCAAATCAAACAAGGGTAAGGGCGTCCGTAAGGTTCAAGATCAATAAGTAGACCATCAAGTAATTACCAAGTTAAACTCACATAATAATTACCCAGTTAAACTCACATAATAATCACAGGTCAAACACCCTATACAAAATTTATATCTGTAGCTATTATGCCAGTTGCTTACCACATAATCATGCAGACACAGATTTCAAACTATATGTATATACCAAATAAACATACAACTTTACAGATCTCCCTAAATCTGCTACTGATCGATAATGCATTCCATATCCATTTATGATGTATGTCAGTTCAATGATTTCATAGGCCATAGCGTAGAGTTATGACCCCCTTATGTTTCCCAACCCCGCCTTTTCTCACCCAATGTAAACAATGTGAAAACATAACATCTGCACTACAGCTCGAAATGGTGATCAGGAAAAACGGAGTAAACTTAATATACCTCGAATACATCTTCTAAGCCACATCAAAACAAGGAAACCCATAACAATATAAGAGATATCTGGATTATTACAGATCAATACGCACCCAATCACACATACCAATGGAGCTATCAATCAGATATTCTCCTAGATAAAACATAGTACATAACCGAGATCATATATGCTAGTTTTGATCTATCAAGATTGGTATTCCTTCAAGTAAAATGCACTCAATTAAAGGAAACATACTTCAATTTCAAACCCTAGCAAACAAGTTATTTATTTCGGTAGAAGAAAAACATGGACAAAGAAATCGTATAACCCATTCTGGAGCTATGAATCTAAGATTTATCAGGATCAACACAATCGATAGAAGGAAATCACATACACCTTTTGAAGATAACGAATCTAGTGTTTACCCATAGGAAACATAACCAGTAAAGGGAGGCTGCGTGAACCCTCCGTAGCTTATCAATATTGATATTCATAAAAAGAAATGCATATAATGGTTTTATTTATTCCAACTCTAAACACATAGGAAACAAGAACGATGAAATGCAACCACTAGGTTCAGATCTGATTTCAAAATATAAAATGCAGACACATACTAGGATTTATCACAAAATGTAGATTTTTGGGGCTCTGATCTCAAGGAGTAAATGGGTAAATCGGAGTACATAGGTAAATCAGACAAGAAACACATTTCAGGTGAAAAATCGCAAGCACATGCAAAACATGCATACCATCATGGGTACCGAGCTTTTTTTTTTTTCAATCCTTCGGGGCACAATAAGCTGATCCATGTTTTATATAAGTATCACGCAATGATTTGCAGGTCCCTGTAGAAATATTCATCGTCGAGGCATACAAGGCGGTGAGGTAAGGCTATTCTCCAGGAAATTCCAGCTTGTGAGCCATCGTGCCTCTGTCCAACCCCAACCCTAGACATTCCCTTTCCAGCCTCCCTTCGATTTAAGCAAGTGATAAATAAAACCCCCATTTAGCATGGGAAATCAAACTCCAACAAAATAAAACCGTGACCATGGGACCGTTTTCATCAAAGAAATCGCCTAGACTCCTTCGGTTAGCAAGATCTGATAGTCATGCAGAAACAAATGCATCCATAAGTGTGTGACCAAAAATATTTGGTGTGCAGCAAAAGTATCTACCAATTTCTTGTATTTGCATTTCCACAAAAAGAAACAAATCAATCAACAAGCAATACATTGAGCTTCTCGTTCCCCCTCTCATTTTTTCCCTCTTTCCTAGTCTTTTTAAACTATTCTTTCCTTCCTCCCCCTTTTCCTCTAGCGCATGTGGTACTAAACTAGAATTATATATTATTTTTTAACATTTGATCTCCCCTTTAGTACATAATCCTATTACAGGAGAAAAATACCCATCTCTATCCTTTTAGAAATATACATCACAGATTTACCACTATTTTCCCAAGTAAAAGAGTTGCAGATTTAGTTTGATCCTCTCACCTAAAGTCCAAATCATTACTGGTTTGTTAGATATGAATTTCATTATGGCTTTAATAATACTCTGTGTAACAAAAGTAAAGTTATTTAATCATAACCTTCGAGCGGTTTTCAACTATCACACTTAACGATTAACAATGCATTAATTGACTTAAAAGATTATTTAACTGGGGCATGAAGGGTGCCCCTTTTTATTGTTTATAATACCTATTATGCATAAAAATAAAACACTGTTTAATTATCCAAGGTATCATGATTTCATATTTTTGTTATACCCTATCAAGACTTTTAGTTATTTTGTTAAATATACTTATGTATAACCTTCGGTGTTTGATGAAATCATGTTTCCTTGACTAGGACCATTCATATCTATAAATATATATTTTTACCTTCCTTTATTTTGACATCTTCTTGCTACCATTGATAAGAAATTATTTATTGTTAAAGGCTGACTAGGATGTTGTGGGTACGAAAATGGTAGGTACCATTCACCATTTAAGCAAGCAAGAAGTTGATGAGCGTTCTTGTACTATTAGGGACTTTAAGTACCCAGTGAGGATATTTAACTCGATCCTCTTTTGTAAGTTCAAGAAACCAATTAAGACAACGATTATCGTTACAAGATTCCCTAAACTTTCACTCATCCTTTACCCTTCCCCTACTGGATTAGCCCCCAATCGTTTTTTTTGCCGTGTCAAGATTTCGGCCTTCTAACCCAATCAGTTGCATCAATAATATTTTTCTTTTGGGAGTAAGATTGATACTTACAGTGTTTTTTTACTTACATTCTGATTTCTCAGGTCGAGGTAGAAAGGGGATGTTACACCAAGTCCTCTCTTCCTCTTCCCCATTCTTCTTCTTCCCTTCCAGTTTCATTTTAGGTGATGGTGAACTCATTATCAACATCCTAATTTCATATCAGACATCTAAAACAGCTCAACCACCCATTGAAGATGAGCTGCAATGAATCCCAGCTTCAACTATGCTCCCATTCCCATTTTGATGAGAGATTTGGGCCTCCTGCCCTTAGTTTTGAATCCTATCTATGGAGCGATTAGTCCTCCAATATTTTTTTTTATGTTCATCCCCAAATATAATATTATCACTTCTGTAATACAATAATTTCTCATGTTTGAGGAATCTCTTAAATTCAGTTTCCATGATTGAGCCTTATTTTCCCACTAGATGGGGTTTTTATCAGTTTATATGTATGAAGAGTGAATTAATGTTATGGAAAGGAGTTATGAATGATATCATATGTAAAATAATTCATATTAGTTTTTTTTACATTTCTTTATGATACGGAATTTGCTAAATCTTCTGTACCCTAGCTAGTTGACTAGTTAAATTTTACTAGTCTTGCCATTTTCGTAATTCTTAGAGTTATGTGTATCAGAATGAAATTGTATAATTTTTTTTTATGTATTTAACGGACCTCTATGTCCATCAAAACCTTAATACTGAAATTTCATTGGATATTAACCTGTTTGAGAAGCCATCTTTGCGTAGGGCTCCCCAAGCCAAAATTGCCATTTTTTTCCAGTTCGTCCTAAACAACCCCAAAAATTTCCAGAACTATTCCTAATTGTTTGAAAAAATATTTTATACCTTATAAATGTTTGATCACACCTCTATACATTTCCCCAAGCCTTTGGTTGAAAGGATCTGAAGGAGTCTTCCTAGTTTCACAGTTGGGTGACCCAGAAACGTGGGAGTAAGTTTCAGCATATATGACTCTGAAACCTAAATGGTCCCTAATCTAATTGTGTTAGGGAATATGATCTCAGCGTCCTAAAATTTTCCTTGGTTGCTTCCCTCTACCCTCTTCCCTATTCATAAATTTCTTAGCACAATACCCTTATCTACCTAGTCCAAAAATTGTCTGACTTAGTGCAAGTTTTATGTCAAAATTTTACCTTAGATTTGTAGAAAGTTAGTGTTCTTATCTGTACATTATATCCCATAACATTACACTTTTGAGAAACAAACACTCAACCTCTATTATTTGTATTTTGTGAAATTACAAAATAAATAGTGTGACATAACTAAGAACAAGGATTCTCAAACATCTATTTGGGTCATCTAACTTCACAATTTCCTTTCCAAATAAGAATAAACCTTGACCTGGAAGCAGGGCTGCCTAAGGCAGTTAAACTGAAAGTTGGATATTGGCACCATTACCAAAAGCGAGATTATGAAAAGCTTCCATTCAAATGCCGTCACTGTCACGAGCATGTTCATTTCCAAAAAAACTTGCCCCCAAATACAAGTCGATGAAGAAGGAGAAGGCTGGAAAAAAGTTAAGAAAGGGAAAACAACTAACAAAATTCAGGAAAAAAAGGCTGGGGGTGACATGCAGAACCGCCCAACGATCTCAAATAACCAGGAAGACACAAAAGCTGCTCCAATCATCATTCAAGATGCCGAGGAACCAGGGAATGCCAGTGACCCAGCTGGAAATCAAACTAGAAATCAGCCCAGCAGTAAAGAGACAGAGCCTTATGTTGCAGATCCGTTGGAACCTGGGGAAATACCTCAAACTGATCCAAGAGTTTCCACAACTGCTGAGACCTATGGACCCTCCAAAGA
The DNA here is from genome assembly GCA_001517045.1 of Pseudotsuga menziesii. Lineage (NCBI taxonomy): Eukaryota > Viridiplantae > Streptophyta > Pinopsida > Pinales > Pinaceae > Pseudotsuga > Pseudotsuga menziesii. Next base: position 143,434 of record LPNX010223795.1, read on the forward strand.
AACAAGCGAGGACCCTCTGTTGCTAGAAACAAATCTAGGTGAAGAGACGGATGAGGGTGAATCATCTAGCAGTTTGCCGGTTGCTCCCATCAAAAGCCCAAGAGGGAGGAAATCAAAAAAGAAGAAAAGAGAGGAAGCAACATATCTAGCTGTCCTTGAAAGATCGTAAAAAACCCTAAAAGGTATTATGCACACCAGATCTAAAAAAGGAATAGCTATGGCCTCAAAAGGGGCCACCTCCCCCGCCCATAGTAATTAATGTGGTACATCTCCTGGAATTGTAGAGGCTTAGGTTCTACTCTAAAAGAAGAAGCAATGAAAGACCTAGTCCGAATTCATAACCCCGAGATTCTACTAGTCTAGGAGACAAAAATGGAGGAAGCTGCTATCCTCCAAGCTGGGAAAAAATTATGGAAAAAAGGCCCTGGGATTGCCAACAACTCCAGAGGTGCTTCCGGTGGCATTGCCACCTTTTTGGGACTCCAACCTTTATGATCTCGAAGATGAATATCGTGCACTGCATTGGGTTTTTACAAAGCTCATCCACAAAGTTTCTGGGCATAATGTAAGTCTTTTTAACCTCTATGTTCCTATCTTACATTCGGAAAAAAAAGATTGCTGGAATATTTTAGAATCCTTTCTCAACCAGCAGCACCTTGAAAACATTATAGTAGCAGGAGACTTGAATGTCACCCTTGCAACAAATGAGAAAAAAGGAGGCACGCCGGTCAAAGATCCAGTGAGGGAATCGGTCGAAGATATCATCCTTGGATGGGATCTCATTGATATAAAGCCTAATAAAGGTAAGTTTACCTGGTATAATAAGAGAACTGGACCTGGTCATGTTGTTGCCCGGCTTGATAGGTTCCTAGTTTAATCCTCCTTTCTCACCCTGGGTCTCTTAGCCTCTTCCAAGATTCTCCCTCACTGCACCTCCGATCATAAGCCCATCCAACTTGAACTGACTCTCGATCAAGACCTCGGCTCGATCCCATTCTGTTTTAGTCCCCTTTGGATCCATCATGAGAATTTTTTGCAAGTTGTTGCTGGCTCATGGGCTCCCCAAATAAGAGGTTCGTCGTCCTTCATTTGGGAAGCAAAAATAAAAAGGCTTAAACAAGACCTGAAAAACTGGGAAAGGCTCATTACCACTCCCTTATCAAGAAGGAAAATAGCTCAAGCTGATCTGGAAACCCACCAAATACTCATGGATGCCTCTCCTGTAACTGATTGCCTTCTTCGAAAGGAACAGGACCTCCAGAAAGCTTTCTTCTCAGCCTGTAGGTTGGAAGAGGAATATTGAAGGCAAAAATCCAAAAATATTTGGCTCTTAAGTGGGGACAAAAACACAAAGTACTTCCACAAGCAGGCCAAGGCTCGAAATAACTACAAAGCGGTCTCTGAAATTAACTATCAAGGTGATCTGCTCAAAGACTTTGAGGGCATAAAGCAGGTTGCCCTGGCCACTTTCAAAGAGTTATTCATAGCTCCCATAGAGGACCTGATTGAAACCTCCTCCCTTCTGCTTGACCTCATTCCGACTCTTATCAAGCCTGAGGAAAACAACCTTCTCACCGCCCCTGTCACAATGAATGAGCTTAAAGAGATACTCTCGATTATGAAACCTGATAGCACTCCTGGTCCTGACAGTTTCACAACAAGATTCTTCATTTGCTGCTGGTCAATAATCAAGATTGACCTCTTAAAAATGATTGGGTATTCTCAGATGGTCAATAAGCTGGGAGGAAGCACCAACTCTTCCTTCCTTGCTCTAATCTCGAAAGAAAAAGGGGCCACCACCTTCAATCGTTTCAGATCAATCTTTTTGTGCAACACAGGGTACAAGATTATAACCAAGATTATTTCCTCAAGGCTAAAAAGAATTCTGCCCAGGATTATCCCAAAAAATTAGGGAGGTTTCATCAAGGGAAGGAAAATCCTTGGCAACATCATTCTCGTCCAAGAAGCACTTCATACTAGCTATCAACGTAATGAGAAAGGTATGGTCATTAAACTTGATTTAGCTAATGCTTTTGAATGTGTTTGGCATGATTTTCTGTTTGCAGTTATGGCAAAATTTGGCTTCTCTTCAACCTTTATAAACTGGATCAAAGGCTGTGTGGGTGACTCATGGATAGCCCCTCTAGTTAATGGAAGGCCTACTAGTTTCTTCAAAGCCACCAGAGGACTAAGCCAGGGCTGCCTGCTGTCTCCTCTCCTCTATGCTATTCAAGCTTCGGTCCTCAACTTTCAACTCAATCTTTGTCAGGAAATCCACATCCTACCAGGCCTTAGAATAGCGAATAATGTTCGGAACATAAACCATGCTCAATTTGCAGATGACACCTTGTTATTAGGAGGAGTAAACACCCACTCAACCGAACACTTTAAACAAGAGCTGGAAATTTACAAAGAGGTGTCTGGAAGTAAAATCAATTTCCAAAAAAGCAAAGTCTTCAGCTGGAAGTGATCAGCAAGAGAGCTTCGAGAAATATCCATAATGCTTGGGATGGAAGGCACAATGGACTGGGATAGCTTCATTTACCTTGGCATCCCCATCTGCAAAACCAAAATCAAATCAGAAAATTGGGATACTATTTTAGACAAAATTAAAATCAAAATTCAAAGTTGGAGTGCCAACTGGCTCAACCTAGCAGGAAAGAATACTCTAATAAAAGTTGTTCTAAATAGCATGCCTATTTACCATTCATCCATTCTGCTCACCCCAGGCTCGGTTATTCACAAATTAGAAGGTCTGCTCAGAAAATTTATCTAGGAAGGGGGAAAAGGGAACGAAAAGAAGCTCCATCTAGTTAGCTGGGATAAGATTCAAAAACCTCGTGATGAAGGAGGGCTTCAAGTGCTGAGTCTATCCACGCAAAACTTGGCTTTAGGAGCTAAGTTACTTTGGCAGATTGTAACCGGGAAAGAAAGCTGGAGCAAGAAAGTTCTCCGCAAAAAATACTTTCCAGGAACAAGGAAGATATGTTTGGACACGTAGCCCCCTCTTAGAAATGGTTCTTTGATATACAAATTATGTATTAAATCACTGGATCCATTCAAAAGGAACCTTTACTAGATTCCTGGGAATGGGAAAACAATTAGAGTGTGGGAAGACTCCATCCTGGGGGAAACTCCACTTGGGTCTCGCTTGGAAGTGGACAACATCAAACATTGGCTTATGAATAAAGGAGTCACCTCACTGTGGGATCTGTCGACTTGGGAAGCCAACAACTGGACTAGCTGGGATCTAGGCGGCCTCCCACCGGATCTAGAAGCAGAAGCTGAAACTCTAACAAACCTCCTCCAAGGCAAATCCCCCATTAAAGAAGGAATCAGAGATAAAAGAGGGTGGGAAAACAACTCGGGAAATTATTCTTCCACAGAAGGCTATAAGAACATCCAAGCAATCCCTTATGCTGCTCCTAATCTAGTGGTCTGGAAGTTCCTTTGATCAAAAGCCTTCATCCCGAAAATTGACATGTTTTGCTGGATACTGGCCCACAAAATCATTCTTTCTGGAGAAAACCTAAAGAAAAGAGGTATGGAAGGCCCATCTAGATGCTCTATTTGCAAAAATGAGAATGAAACCTCGGATCACATCATCCTTGGATGTCATTTCTCCAAAGAAGTATGGAAACAAGCTTTGAGGCTAAACCCAGGCATCAATCTCCCTGACGCTATCCAGGATCTTCTTTTAGACTGGATGAATCTCTCTCCGTTTCAGCTAGACAAGAAACTACCGCTCCAAACTGCTTGGAATTGGATTCTAAAAGCCATCTACTAGAAAATTTGGATTGAAAGAAACAACCGAATCTTCAGGGGACAAGAAAGCCATCCCTCTAAAATAGCAATACAGGAAAGATAAATTCTTGGGGAATCCCTTGAACACAACCTCTCCCTGAATAATACTACTCATCTCCTGCCTGAAGAGTCACATTGGTTAGGCAATATTGTCCCCAACCACTAGAATCGATCCCTGCCAGAAACCCAAATTACTCATTGGGAAATTCGGCTTGATGATCTTGATTTCTACAGATGGAAAACATCCATGAATGAACCCTACCTCTTCTTCGACAGAGCGTCAAAGGGAAATCCTGGATTAGTTGGGTGCGGTGGAGTGATTATAGAGGCTAATGGTAATGTGGTCAACATTTACTCTTGGGGCCTTAGCATTGAGTCAAATAATAAAGCAGAATTTTGTGGACTCCTACAAGGTCTGAAGATTGCACTATCCAAAGGAATTGCCAATCTTACGGTATTTGGTGATTCTCGTTTGCTAATTCTAGCTATAATAAGGAAGAAACATCCCTCCCACCTTCAACCGGCACAAATTTTTCAGAAAATTCGCCTGCTAAGTAAAAATTTCCAAACCATCATATTCTTCCACGTTCTAAGAAGACTGAACTCACTGGCAGACAAAGCAGCAAATCAGGGTACCCTCTTGGGTAGAGGTATTTTGCACATGGATGGTGTGGAAACATGATGTGACATCCCCTAGATGGAGAATGATGTTCCCATTTGCTAGGCAGAGCTCCACTGTACCGCAAATCTCCTTCAACGACTGGCACTGCCAAAAAAATCTCTGCAAAACTGATTCTGATCCCAAGCATTCCGTGACTCTATCTCCCTCTCGGCTAGTTATTTATTCAACACAATTCTCCTTCATTAACGCAGTGGATTTGAAGAGCCAAGGCTTTGATGTTCCTCAGAAGAACAAGGAGAAAGCCATCGCTGCGTGGACTAGGAGACCCCTTTTGCTGTCAACGGTCAGCTCTGTCACTTGCCAGTCCAGGAAAGCTACTCATAATGGCATCTCATAGTTCTTCCTCAGAATCGAGACCCTCAGTGGAAGACCAGATTCAATCTCTGGAGACCTCAATGGGGAGACTCAGAGCTCGTTTGGACAGCCAAGAAAAGCACCTGCAAGCGAATTCCCAAGTAGGAGAGCAAACTTGGGACATTCTAAATGAAGATATCAAGAAACTGCAAGAAGATCACTCGGCCTCTTCAGAGAACTTGGAAGATTTCAAAGAGGAGGTTCGCACTGGTTTCAAGGATGCTACAAACACTCATGGAGACTTTGGGAAACGCATCAGTGCTCTAGAGACTGTTGTCTCTAAACTGATAGCTAAACTGGACAAATGAAGATCTCCAAGCCGGAAGTTAGTAGTCTCTCGCTCAAGCTGCGACCTTCTCCTTTGCAACTCCACCATATCTCTGCCTTATTTTGAAAAAGAATATTTCTCTGCTAAGAAGCACTGAACACTTGTCAAAGCCTACGGTAGCTGGTTTACCGGAATCTATATAATCTTCCCCTATGTTTTAGTAAAATAAAAAAAAAACATATAATATTTTTTAATATTTTTTATTTTGTTAGGAATGAACATTACAACATCTCCCACATACATGGTTTTAAAACTATGTGCAAGGCCCTCCTAAAACCATGGGTTGTTTAGGAGCCCTTGCACATGGTCTTAAAACCATTTGCAAGACCCTCCCAAACCATGTACAATAAAACCATGGGTTATTTAGGAGGGCTTGCACATGGTTTTAAAACCATGTGCAAGGTCAAAAAAAATTGGGCATAATTCAATTTTTTATTTTATATTGTTTTTTAGGTAGGAACATTACAACATCTCCCCCATATTAGAAGGTTGTTTTTGTGGCCAACAATTATTTTGGCAGATAATTAATTTTTTATTTTTTAATGGCCGACAAAATATATTTATTACTTCTTACATAATGTTACAAGATCTCCCCCATATTGGACTCTAGAGCGCCTCTCGACGCAAAAATTTTATCAAAATATTTTTGTTAACCTTCATGGTACTTGGATAATTGTTTAATTTATGAATGTGGTATAACTCTCTAAATTTTAATTTGATACTTCTTGTCACCTTTCAAGTGAGTTATAAAGTTTATTAGAATAAGAATCACCTACTTTACCTTTGAAGTGAGTTATAAAGTTTATTAGAATAAGAATCACCTAATTCACTTCTAGTTTGAAACATCTCCATGTATACCATATGAAATTTTGATTCTCATTTTTTACATATAAATTTATATAAAATTTAATTCTTATTTTCAACATATAAATTTTATACAACTCATTTGATTTGGTTATTCTTGTTTCAGAGTTAGTTTATGTCACTAGAATCTTATCCACAATCAGAGCTAATTATATTTTTATGATATGGATATGAATAAAAAAACTTTTTATTTTTAAAAATTTCTTAAATTAAAATTAATCTCACATTAATAACTATTATCATACTTCTTTCGAACCAAAAATAACAATTAATAATTATTCTCACATTAATAACTATTTTCATACTTCTTCAACCAAAAAATAATAATTAATAATTATTTTAATATAGTGCATTAAATATAATAATTAATAATTATGTTAATACTTTCGATTAAATAATATATTTTTATTTTTAATAAGATTTATTAAACAGAATTAACTAAATTCTATATATATTCCATGTATAGGGCATTGTAAATTTTTTGTTATTAATATACTTTTATTTTTAATAGGATTCATTTAACAAAATTTACTAAATTCTATATGTATTCCATGTATACATTGTGAATAATTTATTATTATTTTCCTTTTGTAAATGGGTTATATTTATGTTCTTTTTAATTGAAACATTTTTTTCAATCATTTCCCATATAAAAGTTTATTGATTATATTTTTTAACTTAAACATGATGGGTTGACATAAATCCTTTGTTGTTTTTTATAATAAATTAATTGGGTTGGCATAAATTAT